>JAOTAY010000009.1:24966427-24979692 GCA_025629805.1 Erythroxylum baracoense | reverse complement strand
AAATTGTTTCAAGAGTATTTTACTTTTATTCATTTCCATTAATAGTAATATAGAGACATATAGATAATACTATATTTATGTACATCAAGAACATAGTCATGTCTATTCTACTTTAAATTCTAAATTTTGCATATGATACAAACTACACAATAGATTTTTGAAATTTTAGTAAGGGCAACTTTCATATCATTAGGCACGTTGAAGATGTATAAGTGCTAAACTAGACTACTTTCACTTATTATCGAAATTGGAGTTAAACATATCATCATTTTATTCTAAATCGACATTTGCAGAATATACCTGTTAACATTATTAATCAAAGAATGTCGACATAGAGACTAGTTTCGGATGGCCCTAATTTATTCTGTTGGGAGGAATGTGGAAAAATTATCCCTACTAAAAAAATCAACAATGCAGAAAAAATCTTCACTTCATACACTAATCATTGTTTACCTTCCATGGCCGATCTTTTGCTTCAAGGTGTTTAGTATCATCTGAACAACGTCACTTTCCCTATTATGTACATCTCATTTACTTTTATGAAGTTATTATATATATTCACATTCCATGGTATATACTACATGTTGTTTTAAGCTTTTTTGAGTCTCGAAGATGACATATATGCCCATGAAGGCAGGAGCAAGATCACAACAGTCCGTAAAGGATTACGGAAATCTATTGTTTTGGAAAATAAGTCAATTCCACAGACTTCGTCTGCTCATTCACCTATGCATCAACTCAAATTTCAGTTCGTTAAGAGGTTGACTAATCTAACAATATCTAACTTCTATACTGATTGGGTTTTAGGTAAACCGTTTCGTACTGGCAGCTCATTAAGAGAACTTGACTTTCATACTAAATCTAGTGACTCATTCATTGTATCCTCTACAAGTTTAGCTATAACGAAAAAGCTGTTGCAAGAGGGTGTGAAAAACCCTACACCTGAGTGAAGAACAATTACTGTTTCAAGAGGTGCCTTCGAACATGCAAGGATCCTTCTCAAGAATCTAAACATCGGTGACTCATTTACCTTTACCGATTCTCATGTCACTTGGAATCTAAATAAATAATTATATCATTTTCATTTATTGATACAATCAACTAGACTCAGCTTTAAAGTTAATTTATTGTTGTGTCTGTAAGAATTTGTCAAACAACCTCTCTACTAGTTAGGGGTCAAGCTACGTACTATTAAGTGTGGACTGTTATTGTTCTTATTCTACGACTGTATGAATTGTTAAACTTCTAATTCAAAGTTCGTACTACTTTATATATCATATTATTATATTGATACAATTATTTCAAATTTTTATAACCAATTTTTGCAATGTTAGTAAATATTAATGATTAATTAATATTACTATTTAACATTTAAAATTATGTTGTGTGTGTTTTTTAACAATACGTTGTAACAGTTAAAACAAATCTCCAATAAAACATATCTTAACTATGATAAATTATACAAATATTAGTTTAACAATTTTGGAAAATGTCAAACCTTTGGTGACAATTTCCAGAAATCGTCACTGAATGTAGACCATTTGGTGACGATTTCCAGAAATCGTCACTGAATGTCTAACATTTGGTGACAATACACAAATTTTGTCACCAAATCTTGATCTTTTGGTCACGCTTCACAATGTCGTCACCAAATGGTCACTTTTAGCGACAATGTCAAATATGTAGAAGCAAACCAAAGGCCTTTTTAACGACGATTTCACATAATCGTCACCAATTGTGATTACTTTGGTGACGATTTCCTCGATTGGTCACCAAATGTTCAACAAATTATGATGACGATTTATGAAAAGCATCACCATAAGTATATTTAGCGATGAATAATAAAATCGTCACCCATTGTCGATTTTTTGTGACGATTTTCAACATAGCATTGCAAATGTTTACCATTTGGCGATGATTTTTGTAATTCGTCACTAATTGTTGTTCCTTTTGTGATGGTTTTTCTTTTGGTCACTAAACGCTTACTTTTAATGATGATTTGTAAAATCGTCGCAATATGGTTGCTTTTTGCGACGATTTGTTGAACGTCGCAAAATAAAATGTAGCTAAATCAACACTTTGTTGTAGTGCGATCATTATTAGCTTCGATTGCTTTCCTAGCTCAGGATGTGCAAAAATATAATATGTGACAATCACGTGATAAAAATATTAATTTGATGTGACTTATTACATTAGTTACATAAACAAAAAAATTAATGAAAGTTCGATTATTTTAGCATCATTTTTTAATATTCATATTAGTATTACAAATTTGAGTAAAGATTGTGCTTTTTTTTTAAGAATTAACTCATATATTTAATCCAAAATCATGTATTATTGAAAAGTTTAAGTTTTAATATAATATTATTTTAGAATTATAAATAAACAAAAAAATTTAAAAATATGATGGAAGAATTCATATATAATTAAATAATATCATGTAATAAATGATTATTTTTTAAACAAAAAGAATAAAATAAGAAAAAGTCAAACTACAAATGATCTGGAACAAAAAAATCATATCTCCAGGTGTCACAACACAATTACAAAGCATATTTATTTTAAACCGTTATAAAATCAGTATATAATAGATAAGAAGTAAAAATAATAAGAATAAGTAAAAATACAGTATAAAATAAAGTACTTTATTTAAATAAAAATATATTGATAATGCCTATTAATATATAATAAACTAATAATAAATCTAATAATTTAGAATAAGATTGAATCTAACATAGTTTTTAAATAATAATAAAAATAAAAATTGTGTTATATATTATCATTTATTTAAACACTCATAAAAATTGAAGTATATTTAAAGAAAATGAATAGAAAAGACTCTAACTTTATTCGAACTTCCTTTTCAATGTCCTTTAAATATATTTCTTTATAGTTTAAATATTTTTTTAATACACTCTTAAATTATCTTAAGCAAAATTACTTATTATGTACTAACTAATAATTCAATTTATAAAAAAAAAGTCTAATGTTTAAAGGTTCAATCGGTATTAAACCACCATAAAAATGATATATAATAGATAAGAAGTAAAAATTATAAGAATAAGTAAAAAATATAGTATAAAATAAAATTCTTTATTAAAATAAAAATGCACAGCCTATTAATATATAATAAACTAATAATAAATCTAATAATTTAGACTAAGATTAAATCTAACATAATAATAATAATAATAATAATAATAATAATAATAATAATAATAATAATTGTATTACATACTATCATTTATTTAAAGACTTATAAAAATTGAAGCATATTTAAAGAAAATCAATAGAAAATACTCTAACTTTATTCTAACTTAATTTTCAATGTCTTTTAAACATATTTCTTTATAGTTTAAATATTATTTTTAATACATTGTTAAATTATCTTAAGCAAAATTACTTATATATATATACTAATTAATATTTCAATTTATCAAAAAAGGTTTAAGTTTAAAGGTTCAAACGATATTAAACCGCTATAAAACCGGTATATAATAGATAAGTAAAAATTATAACAATAAGTAAAAATATAGTATAAAATAGAATACTTTATTCAAATAAAAAAGCACTAATAATGCTTATTAATATATAATAAACTAACAATACATCTAATAACTTAGACTAAGATTAAATCTAACATAAAATTTTAAATAATAAATTTTTTTTATTATATATTATCATTTATTTAAAGACTCATAAAAATTAGAGTATATTTAATGAAAGTCAATCCCATATACTACCATCTGAGTCATTACTTAATTAGTCAAAGAGGAGAGAGGCAGTGGTGGGTCCCATATGCTCCAAGGATGGTGGGTCCCACATGTTCAAAAAAGTTGACCGAGTTGTTACCCATCTAGATTGTTAAAGAAAATCGTCTGGTTTTTACTCGTAAGGGTTATAAATATAAACTTTATCGAAAATCGGATCGGTTCGTATTTATTCAAGTTGAACGGTTCGGTCCAATTCGATTTTTAAAACATTGATTATTACTTCTTTATATATTAAATTGCGTATAATAGTATCGAGTTAAAGAAATATTTTTACTTCTTCACAATTTTTTGTTAAAAAGATTATGAAATTTCATATTTCAAAATTAAGCGAAATACATATAATAGGATTTATATCTCAATTTAAAACTTAAAAGCTTGTATCTTATGAGTTGTATATAATTTTTTATTCAAGTTTTTTTATATCATATTAAATTTTAATTTTTTATTATTTTAAGTTTTGGATTTCTTTTATAAACCATTCTAATTTTGGTTCATTTGAAACTATTAGACTTTTTAACAAATAGGAAGAAAATTAAGAATTGAACTAATTTGTAAGGAAAAAGGGCATAGTTAACTTTAAGGTTTACATCCGCTGACAAATTGAACCCTAACATTTTAGGCTGTACAAATTAAATCCTATCATTTGATGGTTATTGATCTCTCTATATTTTTATTGTGCCTATCCTTCAAAAAATTGGGAAAGGAAGATGTTTTTGAACTTTTACATTGTCCGAGAACGGTCAAAGGCTAAGTAGGGAGAATTTGATAAAAACGTATAATATTGTAATTTTCTCCACTAATCCTTAGTATTTTATGTTTATTCCTAGCCTAAAAGTAATCATTATGTATATATTTTGATTTAGGTGTGTTATGCAAGCAATAGGGAGCAAAACGAGATAATTTTGCGAATCTGGACAATTTTGACATACTATCGAATTTGGGCCATAACTTTCACATACGAACTTTGCTTGAGATAATTCAAGTGGCGTTGGAAAGACCACGAAGAGAGTGAGAACTTTCATGTTTTGAGTTTTTAGTGATTCTGATTAGAAGAGGTCCTAAATCGGCCCATAAGTGAACACTATTGCACTGATCTAACCCAGACCCGCGAGATTGCTACACAATAATTAAGGAAGCTTCTGAAGCCAACTTGGACGTGAAATACTAGCTGAAAGGCCACTCCCCTCAACCAAGAAGACTCTTATTTGGATAATTATTATTTTAGTTATTTTTTTATTTTGTTGCGGAGATAATATTTGGCATATCCTAATTAGAAGAGTTTCTAGGTTTTCTAACTACTGATTTATTACATGAAAGAGGAGGATGAAAATTGAGACACAACACATGCCTCTCTATCCTCTCTTCACACGTTATAGCTGCTTCTATGGCCCTACGTGGCTAATCTCATTCTTTGACAAAGGAATTGAAACCTCGAAACATCAAAACTGTGAGATCTAAATGAGTTTATTGTTTTAATTTCGACTTTCAAGTTCTATTGTTCTTTCATGCTTATTATTGTAATTATCGTTTATGATTGCTAGGAGGCCTACTAGTTAATTGTGTTTGATAATCTATTACTAATCAAGAAACAACTAGGATTTAGTAATTTCGCTAGTGCTGTTATTAAATCTTAGGAACAAAAATAGGCTAAGTCTCTCTTAATTGCTAGTGGTTAAAGGAACTTTAATTTATTGATCTTTCTATTGCTTAATGTTGTTGGTAGATTAGGTCTTTTGTGCTGGGCTTAGATCGTCTAATAATTAGGCTTAATTGGTTTGCTGATGTTCTTTATTAACCACACGTGAGGAAAGATAGGAAATACTTGTTTTTCTGATAAATAATCAAAGTGAAATTAATTATCATGTATCGAGGATCAGCTGTTAGTTCCGATGGTGGATATTTCCTTTGGCCAAGCTAGTTATTATTGATTGTCTTTAAGCTTAATCTTATTAGCTTTATATTTTAAAACTAGACCGAATCGGCCTGTTTGACCGGAATAAATATGAACCGGCTAGGTTTCCTATTGAGTCCTGATTTTCTTAGGTTTTATTTTATTAAATTATCAAGCATAAAAATAAATTATAATTTATGAATTTGAAAATTTTTGGAGTTTAATATGGTATATTATGAATTTTATAGGGTGGCATGAATTAAAAAGAAAGAATTTAAAAAGTAAGTGGAGGAGTTAGTAAGAATTTGATTTAATAAGGAAGGGTAAAATTGGAAAGTTAAATATTTTGTCTTAAGATAATAAGACAAAGAGAGGAATGAGACGTGAGAGTTAAGAAAACAAAAGAAGAAGAGAAAGTCGTGGAAGAGACTAGAAGGAGAGAAGGAGAAAGAAAGGGAAGAAGAAGGAAAGAAAGAAAAAAGGAGAAAGAAGAAGAAGGAAAAGTTTAGGTGAGTTTTTAGATATTCTTTATCTATTCTTTCTATTTTGATAGTTGAAGGAAGTAGATAAAGTAGGGTTTATGGGATGAAAATGAAGAGAGAGAAAGAAGAATAACAGGAGCTTTGTATTCTTGTATTTGTATAACTTTGGTTAGATCTTAGTTCTTTGAGTTAGATAAATTAAAAATAGATCAAACTTAAGCTCATTCATGGATAGTTAGGTTTAAGGAAAACTCATTCGTGTTTGTTGATTAAATGGAAATATATATGTGTTTGAAGGGAATCAAGCTAGTCGAAGTCAAGAGTAAGGAAAAGAGCAAACTTGATCTTGGAAGTGTCAAGTAAAATAGGTGGGTAATATATTTATAGTTTTATGATGATGAGCAAAAATATTTATGTGTATGAATGCTATAAATGTTTGTCTTGATTCATTGTGAATGTGGGAAAAATATTCCCTAATTTTATATCATGTTTGTTTGTATAATTGTGTTGTTTATGCTAAGGAAAAACAGAAAATTTAGAAGCATGAGAAATATGATTTTGATAAGTATGCATCTGAAATATGTTTATGTAGGTAAGAGAGATACCATTTCGTTCGTCACGTGCACGTCGACTTAAAGCCTTCTCCTGGCTACTCGCTTGTGGCATATGAGCTCCGAAAATGGACTCATTTTGTTCATGGTGTAAACTTCGGTTTCGCCATTTCGTTCTATGGGATTCTCTCGAGCCATTTTATTTGTGTATTACATCCTGTATTTTTGGATATGGAAGATATTTGAATGATATTTTGTGATGATTGAATGAAAAATATGTGCTGAATTATGTGGTGATGTGTGTGTGTGTATATATATATATATATATATATATATATGAAAATCTTAAATTTGAATGTGATTGTTAAGTCTATATATATATATATTTATGTGTGGTTCGTTATCGCTTGATATAAAGGTAATAGCTACTGAGCTTCCTAGATCAACCCACTATTTTTACACTCCTCAGGTGAGAAAAAGCAGATCAGTAATAAACTTTGCAAAACTTCGACAAACTCCAAGGATCTTTAACATTTGTAACTTAACTAGTTAGTTCGGATCACTTTTGGCACTTTATAAGCATATTAAGCATAAACATTTATGATTGTATTTTGTATTGTGCTACTGATGTGGTTTGGATATGAAATATGAAGTTGTGTTGAGAACTCTATTATTGAGAGTTTTGAGAAAAGTTGCAGAGATTTTCATATGTATATATGTAAAATGATATGTTCTGTCAACTGTTAGTGTTGCTATGAAGTTTTTTTTGCTTGATGGATTTTCTTTAAGTAAAATTGTTTATATAGAAGTTATATGTATGGAATTGAAAGTTGGATTGGGGTCTTTGGTTGCAGTTACTGGTTTTGCATATATATATATGTATGTATGTATGTATGTATTGATGTTGATAGCAGATGAATGTAAACAGTGAATAAGGGTAAAAATACAATCTGAAACTTTGAGGGCATAAACTGCACATATTTAGGCAAAATTAGACAAAAGTGTCTTCATGAAAGCTGTAGATTTTTTTCTTAGCTTTCTAACGACATAAAGTTTGAAAGTTTTAGATTTCTGGGTTGCAAGTTATGATGGTTTGAAGGGAGGGAGTGCAACTAGAAAGTCGCGACTCTCTTCTTCATTTTGCTTCCCTCTCACGCCCATGCATGAATTTCTCACCCCCGTGACATCCCTTCCCATTGTCACAGTTGTGACAAATTCGTGTCACAGTCGTGACCTCCCATCCAATCGTCACGGTTGTGACATTACATGTCACAGTCGTGATAATTAGATGGGAGGTCACGACTGTGACATGAATTTATCACAACTGTGACTCCCCACTCTCACAGCTGTGACATTATTATGTTATGGCCATGACACTCCTATATGGTTGTGAAATTTTTATGTAATGGCCGTGACAAATTACAAATGTTAAATAAAAGTGTCTTTATGAAAGTTGTAGATCTTTTTCTTAGCTTTCTAAGACATAAAGTTTGTAATTTTTGCATTTGTGGTTTGAAAGTTATGGTAGTTTGAAGTGAGGGTGCACGACTGTGGACTTTCAGGAGAGTCGCGATCGCGATAATTCGTAAAAGTTGCGGTCGCGACAAACTAGGTTCAAGTAACAGAGTCGCGATTGCGACGAGTCGTGATCGCGATGCACCGAGAGAACCATTCTCACGGGCGTGAGAATTTTCTCTCACCCCTGTGCGATGTTTTGACTCTCACGGGGGTGAGAATTTTCTCTCACACCTGTGCTTTTTGTTAATGTAGTCTCACGGGTGTGAGACTTAAAACTCACACCCATGACTTTTGTAAGATTTCATTAATTTTTTTCAAATATGTTTATTATTGCTGTCATAGCTTTGTGTTATTTATTTCCATTAAAAAAAAAAGTCCCATCATGAATCCATCAATTTTATTTTTTTCTATAAATCATTTATTAAACTTTTATGTCCTAATCGAGATCTGGGCCCAGTATCAGAGCCCACAGTTTTTAAGAATTCCTAGGCGTAGAATATGTTATGTTATGAATTATTATGCTATGTGATTAATTGTTATTGTGTTAATTTGATTGATTGCATTAAGTGACATGCATATCATGCATACACGTAGGATATAACATTTAAAATGAAAATAAGCTAAATGTTAATATTTTATTGAAGGAGCAAAATGCCACCTCGTCGAAGAACACTTCGAGGGATTTTGCAAGGATCTGCTGCACCTGATTCTCCACCGAGAGAGGAGGGTATTGACGAATCCATAGCCCCAGCGATTGCTGAGGCAACTGTAGGGCAGGATAGCAAGCCCTTTCCACCTCAGATGCCCGAACCATCTCTCCCTCAAACACAAGTACCTAATTCGTTCGATCCTAGAATGTATCAAGCCTTTACTCAGGCTTTTGTGCAAGCGATGGGTCAGATGCCATCCTTGTCTACTCTAGCCCCATCCAAGAAAGGAAGACAATTTGATAAGCTGAGAAAGTATGGCATCGTGGACTTTTATGGAACAACTGACCCTGAGAAAGCTGAGAATTGGTTACGAAAGACGGAAAGAATATTGGAGTTGATGGATTGTGAAGATGAAGAAAAGATGCTGCGAGTTTGCTATAGGGTGATGCCTTGCATTGGTGGGAAAGCATACCAGGGAGCCAGTTTAAGCCTCCAGTGTTAACATGGGCTGATTTCCAAGCTACCTATAAGAAGAAGTATTAGTTCGAAGTGTACATTCAGCAGAAGCAGAGGGTTTTTTTGAGCCTCACTCAGAGGGAGATGACGATGCACAGGTTTACCCAGTTATCCAGATATGCAACTGAGCTGATGATGAGTGAAGCAGCTAAGTGCCAAAGATTTGAAGCAAGTTTGCATTTGGCCATCAGAGAAAAAGTGGTAGTGTAGAATTTTTGTGACTTTCAACAATTGGTAGAGGCTGCTCTGAGGGTTGAAAATGTGGAGAACATAAAAAGTGCAATAAATAGAAAGAGAAAGGGAAGAGAGCAACTTAGTAGGGGAGGTAGTATGTTTGTGCTAGGAAGGAGTGCCAAGACTTTTCCTACACCGTTTGAGGTTCGAAGCAGTGGCTCAAGTGGACCCAAATTGACTAGAACTATTTCTCTTCAAGCCTCGACTACAGGAGGAGGCAAAAGAGGAGAAGGGAACAAGCCATCCTATCCAAAATGTGACCACTGTGGCAAATTTCATAAAGGGGAGAGCTATCGGCCAACTGGAGCTTGCTTTAGTTGTGAAGAAAAAGGGCACATGGCCAGAGAGTTTCCACAGTATGCTAGATAGGCGGGAACTCAGAGGCAAGATTCAAAGAGGGCTGAGACCGTGGAAGTTAAGTTTGTAACTGAAGTGGGCAGTTCTAGTATAGCCAAAAAGGTAAATCCTCCAGGAAGACCAAAGGGACAAGCACCAGCTAGAGTATTTGCAATGACTAGGGAGGAGGCAGAAGCAGCTCCAAAAGTTATGACTGGTACGGTTAAATTATTTCATGATGACGTTATTGTTTTGATTGATCCGGGGTCTACCCACTCTTTCATTTGTACAAGTATGATTTTACATGATAGAAATTTGAGTCTCCTTGATAGTCCTTTGATAGTTAGTACCCCGATTGGTCGTCATATCATTATTAGTCATGTTTATCGAGGGTGTGAAATCCATGTTGGTAAGGTGACATTAGTGGTGGATTTAATGCCATTAGAAATGAAAGGGTTGGATACGATTTTGGGCATGAATATATTAGAAAAATATAGCGCCAACTTGAATTACAAACAGAAGACAGTAGAGTTTATGCTAGAAAAAGGCGAAAAGGCAGTGTTCGTGGGAGATAAGAGAGCAAGCCCATCTAAATTTATTTTAGTTCTAACAGCAAAGAAAATGATGAAAAAGGGGAATGAAGCATACTTGGCATATGTGGTAGACACGAAAGCAGATGAAGAAAAGTTAGAAAATATTCCAGTAGTCAAGAAATTTCCAGATATTTTTCCACAGGAAATACCAGGACTACCACTGCACAGAGAGATCGAGTTCACCATAGAGCTTCTTCCAGGCACTACACCAATCTCTATTCCACCTTATAGAATGGCTCCAGTAGAATTGAAGGAACTTAAGGAGCAATTAAAAGAATTATTGGAGAATGGTTTTATTAGGCCTAGCTCTTCACCTTGGGGAGCTCCAGTTTTTTTCGTTAAAAAGATAGGTGGATCCTTAAGGATGTGTGTGGATTATAGGAAGCTTAATCATGTCACTATTAAGAATAGATATCCCCTCCCACATATAGATGATTTGTTTGATCAACTACAAGGAGCAAAGGTCTTCTCCAAGATAGACTTGAGATCGGGTTATCATCAATTGCGAATTAAGGAGTCAAATGTGTTAAAGACTGCTTCAGATACGATATGGGCATTTTGAGTTCTTGGTTATACCCTTTAGATTAACTAATGCTCTTGCAACCTTTATGGATTTAATGAACTGAGTCTTCAAGCCTTTCTTATACCAGTTTATCATAGTCTTTATTGATGATATATTGGTTTATTTTAAGAGCGATAAAGAGCATGAAGAACATTTAAGGATTGCCTTGGAGACACTGAGAAGGAAAGAATTGTACGCCAAATTTGATAAATGTGAATTTTGGCTAAGAGAAGTGGCATTTCTTGGGCATATTATTTCAAAAAAAGGAGTACATGTGGATCCACGAAAAATAGAAGCTGTTATAAAATGGGAAGCACCCAAGAATGTGGCAGAAGTAAGGAGTTTCTTGGGATTAGCTGGCTACTACAGAAGATTTGTAGAAGGCTTTTTCATTATAGCAGCTCCACTCATAAAATTGACAAGGAAGGATCAAAAGTTTGTATGGACAGAAGAATGTCAGAAGAGTTTTGAAGAAATGAAAAAGAAACTTACAACTGCACCAATTTTGACTTTGCCCTCTAGTAGTGATGGATATACAGTATATAGTGATGCTTCAAGGAAAGGATTAGGATGCGTGTTGATGCAAGGGGATAAAGTGATTGCGTATGCTTCCAGATAACTAAAACCCTATAAGATGAACTATCCCACGCATGACTTGGAATTGGCTGCTATAGTCTTTGCATTGAAAATATAGAGACATTACTTATATGGAGTCACCACCAGGATATTTCCAAACCACAAGAGTGTTAAATATTTGATGAGCCAGAAAGAGTTAAATTTGAGGCAAAGAAGGTGTTTAGAACTATTGAAAGACTATGACTTGATGATAGACTACTACCTGGGGAAAGCAAATGTAGAAGCGAATGCACTGAGTAGGAAATCTACTATGGCACATGTGAAGACGATATATCTACCTTTGTTAAGGGAATTAGCCAGGCTTAAGGTGAAGTTGAGACAAGTTAAATTCAGTGGTATATTGGCTAATTTTAGAGTAAGGTCAGTATTGAAGGAAAAGATAAAAGAATTGCAGGAACAAGATGAATACTTGAGCAAGCTCAGAGAAGGAATTAAAAATGATAAGCCTTCGAAAATAGAAGTAAGAGAAGATGGACTGATGGTAGTAGGAAACAGACTTTGTATTCCAGATATACAAGAGTTAAAGGATGAAATTTTGGATGAGGCACACAATGCTCTGTATACAATGCATCCGGGAAGTACAAGAATGTACAAAGATCTAAAAGAACATTTTTGGTGATGAGGAATGAAGAAAGATGTCACTGAGTATGCTGAAAAATGCTTGGTATGTCAACAAGTCAAAGTGAAACATCAAGCACCCGCTGGTAAGCTTAAGCCCTTATCTATTCCTGAATGGAAATGAGAAAAGATTACTATAGATTTCTTAATGAGATTATCGAGGACCGGTAGGAAACATGATGCAATATGGGTGATTGTTGATTGGCTAACCAAGTCCGCACATTTCTTACCGATTTGACAGACAGATTCTTTAAATTCTTTGGCCAAGAAATACATAGATGAAGTAATTAGACTTCATGGGATTCCCAGTTCCATAGTCTCAGATAGAAATCCCAGATTCACTTCCAGATTTTGGGAAAGTTTGCAAGAGGTTTTGGAAACCAAGTTACATTTTAGCACAGCTTTCCATACGCAGACATATGGTAAATCAGAAAGGACAATAAGGACATTAGAGACAATGTTAAGAGCTTGTGTAATTGACTTCAAAGGTTCATGGGATGAGCACCTACCTTTGATTGAGTTTGCTTATAATAATTCTTATCACTCCGGAATTCAAATGGCACCTTATGAAACTTTGTATGGGAGGAGGTGCAGAACCCCTATTTGTTGGGACAAGGAAGGTGAAAGAAAATTTTTAGCACCTGAATTGGTACAAGCTACAGTTTACAAGATTAAATTGGTGAAACAGAGGCTCAAAGTGGCTCAAGACAGGATGAAGAGTTATACAGACACACACAGGAAGAAGATGGAATATGAAATTAGGGACAACGTATTTCTTAGAGCTTCGCCATGGAAAGGAGTATTAAGATTTGGTAAAAAGTGTAAACTCAGTCCAAGATATATAGGCCCTTATGAGATTATTGAGAAGATTGGGCCTCTCGCCTACAAGTTAACTTTGCCGCCAG
>JAOTAY010000009.1:24946779-24966327 GCA_025629805.1 Erythroxylum baracoense | reverse complement strand
AAAATAAATCATACTAGTTTTAAAAAATCTCTGGGGTTTATCATTTGTTAGAAATTAGGAAAAGGCTTGTTGGTTTACATATTTTTATCCTTGAGCTATTATATTGTAATATCTTATAATTCAATATAAAATCCAATGTTTAAATAATCCAACCTATTCGGCTGGCTCAACCGTAAAAAAATTAAACCTTTCAACTTTGTGGTTTGGTTTTCAACTTTTCGATTCAATTTACTTTAATAACTTTTATTATTAAAAGCTGATTAGTGTTCACTCAAGGTTTATTTTTAACGATTTTGATAATAACTGTATAATATTTCAAAATTCAAATTGAATTTATTTCATTGTACAATTAACAGTCTTATTCTCACAAAGAAATAAAATCATAATAAATACGTTTTCTCTTGCAAGAACCTCTTTATAAACTTATCTTATTAGAAATAGTTTATCTGAAAAGATCATACTAATTATGAAGGTTATATAGTAGCTCCGTAATAACTGAAAGATTTTTGGCAAATATGTCATCGAAATTATTTAGAGTTAATTTCATCCAATTGACTGAAGATAAGAGTGAAGCAATGGCTAGTTAAAGAAATTGATTATTTAAGGAAAAGCAACAACACTTATGAAGACAATGAACATATTTAGACTCTCGAAAATTTTTGAATATCATCTATACTCTTGAGAATTATATTATTATTATTGTGCTTTAGAAAATAAAATCACTCTGTCAAGTGAGGAATTGTTATTTTATTTTTCTGTGAACTTTTTATAAGCTTGCTATACACTTCGAGTGTGGAAGGTAGGAGAACTTTAAAAAATATGTACTTGTAAGCTTTAAGAGGGTTGTAAAATTTAATACTCAACTTTTATAGTGAAACACTCAAGTTGGATATTTGAGGACTGAACGTAGGCTTGAATTGTAAGTTGAACCAGTATAAATTGACAGCGCCCTTCTCTCTTTTCTATTAACTTTTATATTTCCGCGTTATATTGTGTGTGTGTTTATTTCACTAAGAGGCTACTTCACTTTATAACAAGCTCCTTATGTTTTCAACTTGGAAGAGATTCATTTTAGCTTTAATAGGCGCCTTCTATTTTAAATTGTTTTTAACAAGATTTTTTTAACAGACTTACATCGTTTAAAAGATTTTATCGTTTAACAGACTCTTTTCATTTAAACAGAATCCTATCGCACCTCTTACTGTATTAATTATAGACATGCTCCTGACATTTCCTTTTGAACTGAAATAATTTACGAAAAATTTTTATACCCGTAATTCACCCCCCTCTTGCGTGTGTTTGCTTTATCAATTAGTTTATTAATTAATCAGTCAATTTTTTATAAATTATTAAGTTCTTATAAATTAAAATAAATCAATTATTTTCATTTAACAATCTTTTTTAATTAAACTTGAAATATAGGGTCATTCTCTTTCAATCATATTTTAAATTTTTAGATTTTATTCAATTTTTAGCCATTTTTATAACTCTCTAATATCAATTCTTTTATTTTACCAGTTTAAAACAATGATAAAATCTATATTTCTAATAACTTGTAATGGGATTATTAAATTAATTAGCATTTCTAACAGAATTAGCTCATGCGTATTGCATTCTCCAAACTCGTTCTCATCTTGTTTACGTTATTATCTAAATATAAACACATTTAAATATTTTCTTGTTTTGATAATGAGATCATCCCAAACGATCACTCTTATTTTCAGGGGTGAACCACTTAACAAATTTTTATTTAAAGATTCTATTAGATAATGTGTGATAAAGGAATACAAAATAAAGATTTGCATGTATAAAGACATGGAATAGATTCTCCACTAATCACTTTACCATAAAATCGAAGATGCTTAGTGATTGTGAAATCTTGTTCTAATTCACTAATAATAGGAAGGGAGAAGGGGTTTTAAGGTTCTTCATATGTTAGACCATTTTGGCTTAGCAACTGAGAGCTTCTCTTGAAACGCCAATGGCGGATATTAGAGAAGATAATGGGAAACACCATAGACCCCAATTACCACACGCAAGCGGTAACATCTTGGCTTCTGGATGCAAACGAGGGATCAAGAGATGGGTTCCGGTAGCCGCCGTTCTGTTCTCCATCGTCCTCGTTGGTTACTCCAGGATTTGGACCAGCTTTGTAAGTTTCTTTTTTAACATACACAAATTGTGACTTACCTAATGTTTTCATCTTCTCAAGTTCACCCCATTAGCCTTACTCCTCCATTTTTCTTCATCCATTGAATATGAAAACTAAAGGTGGAAGATTGAACAAGTTTGTGGAATTCTGGATGATTATCCTAACATTATCTTTCGTTTAAGTTTTGCTTTTGAATTTGTATCAAAAAACATATTCTTAGAAGGTTAGGTTATGATTCTTCAATACTCTCTTAAATGCAATTTAATTCTATTAACTTTTATACTTTTCTCATAAAAATTATATTAATAAATTGTCCCATCACATATATATAATAAATAATATACCAAAAAGGAAAATACACTAAAGCAAGATTTTAAGTTATTGCCTTTAAACACAATTATAATCATAATATTGCATAAACTTTAATTTAAAACTATAATATTAAGAATAACATATAACAATTTTTATTGATAAATTACTTAATTATAACAATTTAATATAACTTAATTGCATTTAATAGCTTGATATGTAAGTTATATTTTCTATTTCAGGTTCAGATTGAACCTGTTTTCTTTGAAAGATTTTTTTTTTCTTCATAATATTGTGTTATTTTTTCGAATCTGTGCAATGTTAGGCCAGATTTGAAGCATCTCAGGCATTTCAGTCTGTCACAGCAAAATTACCATTCGGAGTGAAAGTTGTTAGCAGCAGAAGCAATGTTGAACCATATCAGTTCTCACTCAACTGCCCTGAACAAAAAGCTACACCAAAATGCAGTACCAGTGCTGACTATCCTCTCACTCACAATGCCAAAGAAACTATATCAACCCAACAATGTCCTGAGTACTTCAGATGGATTCACCAGGACCTGGAGCCCTGGAAACTGGAGGGAATTTCCAGGTCCACCCTGGAAAGTGCTAAAAGTGTCGCACACTTCAGGCTCGTTATTGTAAGTGGAAAGGCTTATGTGGAGATATACGGACGGCCATTTCAGACAAGAGATTTGTTTACAATATGGGGTTTTGTTCAGCTTCTCAGATCCTTCCCTGGAAAATTACCTGACCTGGAGCTGATGTTTCGTTGCGGAGATCAGCCTATGATCGTGAGAAGTGCACACCAAGCAAGTAATGCCTCTGCCCCACCAGCTTTGTTTCAGTATAGTGGAAACAGTGACTCGTTAGTCATCGTCTTCCCTGACTGGACTTTCTGGGGATGGTAAGTAAATATCGCCTCCACAACTCTATTCTTTAACTTCACTCTTAATCAAAGTTCTAAATTTCAAATTATGTAGGATCAATTAACAAAATTCTTAAACCCTAGGATGCTAGGTGAGTTGGTAAGGGGTTCTCTTAGCTTAAGTGAGGTTACGGGTTTAAACCTCCCTCAGATATGCAGCCATTTAAAACTTGGAGCCGGAGCTTTGTCTCTGACAAAGGACTTATCCGGCTCAAGCGGGGATTAGTCTAAATATGGATGGTTTAAAGGTATCTTCTCATAATTAGGACCTGCCTAGGACATCTCATGGGCAACCCAAAAAAAAAATTCTTAAACATGAACTAAGTCCTTAAACCCTAAAACTATATTAATTTGATGTGAATGCTTAAAACTCATAACCTGTCAAATGATTCAATTTCTAATCCAATTTATCTCAATTTATCTTTATTGATCAAGTTTTAAAATAATTATCAGCCTCAACCCAAAAGATCCGAATACATAAAGAATGAACCTGATAAAACTATATTGATCATTAACTTTGGTTTAGACTGGCCGATCTTTTTTGTCATCTCTAAATGCAATTATGAGCAGTTCCTTCTAAACCTTCCTGACGAGTATTTTAAGCTTGTGGAGTCCAATCTACTGATTTTTATTTTGATATTTGTTTCGGTTGTTCAGGGCTGAGACCAATGTAAAACCATGGACAACTACGTTAGATCTCATATCAGAAGGCAACATGCGAACTAAATGGCAGGATAGGTCGCCCTATGCCTACTGGAAAGGAAATCCAGGAGTAGGTTTCTACAGGAGTGACCTCATGACATGCAATGTCTCAGACATCCATGACTGGAATGCTCGTCTCTACGTACAAGTACGTTTCTTTTCCCATATTTTTGTCTTATGAATCTCACCAGAAACCTAGAGATCGAGTACTAGCTGTATGAGTTAGTGAATTTGGATGAAGAAGACAGCCATGGACTTGTTACTGTTTCCATTTTCAGGACTGGAAAAAAGAAAAAAAGCAAGGGTTTAAGCATTCAAAGCTAGAAGACCAATGCACCCACAGGTTTGTTCATTAAATTAGGGTTACTTCAGATTTCTTAAATTACATCATGTTTAATTTAGTATCTGATCTTCTTAAAGATACAAAATTTATATCGAAGGATGGGCGTGGTCAGTGAGTGAAAAGTACATATTAGCATGCGATTCCATGACCCTCATCGTCAAGCCATCGTTCTACGATTTCTTCAGCAGAAGCCTGGAGCCAATGAAGCACTATTGGCCTCTTAAGATTGAAAAGCTATGCAGAAGCATTGAGTTTGCTGTGGCATGGGGAAACACTCATCCTGATAAGGTATTTGTAGGACTACTATCTGGCCAAATCCGAATTAATGTTACTATTGAGTCAGTCTTACAACCAAAAATCGTATTTATCACCTGATTTGACATGATTACAGGCTCAGGCCATTGGCAAGGCAGGAAGTGAGTTCATTAGAGAAAGTTTGAAAATGGAATACGTGTATGATTACATGTTTCATTCCTTAAACGAGTACGCAAAACTCTTGAAATTCAAACCAAGAATACCAGAAGGAGCAGTGGAGCTCTGTGCAGAGCCATTGGTGTGCCCTCAAACTGGTTT
Source organism: Erythroxylum baracoense (assembly GCA_025629805.1). Classification (NCBI taxonomy): domain Eukaryota; kingdom Viridiplantae; phylum Streptophyta; class Magnoliopsida; order Malpighiales; family Erythroxylaceae; genus Erythroxylum; species Erythroxylum baracoense. The sequence goes on along the minus strand of JAOTAY010000009.1, from coordinate 24,961,321 downwards.
ATGGAAAGAGTTCTTGTTAGATTCAATGGTGAAATCTCCAAGGGATACACCTCCATGTACTATCCCCCCTCCTTTCGATAATCCTACACTTCAGGCGCTTCGAGAGAGAAATGAGCATATCATAGAGCAAGTCGACTTGTGGAGGAGTAAAAGGTGGCAGACAAAGACTAACCATTCAAGGAAAATGGGATTGAGTTGAGTTGCTTCATAAGTAGGATCTTTGTACAATTTGTAACTTACCCTTTTTGAGTCAAGGTTCGTAATTACGGTCATAATATTACAGTTGCGATCGAAACCCAAAAAAGGTTACTAATCATCGCAAGAAAAACCCTTCCACAATATATATTGAATGGAAGATACACAAAGTTATACAGATCCTAATTTCATTTTGTCTTCTGGTACAAAGAAGAAGAAATTTGATAATAAAGACATGATTCAATTGTAACAGTTACAGTCCCATTAAAAGAAGTAATTCACACTCAGATTGACCCAAGCCAGTTCAATGACACTCAGAAAAAAAAGAAAGGCCAAAACAATAAAGTGTTTTTATGAATGGCGATCTTTTGTTGATCGATTTAATTGATCAGAAAGCTCTCCCTTTGACAATGTCCAAGCTCATCTCACTAGGATCAGTTGCTTGTAACTCAACTTGGATTCCTTCCAATTCCCTCTTGAATCTGTCCTTGGAGCTCGCATAAAGCATCTTACTCCTTACCCTTGAAGTGTCAGGTGACCTGCAAGTTAAAGTAGACAAAGAGTGTACATATGTTTACGTGCAGTAAGAAATAGTTCCAAGGAATAATCCTTGATACAAAATAAAGATATGATTTATCGATGCAAATATTGAATATTTGATTGAATCATGAACTGGAAATTCGAGAGGGGACGAATTCGCATATCATGATTGATAGTTAAATTGATACATTTTACAAAATCGTGAGACCCTGAATGTATGATTTTCAAAACACTCCATTTAGAGAAGCATTGTGAAACAAAATATGACCTTAAATGCAAAGATTGAATCTTTGATTGAATCATGATCTGGGAATCCATCAACTCAGCAACGTAACAGATGCATCAATATATGTGAACTGAGTATTTTTTATATTGAATTGTAAATCGTGTCAACAAGCGGACTAGGGTTTGAAAGTAGGCTAAAAATGCAGCCAACGAGACCTAAAAATGGCTCGAAAACAGAGGAAAAACATGCTCACCAAGCAATAAAGAAGATCTTGCTTTTCTGACAGTTCTCGTTCGTTGTAAAATCAAAATCAAACACAGCATAACGACACTCATTGGGTGGAAGAGAGTTAGTGAAATCGTCGTATGTCTCATCGGGACTCCCAACTTTTTCTACTGTCACCTGTTGGATCTTCTCATCTATCTTGAACACAATGAACCGATGGTTCCTTTTTGCTTTTAGTTCTTGAAACTTGAGCTTGCACTGGTCATGCACCGCCATACCAGATGCTGAGTTTGCCTGCCACAACATACATACAAAAACTTCTGTTAAAATTGAGCTTTTTCTAACATGATTGTGTTGGAAAATGATGAATCCCTCTTGAAAAAGAATTTATTCAAAACAACTGATTACGAATTATAATAACATATACAAAATAAGAATTTTTGTTAATATTGAGCTTTTTCTAACATGATTGTGTTCGAAAAGAATGAATTGCTCCGAAACAAGAATTTATTCAAAACACATGATTACCAATTACAACAACATACACAAAACAAGAACTTTCGTCTGAAAAAGAATTTATTCAAAATATGTGATTACAAATTACCATAACGTACCATGTTGGCCTATGATGAAAGAACTTAATTTGCTACTACGAACCAACAAAGAAAGAACAAAAAAGAAAAATCTGAAACAAAGAGATGTAAATCTCTTTTGTTATTGCATTAATGGAAGAGTAAGAGAGAAGAAGGAGAGAGTTTTGTGGGTGGTTGCTATTGGAAAGCCTTTAGCAACCTTAGGTTTAAAAACACTCTCCTTGTGTGTCTCTTCTCAAAGTCCATTTTTAACCTAATTGAGAAATTTATTAGGGGCTTAATTTGAATTTAACATTTTAATCCCTTTTTCTTGTTTTCCAAATTTAGAGTATCTTCATACTAAGTCTAACCCATAGAGTTCGATAGTTTGTTGGATGTGATTTGACTCAAAGGCGAATTCAGAATAAGGTTTATATGATGGGGTCAACGTTTATGTCAAAGTTAAACCGTTATAATAAAGTTTATAGAATATTTTTAGCCTAAATTTACAATTTTAATTGTATTAATTAATCAAAAGTACGTGTTTGTTTAATAGGTTTACGCAATTTTTTAAAAATCGGATTAGAAATTAAATCGATAAGGTAAGAGATTTAAGTTTTAGAGGTTAACCGTTATTATACAATAACGGTTAAATAAAAAATAATTAGTTTATCCTGATTTAATAAAATCGGTGAGTTTATAAAAATTGGGCGTTAATTAGTAAACTAACATGTATTTAATTATCACAATCCTCTTCATAATTCTTTTTGCTAAAAATCCTAATTCCAATTCAAATTTTGATCAATTCAAAACACATGTATTAATTTTGGATTGAGTCAGGTCAAATTGGATCAGACCGAGCCCATACCCTAATGTCATGCCTACATAATATATAAAGAAAGATCAATTAAATATTGTTAATCAAAGACATACGTCGACGTTTCACCAAGAACTTTGATAATTCCATTCCAAGCTAATGGCACATTTGGTTGCTTGTCAATTTTATATACATTTCAACCATCAAAACTTCGATTAAAAGTGATAGGTTGGTTTTGCTTCAAGAGTATTTTAAGTCTTACATTCCAATTTCTTATGATATAATTCACCTTTAAAATAATTTTAAAATTCAACTTGATATTTAAATTTTAAATTTTAAGTTAGAAGTGAATTGAAAGAAATAAAAATACAAACTCAATAATTTGAGATTTTAATGTATTAATTAATTTTTAAGATTTTAATTTTATTTATATATTCTTAAGATATATAGTAAGGCTATTAGAATAGTATTTGTTTAGGTTAATCTTTAACTATGAATATAATCTTAATATTTAAATTAAATCATACTTAAATTAGTGATAATTAGATTCTATAATTAAATATTTGTTTTTAAGTTCTATAATGGCACTTATGAGAAATAGACAAGAAAGCAAAGAAATTTTTTTTTAAAATCAAAAAGAAGAAGGAACCTTTGAAGCTTGACCTATACAATTTACATATGAGAAATTTCAATTTAAGATTTTTTATACATTCATTAAAAATATTATTCTTAAATTTAAATGATAAAAATCAACATATTTTTATAATATTAAATTTAATTAAATTTACATAACTAATTTTATCAAAAATCTATTTCAATGTTTTAAAAACTATCTGGTTCAACCAGTTTAACAATAAAAACTTTTAACCGGTCAACTTTTTGGTTCAACTTTCAACTTTTCGGGTCGATTTAGTTTAATAATCTTTGTTGTTAAAAATCAATCAATTTATTTTAGTAAACTCATCAGTTTTTATAAATCAAAATAAACATATTAATTTTCATTTGATTGTTAAATTTTAAATTTTTAGATAAGTAAGGATATTTTTATTCAATCATTTTTTGAATTTTTGAATTTTATTCAATTTTTAAACGAATTATGACAGTTTATACCGATTGAATGTTTTAAACTTTAAACTTCTTTTCTTACCGATTTAAACCTTAAACTTCTTGTCTTACTAGTTTAACTTCTCTTTTAAAACATTGATCTATTTACAAAAATGAAATTGACAAGTTTAAAGATCAAATAAAAAGAAATTAACATTTGGAGTTTGTTCATTTCCTCTCAAAATCTCACACCATAATTTAAGTATAAAATCATAACAAAACTCAATATATGAAAAAGATAATACATTTAATTAACAGCCAAATATGCCAACATTTCAAACTTTTAAGGAGTGCTTGGTTAATGGGTAAGGAATGAAAAGTGAGTGGTTAGTTGTTGATTATTGTTATAGGGACAATAGTTTGATATCTCACTTTTGAGAAATCTTCCATACCTTTCATTTAGTAGAGGAATGAAACTCATTTATTAATAGTAGCTCTTTTTTAAAAAATATTTTTAATACTAATTAATTAAAATATTATTAATTACAATATAATTAATTAAAATATTGTAATAAATTAAATAAAATATAGTTAAAATATAATTAATTAAAAATATTATTATTAATTAAATAATTATATTATAATTAATTAAAAATAATTAATTAGTTACAATATAATTAATTAAAATATAATTCATTAATTAATTAAAATATAATAAATTTTTATTTCTTAATATTTTTTACAAAACAATAATTGTAAATAGTAATAATAATCTTAACCAAACTGTTCCAATCCAATTCCAATTCCAATTCCTATTCTTCCACACAGAAAGTATTAAACGCGAAGGCCACACACAGAAACACAGTTTCGTGGAACCTCAAACCGGAGTACGTCGTGCTTTCATAGTTTTCATGTCTTCAACGCGTTGAAACTTGAAACTAACCGATATTAGAGATGATCCAGTACTCGTTTTCATGTCTTCCATCTACTTCTTCCTTCTTTCTCTCTATAACAATCCTAGAAATACACAGTTAACAATCCTGACATAAGCTCTGTCCTGTTTCTCTGTCTCTTCTCGGCTTCTGGTGTATACATAAGTCTGTTTTTTCAATACCGAACTCTCTGCGTATAATCAGCTTTCCAAACGCGAGAAGAAGGTGACTTTCAGTCCTTTCTTTCTATTTGTCATTTCATTCTTTCGTTTATATGAGCTTTTCATTGTTTGTTTTGGTTGAGTTTATTTGAACGTTCAGGAAAATTCAAGCAAAAGTATGTCTTGATAAAGAGTTCTGATATTAAAAAAAAATTGCTTCCTTTTCCTTAGTAACTTCGCGTTTTGTCAATGTCTGGTTTAGTTATGCTTTCCTTGAAGTTCTGTTTGGTGGGTAGGAAAATATTACAGGATCTTGTAGATCATTGATACAGAGATCATCTCAAAACAGAATGATTTTTCTGGTAAGGAATTAACTGTTAATTCCTCCATTCTCAGGCAGCACTTGTCGAGGTGTTGAAGAACCATAAATAATGAGTAATGTAAAGGTAGGAGTGGAGGTTGTGAGTGCTCATGACCTTATGCCCAAAGATGGGCAGGGCTCATCTAGTGCTTTTGTAGAGCTTCATTTTGATCATCAGAAGTTTCGGACTACTACAAAGGAAAAAGATCTGAATCCTGTTTGGAATGAAAGATTCTATTTCAACCTTTCAGATCCAAAAACACTACCAAACCTTACACTTAATGCATATGTTTACAACCATAATAAACAGAACAACTCAAGAACTTTTCTCGGAAAGGTTCGTCTCACAGGCACATCCTTTGTTCCTTGTTCTGATGCTATCGTGTTGCATTACCCTTTGGAAAAACGAGGGATTTTTTCTCGTGTCAAAGGGGAACTTGGTCTGAAAGTTTTTGTTACTGATGATCCTTCATCAAACCCTCTTCCTGAAATGGGATCCTCTCTGTTTTCTGATTCACGTTCAACTAAGTCACGGGCGCCAGAGCTGCAGATTCCAGATTCTTCAGTCTCAAATCCGTTCACCAGTAACGGAGACGAGTCAAGGCGCACATTTCAGCACCCCTCAAGATCAACTAAATCGTACTCTATGAATTTCGGATCTAATGAGATGAGAGCTGAACCTCCAGGATCCCGAATTGTTCGCATGTACTCAGGTCCCTCGTCACAACAAGCTGATTATGCACTTAAAGAGACGAACCCTTTTCTCGGTGCAGGACAAGTTGTTGGAGGTCGAATTGTACAAGGAAATCGACCAATCAGCAGTTATGATCTAGTTGAACAGATGAGTTACATTTTTGTGCGAGTGGTGAGAGCTCGCCGTCTTCCAAATAAGGATGTGACCGGAAGTCTTGATCCGTATGTGGAAGTAAAAGTTGGTAACTACAAAGGAACTACAAAACACTTTGAGAAGAACAGTAATCCTGAGTGGAATGAGGTGTTTGCCTTTGCAAGAGACCGGGTCCAATCATCTCTGCTCGAAGTTGTAGTAATGGATAAGGACATGGTTGAGGATGATTTTGTTGGTATTTTGAGGTTTGACATGAATGAGATACCCTCCCGAGCTCCACCAGACAGTCCATTGGCTCCTGAATGGTATCTGCTCGAATCTAAGAAAGGGGAGAAGAAAAAAGGGGAACTGATGGTTGCTGTCTGGTATGGAACACAGGCTGATGAAGCATTCCCAAATTCCTGGATTTCAGACACCATTACTCCTGACAGTTCCACTGTCTCTTCTCATTTTCGATCAAAAGTCTATCACTCTCCTAGACTCTGGTATGTCCGAGTTAATGTCATTGAAGCACAAGACCTAGTTCTACCTGACAAGAACAGGTTCCCAGATGCTTATGTTAAGGTGCAGATTGGTAATCAGGTTCTAAAGACAAGGATGGTTCGAAGTCGGACAATGAATGCCTTCTGGAATGAAGAGTTGATGTTTGTTGCTGCTGAGCCATTTGAAGAACATGTAATCTTTTCAGTTGAATATAGGATTGGTCATAACAATGATGTAAGTATTGGCAAGGTTGTTGTGCCATTGAACACGGTTCCGAGGCGTGCCGATGATGATCGGAAAGTTCCGACCCGGTGGTTTAACCTTGAAATGCCAATCGCAGCCGCCATAGATGAGAAACATGCCACGAAAGATAAGTTCTCTACTAGGCTTCATCTAGGAGTCATACTTGATGGAGGGTACCATGTGCTTGATGCTCCAACACACTATAGCAGTGATCTTCAACCAGCAGCTAGGCAGCTATGGAAGCCATCAGATGGTATACTGGAGCTTGGAATTCTAAATGCAGATGGTCTCCATCCATTGAAGTCAAGAGATGGAAAGGGTACATCAGACACATACTGTGTAGCAAAGTACGGCCAAAAATGGGTTCGAACTAGAACCGTAATCAACAGCCTGAATCCGAAATATAATGAGCAGTATACTTGGGACGTTCATGATCCTGCAACAGTTCTCACAGTAGGTGTGTTCGATAACTCCCAGATTGATGTTCCAAATGGTAATATCAGAGACTTAAAAGTTGGAAAAGTTCGGATACGCCTCTCTACTCTTGAAACAGGTCGAGTTTACACACACGCCTACCCTTTGCTAGATCTTCGTCCCTCAGGTTTGAAGAAGATGGATGAGCTTCATCTGGCAATCCGATTCTCATACACTTCATTCGCAGACATGGTGTATCTATACTCGAAACCCCTTTTGCCAAAGATGCACTACGTAAGACCATTGAGTGTGATGCAACAGGATCAATTACGGAACCAAGCAGTGAACATGGTCGCTGCTAAGCTCGGCAGGGCGGAGCCTCCTCTCAGGAAAGAAGTCGTCGAGTTCATGTCCGATGCACACTCTCATCTCTGGAGCATGAGGCGTAGCAAAGGAAATTTCTTCAGGTTGATGACACTTTTCTCAGGATTTTTCGCTGTTGGAAGGTGGTTTGGTGAAGTATGCATGTGGAAAAATCCTGTCACGACACTGCTAGTTCATCTCCTCTTCGTGCTGCTCGTTTGTTACCCAGAACTCATCTTACCAACAGCTTTCTTGTACATGTTCCTGATAGGGTTATGGAACTATCGTTTCAGACCGAGATATCCTCCTCACATGAACACGACAAGTTCCTACGCAGACGCAGTTCATCCTGATGAACTTGACGTGGAATTCGACACATTCCCGACGACAAGAAGGTCGGAAATTGTCAGGATGAGGTATGACAGGTTAAGGAGTGTTGCTGGGAGGATTCAGACGGTGGTAGGAGATGTGGCTACACAAGGAGAGCGAGTTCAGGCACTCCTGAATTGGCGTGATCCTCGAGCTACGATTATGTTCCTGACATTTTGTTTAGTGGCTGCTTTGGTGTTGTATGCAACCCCTTTCCAGGTTCTTGCTCTTATGGGTGTGTTTTACTTCATGAGACATCCCAGATTCCGGCACCGAACACCACCTGCACCGATCAATTTCTTCCGTCGCCTTCCTGCTAGGAATGATAGTATGTTGTGAATGGTGCTTGTAAAGCTCTGGGTTAAGATTCATATGTATGTAGTCATTAATTTAAGAACACGTGGGAAAATGGTGTATCTGCAAATTGCAGGTTGCGTAGGTGTAGGTTTGGCATTGGGCGGACTGAGGACTGGGTTTGGGCCGAAAGTTTTATGTTTAAGCTCAAGTTTGACTTAATTAATTTTTTAATTTAAATTTTGAAACAACCTAATTTTAGATAACATTTTTAAAGTTCAGGTCAATTTAGACTCGAACTCAATTAAGCTGAAGCTCAATCAACTCAAGACTAGCGGAACAAAAATTGCCAACAACTATAAAACCATAACGTTAGAGTATTTTTGTAAAATATTACTATTTTTTAAATTTTATACTAATATTATAAAATTATTATTGTTATTATTATTATTATCGTCGTTGTCGGCGCCGTCGGCGCCGTAACCGATGATTAACCAAAAGACAATTCAAAATAAAATATTGTAAACCCAATATTATGTTTGTTTAACCTAAAGACAATTCAAAATAAAATATTGTCAACTCAATATTATGTATGTTTTTTTTACAGAACCTATTCCAAATCAGCTTAAAATCAATAGATTTGACTTCGTCAAGTTACTCTCATATATATATATATATGTATAATTTTCATATTTCCGGTCTTGTTCAAAGTTCAAAAGTTTTAGAAAAAACGATATCACTTTTTAAATTTTAAATTAAAAAAATAATTAGACTAAATCTTAGCCCGATCAAACTCAGGCTCAATTCGTGTATTTCGGGTTGGTTGGGCTTCAAGCTTTACCTAGTCTAGGAAATTATTTTTCGGGCCAGGCCCCTACTCCCACTTCTCTAATTTTTCTACTACAGTGTTTCTATTTCTAAATGAAGCAACATAAGATTCTTTATCATAGTTCAAGATGATATACACTGAATCTTCATTTATTCCCCCAATGTCATAAAAATTTTGGTTTTGTTGTTATCGAGGAGCCAAGATCAAGGTTTCCGGTGGAACCCAAGTGACTCTTGTGCTATTCTTGAAGTTATGCAATATTAGCAGACATTGTTTGTCTCGTGTTGTAGTAATTTTCCGGGAAGATTTGTGAATCCGAACATAGCAAAGCTGAAACAAGAGTTAATATCATTTCCAAGCTGTAGAACATCGAAACAATTAGATTGTTTTCAGTTAGATTCTAGAAATTTACAGCTGCCGGAGACATTGATAAAGAAATCCTGAAATGATTCTTTGAAGATTCAATTTTAGGCCTTGTTAACCTGAATCTAAACACAACAGGAATTAAAAAATCCATGCGATTCACAAATATTCAATCATGATCATAATATTATTTTAATACAAAGATAAAGTTTCTAAAAACTTACATTTGTTTCAGTGATGCGGAAACGATTTTCAATAACCTCCAAACTTAATCTGTCTCACTTTTTTTTGTTCTTGATGGTGTTTTATGAGAGGAGAAAATTTTATTATTAGGCATAGACAAGGTCTTATTACTCAACTGTTAACCATCAATTAGTTTTAAAACTCCCCATAATAAGGTCTAATGTTCAAAGGCCCATTTATTAAATTATTAAATCATTTAACTGTCTTTTAACATGAGTCATTTAAAATAAATTATTTCTAACATTTTCCCAATCGACTCGTAAAACTTTATGCAGTTCATTGAATTAATAATTCAAGCAATCATAATTTACAATAGTCGTCATTCACTTACAATGGTATCATCAATAATCATAATCAAGTATAAAACTATTAAGGGTCGTAACAGTCATACATTATTAATCCAATATACTCCCCTTCTACGTACCACTATACTAGCCCTTCTGCTTAATCATGACTATAAATAGGAAGTATATAATGAGATCTATCATTCAGTTTTATTTTCAATATCATATATCGCAATCAAATACATAAAGAAGAACACAAAAACTTCAGAAACAATACATTCATTAATTTATTGTCTAATAGTCATCAGCACGCTGATGCCCATATTCTTTACATGACTAGAAAATAGTTTAGGCAGTAACTCCTTCATCAAAGGGTCAAATAACATAAGATTAGTGTTAATATGCTCTATTGACACTTTATGTTTTTGAACCTCCTCCTTAACAGTAAGGTATTTCAGTTCCATGTGTTTAGTACCTTTAAAATACTTTTCATTCTTAGAGAAGAAAATTACTGAAAAATTATCACAGTAAATTTTCAACTATCTAGCAATATTGTTGACAATCCCAAGCCCTGAAATAAAATTTTACAACCATTTAGCCTAAATAATGTCCTCAAAGCATTCTACAAACTCAACCTCTATAGTAGATGCATCAATTACAGACTGCTTCACACTCTTCTATGATATGGCTCCTCCAACTAACAGATAAAAATAGCCAAAATTATATTTTCTTGTATCTACACAGCCAAAAAAGTCTGAATCTGAGTATCTAAACACCTCAAGGTGATTAGATCTCCTAAAAGTTAGCATGTGTTCTTTAATTCCCTCCAAATATCTCAGAACTTTCTTTGCAGCTTTCCAATGATTCATACAAAGATTACTCTGGTATCTCCCTAACATCCTCACTGTAAAACTTATGTCTAGTCTCGTACATGTCTGAGCATACATTAGGCTCCCAACCATAGATACATATGGAATTGATTCCATTTGCTTTTGTTTTAAGTCACCTTTCGGACATTGCATAAGGCTAAACTTGTACCTTTTTGGAGTTAGGACTGGTGATGCTGAATACTTGTCCATCCTGAATCTCTTTAATACTTTATTAATATATGCATTTTGAGACAAACCTAACAATCTTTGTGATTTATCACGAAATATTTTTATTCCTAACATAAATGTTGCCTCATCTATATCTTTCGTTTCAAAATCACTAAAGAGAAATTTCTTAGTCTCACTAACATACAAAACTAGAAAAATAAACTTACTCTCACTAACATTCAGAAAGATACATCGATTAACAATGTTTTCTTTAAATTGAAAGGAAAAATAATATCATTGAACTTAAAATATCATTGTTGGGAAGCTTGTTTAAGTATGTATATTGCTTTCTTCAGTTTACACAGTATATGTTCCTTTTTAGCCTTTATGAACCTCATTGGATGGTCCATATAGGCTTCTTCCTTTAACTCCCTATTTCAGAAAGGCAGTTTTCATAGTTATTTGATGCAAATTTAAATCATAATAAGCCACCAAAGCTATAATAATACTAAGTGAATCCTTCTTATAGACTGGTAAAAAAGTTTCCTTATATTCAATGTCATCTTTTTGAGTAAATTCTTTAGCAACTAGTCTACCCTTGTAATGTTATAAGTTATCAAGAGAATCACGTTTGGTTCTAAAGACCCACTTACAACCAATTCTCTTATAACCTTTTAGTAATTTTATAAGGTCCCAAACACCATTTTATTCCATAGATTTCAACTTATCTTTTATGGCACCAAATGACTTATCACAATTTTCACTATTCATAGCTTGTAAGAACGTCACTGGGTCATTATCAATTCTTAAGTCATTTTCTAACTCATGTAGATATGCCACTTAATCATCAGAAATAATTGGTCTTCTTTCTTTTTAAGACGTTCTTAATGATATTTGTTGTGGTTCTTCTACTGTAAGTTCATTCACTTCATGTTTAACTTCATTATGAACAATGAGTTCATTAATTTGTTGTTCTTTATGATTATTAGACAGTTCAATAATTTATGGAACAATAACTTAAGTAAGTGTACAAGCCATAGAAATTTTCAGAGCCTTAAAGACTTTCTATCTAAGGATGTCAACGGGCAGGGTCAGGCCGAGCCAAGGCTAGGTGGCCCGTGACCCAGCCCGACTATGGGCTGACCGATGAGCCACTGCGAGTCTGGCCAATCCGACCCACCTTATATATATATTTTTTAAAAACTTCAAAAACTATGTATATATATATTTAAAAAAAAACGATGTCGTTTTTGAAATTACGATCGGTGGCCTGGTTGAGCCAACTAACATCCCTAGCTATCCTATTTCTTGAGAATCCACTATACATGGTGTTTTAATTCCACTAGTCTCACCATGTTTAATGAACCTGACATTCTCAGTTTCCAAAATTCTTGTAGTATGATTAGGACAATAAAATATATATCCTTTAAACTTCTTTAGATAACCAATAAAGTAGCCACTGATTGTTTTTGCTTCTAGTTTCTTTTCAAGTGAATTATAATGCTTAATTTCTACCTAGTAACCTCAAACATGCAAATGCCTTAAACCCGGTTTCCTTCCAGTCTACAGTTTATAAGGAGTGTTTATAATTGCCTTACTAGGAACCCTATCCAAGAAGTACATGACAATTTTTATAGCATATCTCCACAAAAAAGTGGGTAAAGATGAATTATACATCATACTCCTAACCACATCTAACAAAGTTTTATTACACCTTTATGTCACATCATTTTGTTATGGTGTGCCTGATATTGTGTATTACGGACAAATATTATATCTTTCATGGAATTAAGCAAAAGGACCAGGATTTTGACCACTTTCATCATACTTACCATAATATTCACAACCTCTATTAGACCTATCTAATTGCTTTTCGACCTCATTAATATAAACCTTCAAGGTGTTTACAACATGAGATTTATCGTTTAGCCTTTTAACCTTATTAAAATATACCTCCAAGGTGTTTACAACATGAGATTTATCATTTAGCAAATAGACATATTCTTAACGTGAATAACTATCTATAAAGATGATAAAAATAGTTTTCTTTATTAAAAGTAGGCACAACAAATAGTCCACACACATTAGTGTAAATTATTTCAAGAAGTTGAGTGCTTCTTGTGACTCCTTCATTTAATGTGTGTTTTGTTTGTTTTTAATTCAATCCACATAAATATTAAGATTAATAAAATTCAATTCAAGAATTATTATTTGGAAATGTGTCTCAAACGCTTATGCCACAAGTAAGCATATCTATCATTAATTAAACTATGTTTAATACCAATATTGGGATTCTAAGTTAACAAAGTTTTAGCATAAATAACATTTTGCTTTAATTTATATAAACCATCACACAATACATTGCTATCAATCATGTGGTTATATCTATACAAACTGAAACTACCACTACCAAATTTAAAAGAATATTTGGATCTATCAAATTCGGACAAAAAAAATAAATTCTTAGACATATTATGTATATAAAAAGTTTCACATAAATCCAAATGATATTTAATGTCTAGGATTAAGTGATAAATCATGAAAGTTTCCATTATAACTCTCATTTCGTTGCCTATATAGTTAATCATTTCATTTGATCTTATAGTTTGGATCATAAGGAATCCCTGTAAGGTATTAAAAACATGAGTAGTGTAACCAGAATCAATTCACCAAGAATTAAAAGAAAATTCTGCAAGGTGTGTTTCAAAATATACATGACGACAACACACCGATTGTGGCACTATCCACAGGTTGGTTCGAGGGGAAAGGCGGGTGTTTTCACAACATAACCATTCGTGGCAATGGACGTAGCGTGAAGGCTATGGTTGTGGAGTGTGACTCGAGAGTCGGGTGCGATGAGGCTCACGATTATCAACCACCATGCGCTAACAACATTGTTGATGCCTCCAAGGCCCTGTGGAAAGGCTTAGGCGTGCCTCCTAGCCAATGGGGTAAGCTCGACATCGTTTGGTCTGATGCTTAACGTAGTTTCTTTAATGGATTACAAGCTTACTCTTTCCGTTGTTCAATCCATCAACAGAATTTTTTGAGTCTATTATTGACTCACTTTAGATCAATTAATAAGATTCAACATTTCGATTTGACATAAGTTTTAATCTTTGGATTGTAGTTTAAGTTGCAATTATGGGTTATTATCAGCGTTTTAAAAACTAAACAAGTTGTGCTGATTTAACAGTAAAAATTTTGAACTAACTAATCTTTTAATTTAGTTATTAACTTTTCAATTTAATTTAGTTTAATAATCTTTATTATTAAAACTGGTAAGTTTATTAGTTAATCAGTTAGTTTTTATAAATTAATTATTTTTTATAAATTAAAATAAACCATTTTTTTTGTTTAACAGGTTTATTTTTCAATTAAACTTTAAATTTTTTGATGTATAAGGATAGTCTTCTTCAATCATTTTTTAAAATTATTTAATTTTATTCAATTTTTAACTGGTTTTGCAATGATCTAATGCTTGTTGAATCTTAAATATCTTATCTTATAGGTTTAACTTCCAGTCCGATTTTTAAAACATTAGTTATTATATCAAATTGTGGATGATACAAATTTAATTATAGATGATGCAATGTAACTATGAGTAATGCATACACAACATTATCGTTGACAACGAATTAAAAAGTAATGAACTTTTTTTAGGTGTTTTAATTTCGTGTTTATTTTTTCAAAATTTTTA
>JAOTAY010000009.1:24928733-24940591 GCA_025629805.1 Erythroxylum baracoense | reverse complement strand
ATACAAAGATTTACGTGGTTCGGTCAATGTGACCTATGTTCACGGCCGAAGGGTGAGCAATTTTACTAATATGTGGAGAACGTACAACAAAACGCTTTTACAAAATTTCTCAACAAGAGAAAATTGAAAGAAGAATGAAAGAAGGCTGTTGTTTTTGGTGTAAGAGACTTAACAATTTAAGCCTCTATTTATAGTGCAGAACTTGAGCTTCTGTCTGAAGGATTTTGTCAAATTCCTTCAATCTCTCTACAATTTTCGTTCTTGCAAGTCTGACCAAAATCATGCTTGAAGATTTTGGCCTTAACATAGCCAAAAATAAGATCTGCCTTTGTCACAATATTTGACTTGTGAAGGGGAGGCCAAGTCATGCAACAAACGGCCAACAAGTTTTGGTGGAGGGGCCAACGAATGCATGTGCAACAATAACCATTCGTAGCAATGGACGTAGCCTGAAGGCTATGGTTGTGGACGAGTGTGACTCAGAGAGTTGGTGCGATGAGGCTCACGATTACCAACCACCATGCGCTAACAACATTGTTGATGCCTCCAAGGCCGTGTGGAAAGGCTTAGGCGTGCCTCCTAACCAATGGGGTCAGCTCGACATCGCTTAGTCTGATGCTTAACGTCGTTTCTTTAATGGATTAAGAGCTTACTCTTTTCGTTATTCTATCCATCAACAGAATTATTTGAGTCTATTATTGACTCACTTCAGATCAATTAATAAGATTCAAAATTTCGATTTGACATAAGTTTTAATCTTTGGATTGTAGTTTGAGTTGCAATTATGGGTTATTATCAAAGTTTTAAAAACTAAACAAGTTGTGATGGTTTAAGAGTAAAAATTTTGAGCTGACCAATCTTTTAGTTCAGTTATTAACTTTTCAATTTAATTTAGTTTAGCAATCTTTATTATTAAAATTGATAAATTTATTAATTAATCAATTAGTTTTTGTAAATTAATTATTTTTTATAAATTAAAATAAACTGTTTAATTTTTATTTAATATTTTTATTTTAATTAAATTTTAAATTTTTTGATATGTAAGGATAATCTTCTTCAATCATTATTTAAAATTATTTAATTTTGTTCAATCTTTAACTAGTTTTATGATGGTCTAATACTTGTTGAACCTTTTAAACCTTAGATATCTTAACTTCCGATCCAGTTTTTAAAACATTAATTATTATATTAAATTGTGGATGATACAAATGTAATTATAGATGATGCAATGTAACTATGAGTAATGCATACACAACATGATCGTTGACAACGAATTAAAAAGTAATGAACTTTTTTTAGGTGTTTTAATTTCGTGTTTATTTTTTCAAAATTTTTATTTAAGTGTGTAATTTTAAAAAAAATGTAATAATTCAATTTATAAAGTTGTTTTCGGTAATATTTTATTGATGTAGTTGATGGAACAACATAAATACTGTCATTTGAAGTGGTTACATGGCTTTTTGTGAAGCTTAAATAGACTCGACCTACAAAATATTTTTAAGTTTATGTTCGGGTCTTGAGTCGATCAATTGTCATATCTAACACATTGAACAGGTGAATCGATTGCCCTTGTGTTTCAAGTCAATCCATTTGCAGGTGTAGTACACCATGAAGTAGACATCTTAGGGCTACAGCTGATAAGTTTGAACTGGAGAATGAGTGTTTTATGTTGGAAAGAAAGAAAAAGGCGCAAGAAAAATATGCACGTCGGCCTCCTTGTTCTTGAATCTAGATGACAAACACTTAAGCCTATTAGGACGGAGTGAATCCAGGCTAATAAAAGATAGTATGGTTAAAGTTTCAATGGATGGGCTTTCCTGTCTGTGCTCTCTGTTTCAGACGGACTGCAACTTCTAGTTCTTGTCTTGTGAAAATGACTTTGTGTCCGAAGTTCCGAACAATTAAAAAATAGAACTATCTACTAAGAATTCACAAGTCAGAATAGTCAATAAATGATAATTATATAACTAGTTTTAGGGGTAAAAAAAAAACTTTAGAAAAACATTTTAATTTTTAAATTTTTCGAAAAGACTCGTTTTAGTCAGACTTCAATTATTACTAACAATATGCCTTTGAGCGTTACATTGCAAGTGGCAGCGGTTCCTAGCTCGAGGGATAGTCGAGGAGAAGACATGATCTCCTGGAAACATACGGTGGGAAAAATATAAACAATGGTTTCTCTTTACTTAGTTTCGATAATTAAGTTCTCTGATATGGAGGATCCACTTTAGTGACAACTATAGAGCATATGATTTAATCAACCAATAAACTAAGTTGTAACTATGTAAAATGGAATTGCGACAATAATCAAATGGACACGAAGATTTAACGTGGTTCACTCAAATATTGGGCTGCATCCACATAACACACTCTGAAAAATACTCTCATTATAAAAATAGTAGGTACAAAGAAAATTTCACAATAGCTCACAAATGAGTACTACCCAAAAATAGTGGTAGTCTCAATATCTCTCAAAGAATACCTCACAATAATTTTTCTCACTATTTTATCACTCACACTTTTAGGAACCTCTTAAAAGTTCAACTCTCTTTCTCTCTTATTTTTCTCTCTGCCTTGGCTCTCTATATTGTGTTATTCTTTAACATAACAGAGGAGGCCTTATATAGGCCTCCAATGTGCAGAATTTCAACAAAAAACACGCCAAAGTTTAACAAACTCTGTTGATTTTTCAGCAAAGTTTGGCAGCAGCCCATGTGTGGCTGCAGCTTTGACTCTTCCTTTTTTTATTAATATGTGGTGGGTCCCTCATATAGGAGGAATCCACCTAATAATTCTCCCCCTTCCAATATATGGGGAGATCCACCATTCCGGCAGCAAGTTGACAATATTCGAATTTACCCTTTATAAGAATCTTTGTTAACATATCTGATCCATTTTCATCAGTATGGATCTTTTTAAGCTGTAACTGCTTCATCTCTAATATGTCTCTAATCCAGTAATATCTCACATCTGTGTGCTTCGATCTTGAGTGAAAGGAAGAATTCTTTCCAAGGTGAATTGCACTTTGATTGTCACAAAACAACTTATATTTTTCTTGATAGAAACCAAGTTTATTTAAAAACTTCTTCATCCATAGCAATTCCTTACAAGCTTCAATTGTTGCAATAAACTCTACTTCTGTAGTGAAAAGAGCAACACATTTTTGCAACCTTGACTGCTATGACACAACTCTCCCTGCAAAAGTAATCAGATATCTTGATGTAGATTTTCTCGAATCAGCATCATCAGCCATATCTGCATCAGTATAACCAGTTAACATAGGTTTGATATCTCCATAACATAAACATATTTTGGAAGTGCCATGAAGATATCTAAGAATCCACTTTACTGCAGTCCAATGTTCCTTTCCAGGATTTGAAAGAAACCGACTCACTACTCCAACTGAGTGAGCAATATCTAGCCATGTGCATACTATAACATACATCAAACTACCAATAGCTAAGGCATATGAAATCCACTCCATCTCTTCATTCTCTTCTTCTGTGGAAGGACTCTGCTTCGAACTTAATCTAAAGGGATTAGTAAGAGGACAGCTAAACACTTTAGCATTCTCCATGTTAAACTTCTGAAGCACTTTCTCAGTGTAATTCTCCTGTGATAACCACAATTTCTTGGTATTTCTATCTCTGATTATCTTTATGCCTAGAATCTGATTTGCTGGACCTAAGTTTTTTATGGAAAAAGACTTACTCAATTCCTTTTTCAAGTTGTCAATTCTTGAAGTATTCTATCCAACAATTAACATATCATCCACATAGAGTAAAAAGATGATAAAATCATCAGAGAATTTCTAGACAAAAACACAGTGATCGTAATTCGTCTTTTTGTATCCTTGCTCCCCCATAACAGACTAGAATTTCTTGTACCACTCTCTCGGTGCTTGCTTTAAGCCGTACAAACTTTTCTTTAGTTTGCCAACATAGTCCTCTTTTCCTTTTTCCTCAAAACCCTCTGGTTCCTCCATATAAATTTCTTCTTCTAAATCGCCATAAAGGCAGTCTTTAGATCCATTTTCTCAACCTCCAGGTTGAGGCTCACTGCTAATCCTAGCACCATTAGAATGGATGTCATTTTCACCACCGGTGAAAAAATTTCTTCGAAATCAATGTCTTTTCTTTAACTGAATCCCTTGACAACCAACCTTGCTTTGAATTTTGGATGCAATCCCTTTTCATCATGCTTGATCCGGTAAACCCATCTATTCTTCAAAGCTTTCTTACCCTCTGACAACTCCACCAACTCAAATGTTTTGTTCTTATGTAAAAATTTCATCCTATCTTGCATAGCCTCGATCCATTTCTTCTTGTGTTCATTATCCATAGCTTCTTCAAAGCTCTCAGGTTCTCCTTCATCAGTTAACAACACATACTCATTAGTATGATATCTAGTAGAAGGTTGTCGAATTCTACCAGATCTCCTTTCTAGAACAGGAGAAGCTGCAGGCATTGATGGTTGAGCGTGAACACCATTTTCATCTAGTTCAATTTCAATGGGAGCATCATCTTCACCAGATCTCTCGTCATAGATCATATCTTCAACTTATCTCAGCACAAGTATTGGAGGATTAAATTCTAAGTCTGTTGAATCACCATTAGACTCTGTTGCATCCTTCTGCAACTTGTTAACATCTTTAATGGTTTGATCTTCAACAAACACAACATCACAACTCCTTACTAGTTTCTTCTGGACTGGATCATAAAATCTATAGCCAAATTGGTCTTGGTCATAGTCGATGAATACACATTGTCTTATCTTAACATCAAGCTTAGTTCTATCATCCTTTAGGACATGTATGAATGCTTTGCAGTCAAACACCTGCAAATGATCATAGGAAACATTCTTTCCTGACCATACTTTCTCTGGAACTTCCTGCTGTAAAGGAACACAAGGTGAACGATTCAACACGTACGCTGCTGTTAGTAAGGCTTCACCCCAAAACATCCAAGGCAACTTTGAATGTGAGAGTAGATATCTAACTCTCTCCATCAAAGCCCTGTTCATCCTCTCAGCTAGTCCATTTAATTGCGGTGTTTTTGGAGGTGTCATTTGATGTCGAATGCCATACTCTCTGCAATAACCATCAAATGGCCTAGTGTATTCTCCGCCATTGTATGTTTGGATACACTTGAGTTTCTTCCTAGTTTGTCTCTCAACTGAGGCTACGAATTGTTTGAAAACATCTGGCACTTGGTCCTTTGACTTCAGAGTATACGTCCATATTTTCTGGGAATGATCATCGATAAAGATCACAAAGTATTGAGTACCACCAAGTGACCTCGACATTGGTCCACATAAGTCTGAGTGTACTAAATCAAATACAATCTTCATTCTGGAAGGAGGGGAACTTTTGAAAGCAACTTGGTTATGTTTTCCTATTAAACAATCAACACATTTCTTTAAGTGTACCTATTTATGTCCGGATAACACATTTCTTTTCAGCAATAGTGTCATCCCTTTCTCACTTATGTGACCCAGTCTTTTGTGTCATAATTCAGCTGTGTCGTCTTTCTCCATTGCGTTTACAATACCGCTGGAGAGCTTCGCTTTCATTACATAAAGCGGTTGCTTTAAACCTTTGGCCACCAGCATAGAAACTTTAGTAAGCTTCCATTGGCCATTCCTGAAGGCGTTATAGTAACCTTTATCATCAAGTTTCCCTATAGAGATCAAATTCAAGTGCATATTTGGAAAATGTCGTACATCTCTCAAGATGAATCTCGTGCCATTCTCCATTATCAGGTGAACGTCTCCTTTGCCAACAACTTTCAATAAATTGTTATTTCCCATTCTAACCACACCAAATTCTCCCAGTGTGTAAGATGAGAAACATTCCCCTCGCGATGTACCGTGAATGGTTGCACCACTGTCAATTATCCAACTTTTCTCATAGGTTGCGACATTGATTATATCACCATCGTAGACAACATTGAATTCGCCGACGATATTTGAATGCTCATTATCACTGTCATTTTTCTTCACATCCTTGTCTTTTTTGTTTTCTTTTTTGAGAAGCCAACAAAACCTTTTAATGTGCCCCTTCTTTTTACAATGATGACATTCCACATTGGCATACTTAGTTGACCTTCCTCTGCCCTTGTCTCTGGGCTTAGAACCCCTAGATTGACTTTTTCCTCTTGAATCGGCAATCAGAACCTCTGATTGAGATGAAGAAGATGAATTTCTCTGTCTCATTTCTTCATTCAAGATGCCACTCTTGGTGGCTTCTAAATTGACTACACCATTCGGTGCAAAAATTGCAAATGAAATTTTCAAAGTCTCCCAATACTCTGGTAAAGAAATGAGCAACATAAGAGTGAGCACTTCAATGTCAAACCTTATGTTCATCCCTGATAGTTGATCTAAGATCCCTTGCAAGTCGTTCAAATGGTCTGCTACAGAAATACCTTCTCGATACTTTATCTGCAACAACTTTTTCAGATAAAATAATTTATTATTGCCAGTCTTTAAGGCATACAACTCTTCGAGTTTCCTCCAAAGTGTTCGAACGTTTGTCTCAGTGCAAATGTAGTTATAGACATTATCTTCAACATATTGTCGAATGAAACCACAAACTTGTTCATGCGTGAACTTCCATTCCTCATCTAACTTCTCTTCGGGTTTAGTATAAGCAAATACCGGCAAATGCAATTTTGTCACGAATAAGAGATCTTTCATCTTGTTTTTCCATCTGTAGAAATTTGCGCCATTTAAGCTGATCATCTTTATCGCCTTTGCCTCCATTTTGACAGTATGTATGAACAGTACCTGTACGTATGAACAGTATCCATATGGATGAATAGTATCTGTACGTATGAATTTTGGCTCTGATACCAATCTGTTGGGAAAAATACAAACAACGTTTTCCCTTTATTTAGTTTCGGCAATTAAGTTTTCTGATATAGAGGGTCCACTTTAGTGGCAACTATAGAGCATATGACTTAATCAACCAATAAAGTAAGTTGTAACTATGTAAAATGGAATTACAACAATAATAAAATAGACACAAGGATTTAACGTGGTTCACCCAAATATTGGGCTACATCCATATATCACACTTAGAAAAATACTACCACTATAAAAATAGTAGGTACAAAGAAAGTTTCATAACACCTCACAAATGAGTGCTACCCAAAAATAGTGATAGTCTCGATATCTCCCAAAGAATACTTCACAATAATTTTTCTCACTATTTTATCACTCACACTTTTGAGAACCTCTTAAAAGCTCAACTATCTTTCTCTCTTATTTTTGTCTCTGCCTTGGATCTCTCTCTACCTTGGCTCTCTATATTGTGTTATTCTTTAACATAACGGAGGAGGCCTTATATAGGCCTCCAATGTGTAGAATTTCAACAAAAAACACACCAAAGTTCAACAAACTCTGTTGATTTTTTAGCAAAGTTTGGCAGCAGCCCATGTGTGGCTGCTGCTTTGACTCTTTCTTTTTTTTATTAATATGTGT
Organism: Erythroxylum baracoense; assembly: GCA_025629805.1. NCBI lineage: Eukaryota > Viridiplantae > Streptophyta > Magnoliopsida > Malpighiales > Erythroxylaceae > Erythroxylum > Erythroxylum baracoense. The sequence continues at coordinate 24,933,109 of JAOTAY010000009.1, read as the reverse complement.
TGGGTCTCCCATATGGGAGGAACCCACATAACAACATGACCCCTCGGGCAAACTAACGATGCAATCGGTATATCGATTCCTTTTGCGAAATGAACAGCGCAACAAATCCAGTATGGAGGCTAATATAGAGGTGGACCAAGCTCAAGAGAATACACACGTTCCTATGGCTAGTAGGACATGGAAGCATCATGACAAATGCAACACGGGCTCAACGCGGACTATCAAACGATGACTCATGTCCATTCTGCAACTCTGGCACGGAAACCTTACTTCATGCATTACAGGATTGCCAATATGCTCGTAAGGTATGGGACAACCTCCTCCAGCTGGCGAGAAGAAATACATTCTATTCACAGGAGAGGCAGAAGTGGCTTATGTCTAATCTCTCCCCCGAGATCTTGGAACATCCTACGTTGTCTTGGCTTGAAGTCTTCGGCGTAACTTGCTGGCTACTATGGAAAGGTCGAAACAGTTCAATCTTTCATCAAGATGTATCACTCTATTTACAAGACGCTACTGTTGTTTGGAGAGTGATTCGGTCTTATAACTCTGCATCCAGTACCATAGAGGCGAATAGCAACAAACTAGCACAAGAATGGAGGAATGTTCAATGGCATAAGCCCCCACATGGGTGGATCAAACTTAACACTGATGGGGCTTCCAAAGGCAACCCCGACATGGCGGGGGCTGGGGGGCTATTGAGAGATGATAATGGAGTTTGGGTGGGAGGATTTTCACACATAATATAGGTTGCACAACTTCTGTAGTAGTTGAACTACGGGCAATTCGATCCGACCTTGAGCTTGCATGGAACAAAGGCATTCGCAGATTACTTCTGGAAGTATACTCTCAACTTATCGAGTCTATGATTAGAAGGGAACTGAATATGATGGGGTTGAATGGGGTGCTGCTCAGGGACATAAAAGAGTTACTAAGTCATAACTGGGTGGTTCTTCTTAGTCATGTATATCGAGAGGCTAACCAGTGTGTCGACTGGCTTTCGAATTATGCCCTTTCCTTGCCGGTAGGGTATCATAGATTGGACAGTGTCCCGGGAGGTATAGGATACTTACTGTTTGGTGATGTAATAAGGGCCACCATGCCTCGCTATTGTCTTTTACTATTGTAATAAATTCGGGCAAAAGTCCCCAATTAAGCTAAAAAAAAGAAATATACTGAATATAACTATGAGACATAAATTAATCAAATACTATTTACATGATGATTTAACTCAACTTTTAAATTTGAACAAAATTAGTTAAATATGAGCCAAACTAATAATTTATTATAATTATTTTAAATGATTAATTTGAGTCAAATTTAATTTATTCGGATCGAGTTTAGTAAGTGAGTTGAGTTATTATATTAATGACATTTGATTAGTTCATATATGACATTCACACTGGTTTTGTTTCATTATTATTTTTTAATCGAAATATATAAGAGAAGATATAATTTTAAACGACATAGATAGTTAGTGTTTAATTTAAATACTAATAACTATATAACCTAAACTGCATTCACATTATTCATTAATAAGTTTAATTACATCATCTTACTTATAATTAACTTCTTTTACACTTTAGTGTAATTAAATTACCTTAAATATAGGAACTCCACTAGGTAGTTTACACTATTATCGTGTCAATATACAACTATATGATTATAAACCCAAAAAAAACTATATGAGGAATAGTTTGTGTAATTTTAAAAAATTATTATTTATTTATTTAATAATAACAACCGCTAAAACTTACTAATCAAATGTCGGTTTCTCATATATTTATTTTAGAAGTCTTATATTTACTAGTGAACTTAAAATAATATTCATCATTTGTTATTATTAAAATTAATCATTTTATTAATTAATTAATTGAATAGTACTAATTAAACTTTTAAAACTTAAATATCTTATCTTATCGATTTAAAGCATCGTAATAATGCGTCCAGAAATATATCAGGATTCGTGGGAATCTCAGGCATGCACCATAGAATGGAGAAACAGAGAGAATCATATTAAAACCAGCTGGAATTTAGCAGGAGACAACAACCCCATAGACTCCATGCCTTTTTACGTTATTACCTATCATGTAAGGTCTCCGTGCCATTTTACTCATTACCTATCATGTAAGGTTTAGACATCTTAAACTTGGATCTTTTCGACAAAACTTCAATATCTTACGGGTTTTTATGATTCCAAGAATCTACAGGTCGATATTCTTGTGTCAGAATCTGTATTTTCACAGAATTTAACCTTTGAACATGCACCTAGATGTACCTATAAAGAACCCGAGCAAGAGTATACGGTTAAACTTTAGATATAAACAATACTAATGGACTCTTCCTTGTGTAACCCTGTCGAAAATGGTGGAAACGAAGTTGACATCATTAGGTATTCTCTTGCCAACTTTGGTTACTACAACTTTGAAACCCTATTTAATCAACAAATCACTGTAACTAAAAACACATCGAAGAGAAGAAATGGGTTCGAAGCTACTGATTTCGAGTTCAATTCTTCTTCTTCTTGTTGTTTCTTTCTCTTTGCATGCTCAGGCTCAAGTTTGTAAGCCAAGTGGCAAAGTCAAAGGCAAGAAGCCTCCACCAAGCAAATGCAACAAAGAGCACTTATCTGAATGTTGTGAAGAAGGCAAGCTTTACACAGTCTACGACTGCTCGCCGCCGATCAAGAAACGAACCAAAGTAGTTCTCACCATTAACAGTTTTCAGAAAGGAGGAGACGGCGGAGGTCCGTCGGAATGCGACAACAAGTTCCACAATGATAGCAAGCAGGTGGTTGCGCTGTCTACAGGTTGGTTTAACGACATGAAAAGGTGCTTCCACAACATTACTATTCGTGCTAATGGACGCAAAGTGAAGGCCATGGTGGTTGATGAATGTGACTCGACAGTTGGGTGTGATAAAGAACATGACTTCCAACCGCCATGCCCTCCCAACATTGTGGATGCGTCAGAGGCTGTCTGGAAAGCCTTAGGTGTGCCTTCTAGCCAGGGTGAACTTAATGTTGTATGGTCCGAATAGCTAACTCTTATCTATGTCTTGATGCTTCGGATTATCGGTCGTGAAACTAAGAACGTACCATTTCTTGCGTTCTTTTTCTTATGTCGACTTCAGCTTCGTGCGAATGACTGAATTTTGTGGTTCGATCAATAAGGATTTCAGTCTCCTTCTTCGTTATGTTTAATCCTCAAATAAAAATCAAACATTCGGCCGCGTGCCTTTGTTCTGTGTCAGATTGTATTACTTACTGATTTCGGAAATCAAAATGGATCGAGTTTAAGTTTACCAATTGAGAGATGTGGCTTAGGTAGAGAAAGCGCATCAAGAGCTTAATGGGATAACAACATATCATTCAAACTCAAGGTAAATTCTATATCGTTTAGCAAGTCATATTCTATTAGGTAGAATGTTAGCTCTTCAAATAGGTGTATACTCATAAATTAATAGTGACTAAGAAGAGCATGCTCCTTGGATAACCAATCTTGTTAGAAGAGATAAGATTAGGAATGTAATAATAAGAGTAGGTGGTTCGAATATATTAAGAGAAGAAACTCTAATGCTCTGGTAAATAGTTGTGAGAATATTATACTTAAAAATCATAAGAGTAGAAAAGGAAGATCTTCGAAAAATTGAAGGGAGATAACTAAGAATGATATGACTACTAAAACTTAACGAAGACATGACCTTTAATAGAATACTTTGACATATTAAGATAAAGATAAAGGATTTCATATAAAGAGTTCATTTTTTTCTTGTAGGTCCTTTAAACATTTTCTTATAACTTAAATATTTTTTTATGCCTTGTTTGATTTATTTATTTACTTGTCTTCTTCTTTATTTATGTATTTATTTACTTATTTTATATTTTATTCTTATTCTTAACCTTGTTCTATATTTGTTTTATTACTTTTATTATATTTTATAGGTATTTATTATTATTATCTTTTATGTATATTTTTTATTTTTATTACTTTATTATTTTATTTTTCACGTGAATTTATCGAAAACAATCTCCCTATAACTAATTAAAAATAAGACTGTGTACTTTTAAACCTCTCTAAATATCACGTGAGATTTTTACTAAATTATTATTATTATTGGTGTTAGAGTAGTCACTTTAATTAAGGACACATATCAACCCCAAATCATGGGACCTTCTAAACTCGAGTTTGATTTAAAAATCGATGAATCAAAATTGAAATTGCCATCATTACCCATGAACTTTGCCTATTTCTATTTTGGTCCCGGGACCACGGAGTCAAAACGGCGCCGCATGATTATAGAAACACAGAAACATGTGGTTAAAACTTAAAAGTGGAGAATTGAAATGATTGCGAGCGGGAGGGATGAGATTGTGA
>JAOTAY010000009.1:24908500-24918941 GCA_025629805.1 Erythroxylum baracoense | reverse complement strand
ATAAGGAAACAGTCTCTGTATCTCTTAGGAGATATGGGCATGACTGCGTACATCTTACCCTCCTCATACCCTGCTTAAGCGGGAATTTGAGTATCGTTGAATTTTTTTTATATTCATTAATTGCAAAATAAATAACCTTGAATCTCGTGTAAGGTGGACTCAATGAAAGATAATATGCCACTGGCTTCTTTAACACAAGACTCATTTCAAACCTTCATTATTACAGAGTACCTGAAAGTCACTACTATGCACAATTCAAAGCTGAAAAGTACTACCAAAATATTCTTTTGAACAAATTTTCTTTTCCAAGAACTAAACAAACACAATAAGCAAAGAGCAACAACGATGAATCTACTAATTACCTTTGAGACTGAATCACTCTCACCAAATCACTAATCCCATTATTAATTTAACTGGCCAGAGGCATCACTCAGAGAACTAAGAGGTATATAATTGGTCTATATGGCTTTAAATGATGACTACCAGGAACCAAAAATATACAAAATTGAAGCAATAACCGTTGAATATTCAATATCCACAACAATCAAAAAAATCATAACCTTGGAAACATGAGGCAAATACGTTGAAATTCATCTTAACCGTCGATATCTTGAATATATCTTTTCTGGATCTGATGAAATTAGAGAAAATTTTAGTATTTCCAACTTGCTTGATTCATATCCATCTTAATGCTGCAACCAAATGATAAGGCAAGGAGGAGGAAATCTTAGACATAGTTTTCTACAGTGGACCAGAAGGCAAATGATATAAGCGGATTGATTTCAAGATAAACTTAATTATTAAGCTTCTACTTATCGAGACATGTCAAGGCACTTGCTGGAACACATCTTGTCATTACATCAAGATCACTGCATCTAGTGTTAGTTGTCCAACGCCCCCAAATTGTGTGATATGTGTATTGAAGTGGAAGGTAAACAAAAAACAGAAAAAAAATTTTACATAATCATTATTGTCTCTTAATGGTCACAATGTAGATTCATCGTAACATAGAATGTTCTCTACTAGGTAATTGCTGGAAGCAGAATATGCATGGGAGTGTTTATGATTGGCAATTAAGCCTAAAACATGAAATTGCAGCTTAATCATTTAAAAAATGGAGTGTATAATTATTAGTAAGAATTGTCCCTGCATTCAAGTTGAAAGTGACTAATATGGTGCCAACTATTTTTAGTTAAAATTTCAAGGGTTAATTATCAAAAAACCCAAACTTTTTTTAATTTTTCAATTATAACCCAAACTTTAAAAAGTATTAATAAAATGTCCAAATTTTCAATTTCTTTCAATTCTAGCCCAACGTTAGTCTTACCGTTATCTTTGTTGACATGACACTGTCACATATTAACGACCCTTACTAATCAAACATGTCAGCATCTTTAGGAGAAGCGTGTGTGACTAACAAAACAATGTCATTTCGTGAAGATGGTAAAATGACATTCTTTTAACTAAAACTCAGATCTCTGTCTCTTCTCTGTCAATCATTCCTAGAATCACTAATATGTAACCTAAAATCCCCCAACGTTCATAAGAGAGTGATTTTTTGTTTGGGTGCTTCTTCTATCGCAAAGTTAATTGCTCTATCAAATAAACAAACATTTTTTGTGATTTCGTGCATGGGTGCTTCATAAAAGAGTGATTTATGTAGATGCAAGCCTTCAATTGCTCAATTTATATTTGAAAGCCTTCAGTTGCTCAATTTAGAGGAATCTAAGAGAACTACGCTGGTATATCTCTTTCAAAGTTCTTTAAATGATTAATCAATAGACTTTTTATGTTTTGTTTTGATTCCCATAAATTGATTCTACCAGTTCAATTAATAAGTTTGGATTTTTGGTGTTCTCTACAAGAATACGTTGATAGCTTCTTCAATTGTTATGTCATTTGGTTTTGTCAAAGTCTATATTAATCTCATGCTATGAAGTTGCACAAAGAGTCATCAATCATATAGTACTCTGGTCCATAATTTGAAGAACATTGTAACGATGCAGGAATCAAAAATATCATGTTTCGACGAAGGAATTGGTGTTTGCGAACAACTCATGGGTATATCGATACCTCTTTCTTAAACTTGCTTGACATCAAGATTTTTGGTCCTCTGGCATCTCACTCTTCCTATTATACTTTCGGAGGATTGTCACTGGATTACGGTCCCTGCTACTTTCATCAGTGGTGCTTTGTTATTTTGCATTGAAGAAGTATTCAGAAGTCTATAGTGCAACTTGCCTACTTTTGCAGTTCTATAAAACTAACCTACTCTAATCCAATTCTATGCCCATATGAGGAAGTATTAGATCTTCCCCTTTCAATTCGAACAACTTAGTTTAATAGGCTATATCGAAAACTAAACTTTTATTAATTTGATTTTTAGCAGAAGGATATACCATTGATCTTGCAATAGATTCTTTTCCCCATTTTTCATTAATGCCACCATTAGGTGTAGTTAGCACTTATGAACTGACATGGGATGAAGTAGGAGGGAGAAATAATGAGCTTTTATTATGATCTTTAGCATTCTTTTCCTTGACAATTTCAATGGACATAACTAATGCTTCGCCCTCTTCCTTCATTCCTATAACATTTAGATGAAACATGTAAAAGCTGAAACTCATTTTGTATCCATAGGTTGGTGTTCTTATTGAGGAACCCTTCTCACTGTTAGCCCTTGACGAGTTTTGCAATCTAGTTAAGAGCAACATCCAGGAAGCAATTCAGAGTGAGAAAGTCATTCAAGAATAGCTTACAATGAAAAGAAATGATCATTCTTGTCACCATTCAAATGGTTGGCCCAATTCCTAAGCAAACATGAGCCTTGCTTTCAAAAATGGTGTCTTTTTCAAATGGTTGGCCCAATTCCTAAGTAGACATGAGTACTCATTCACAAACTTGAGTACCGAAAAAGACACCACTCAAATTCTGCAGAGCTTCCAGTCCCCTTTACCTTTGGAAGACACCAAAAAGGACATTTAGATATCCTCCTCAATATCACAAACATATACTAAAAAAATACTACCTATCAGAGAAGTTGAGCTTTGGTATTGGAATCGAAATACCCATGGGACTTTTTTTCCCTTTTTGATGTCATATTTATGGTTTATGATGCCGTGGATATATGTAGAGCTCTTGTATATAATATATATACTTTTAAAAAAAATAGTACTTTAGTAATTAAAGGTCTCAAAAGATCATCCACATGATTATTAGGTGTCACATTGTTCCCTGCAATCTAATTAGCATATTTCATTTCCATTTATTTCTTCTTTTCTCACTTCTAAATAAACAAACTCTGTTTCTTAAAACAAATTAGAGAAGTTTCTCAAAACTTATGAAATTTTATTAAATAAAAAGATAGGAATTTGTTAAAATTACGAAGAGATTACAGTTCCAGTTGGTGAACAAACAATTTTCCATATTCTTTCCTGGTTCAAATCGTATAAATAGTACCAAATAGTATCCCATGGAAACACTAACTTTATCTCCATCTCTACATTGCCAACCAGAGCTTCAATAAGCTTCAACAAGTAACATTATTGAACACAACCCTCCAAAACAATGCGAGGCCTTGGATTGGAGATTACTAACTTGGTGTCTCTTCCTAAAACTGTTCAAAAGTTTGAAAGAATTGCCACCACCCTCACTGTCACCCCACAATAGCAACACTTCCACTGCAATCTTCTCCAACATATTCTGCTCAATTACCTCCTTCATAAGGTCTTCCAGCTCATCAAAATTTCCCGTTAAATCTAGCAAAACACTGTATAGTCCCTTGCGTTTACAGAATTCCAAAATCGCATCTAAATTTATGTGATCTAACACCACAGTTTCAATCCCTTTTTGAGCTGTTTCTTATTTTACAGATGTATCCTTGTTAGTGAACAATATCACTTTCGAAGCCACTTCGTTGGAAGGAATTGAAACTGGAACTGGAGGACAAGGATTTTTAGATATTAGATCCTGATGGGCTGATTGGCACTAGGTTATTGAGATGTAGGAAGTGCAAGGTTACCAGTTAATGAGAACGAAACTCTAACTTCGTCATATTCCTGTGACAATTATGAGTAGTAGCCACCATTCCCTGTGACACCTTCCCCAAGTTGATTCAATAACTGGCCATTCATTGAAATGGTGTACCTGCAAATTAAAGACAGGGCAGAGTTAGAAATGGTCAACAAGACATAAGATCTTAAAGGAAAATATAAATCACGGCTTGCTATGTATTATCCGAACAATACAACGAACGTTTTGACTGAATTTGCTTTCTACCCTCAAATAATTATCATGGACAATTACCTAAGAGTAAGGAAAGGATTGCCTGTCAGCATCAGATGACTAAAGGCCTCGTTGAGCTTTCTACACATCTCTTCTTCCACACCAACAACGACATCAATTCCAACGACCACTTTCTTTACTTCAGCTTTGATCAGAGCTTCGGTGCAAGGTGGAGTTCTTCCATAGTGATTACAGGGTTCCAAGCTCACGTAAGCCATTGCATTCTCTGCCAAATCCCCAGCATCTCTGAAAGCAAAAACCTGAGGGCAGTTTCCTATAATTGTTTGTCATACACGACACTTTCTCTCTCCCACACGAGCTCAAAAGATCAAACTATACCAAACTCATCAATTCAATCAAAATTAGCAGCTATATAGTTAAGATTTCAGTACTGTTACCTCCAAAAACATGTTCAACATTGGCTTTAACATAAACAGTACAGAAATTCAGTGCCCTCTTAAAATTAATTCATTCTCCACAAGAACTAAGTTTCAATAGCATACATAATCATGCAAAACAAAGAAAATGGACAAGTTACCTCAGCGTGAGGCTGTCCAACTTTAGGGTGGAAACCTTGACCAACAATTTTGCCATCGTTGACAATAACACAGCCCACCATAGGATTAGGACTGGTAAAGCCAATCGCCTTCCTTGCTAGCTCCACGCATCTTTTTATGTAAAAGTTATCATCTTTCTCATTACCATCTTCGACACTGACTCAATAATTGACCATGACCAGTCTCCTGCATTTCCCAAAATTAGTTGGCACACGGGTTTTTCTTCTCCATCGAATTCAAAAACCCACAAAACGAGTCAGCTTTAAGCACCGTCTTGGATGAGTAATCCCGCGGTGAAAAAAGGTTGGAAATAGATGGAAAATGCGAAAACTTGAGTGAGTTGGGATTGAAAGTTGACAGTGTGAAGGGCTCTAAAATTTGCATCTTCGGAGATCCCGCAATAACATCAAAGAAAAGTGAGGAGAACCGAGACTTTAACAGAAGCTAATGTCTTTCTTCCTGAAACTGTTGATTTCGGACACGTAAATTAAGGGAAAAAATTTTCTGGAAGCACCATGTGATTTGGGAACAGAAGAACTTGACATCATCACATAAATGAACAAATATCAAATTCCAATTTCAAACCCTTGCTAGGAATTTTAGGGATGATCAATAAAAAGAGAGAGATATGAGTTTAGTCGCAACCACGTAATTTTACTATTGTCAAGAAACTACGTTGTTTTGTTAATTAGACAAAACTTACATGTCTAATTAATAAGGTTCATTGACATGTAGCATTGCTATTTCGGCAAAAATAATAGTGAAATTAAGTGTTTATTTGGATGAGCCAATATTAATATAGTTTTTGTTAGTACAGCTTTTTTTAGAAGAGCTTTCTAAAAAGTTAGTTGACTGTTTAGTTGTCATTTAAAAAAGAGCCTTTTTTGAAAAACTTCATATAATAGACTGTTTGACAACATAAAAATAAAAAGTACTTTTAATTTTAACTATATTTTATTTTGTAATAAAAATAATTTATGCATATAAATATTATTTAAAATATATTAAACAATATGCAAAGTACAATATATTAATTATTATATAATTTTAAACCATATGAAACATAAATAAAAATATATTTAATCAAATCTTTTATATGGATTATAACATAAGTAAAACTAATATCAAAAATAAATATTAAAACATATAAAAAGTCAAATAATATTATGTAAATCTCAAAATAAACGTGAAGATGTGTTTGTGGGTATTGTGAGAATTATGTGTAAACCATAAGGGTAAAAGGAACTAAAAAATAGACTCATTAATTGATATAAAAAATCTACCTGAAAAAATACTTTTTTGAGAAGATCTAAATTTGAGCTTTTTTAAAAGCTGTATTTTAATTGTCAAAAAAGCTATATCTACTAAAAAAGTATTTTTTCATTTTACAACAAAGCACTCATTTTTCTTTAAAAAAACTCTTGCGGTAAAAAAAGTGTTTATTTGCCTTCCAAAAGCTCAACCATACAAGCACTTAAGCAATTATTGTAGAATTTCAAAGAGGAAGTATATATGTCTTTTGTATTATTTATTGTGTGGATAATTCAACAAAATGTTTTTTATGTCCTAAACACCAGTGTTTATAGTAATTGAAATACTTAAATACTAAAATGCACGAGATGTTTGAACATAAATAGAAGGAAAAACTAAATTAAACTTTATTCAAAATATTTCCATAGTAGTATATAAGATGGAGTAATTAGGATTAGGATGTAAATATACCATTAATAACTGGATAAACATTTAATAAACCTCTTGCTCGTGCTTAGATTGTGGAGTAATTTCGCAAAAGAAGTTGGATATGCCACTATTCTTAAATCAAATAGAGAAATTCGGGCCATAAAAGTTGGATAAAAATAGATGAAATTAGATTAGCTTCATCCATTAAAGAAGTCTTCAAATATTAAAAAATTGAGAGCCATCATTTTAGTGGTTTTCTAATCATGATTATTGTTGATTAAATTGCCTTTATATGTCTATATATATTTTATAATATATAAAAAATAATTTAATTAAATGATTCGTTCAGCACCTTTTTAGAGATGCAATAGTTTTCTTCTTATCATATGCCCAACAATTAATATATCATTAAGATACCGTAAAAGTACGATAAAGTCGCCACTAATGTAACCTTTCATAAAGATATAATGGACAACATGAGTTTTCTTGAAGTGATGCTAAGCCATGAAAGAATTAAACTTCTTATACTATTATCTTGGTTCTTTTTTTAGACCATAAAGACTCATTTTTAGTTGACACACCAAATGGTCTTTTCCTTGAAGTTCAAATCTTTTGGGTTACTCCATATATATCTACTCTTTTAGGTTTCTATGTAGAAATGTTGTCTTGACATTGAATTGTTTAATTTTAAGTCTAAGTTAGCAACTAGACAAAGAACTACACAAATTGATGAAATCTTTATCACAGGTGAAAAGATGTCTCCAAGTTAACTCCCTTTTCTAATTACACCTTTTGATGAAGATTCTATCCTTATATCTTGGTTGTGGGTTATTCTCCTTATTCTTAAGCTTGTATGCCCATTTGTTTTTTAAGGCTCGTCTGCCTTTGGGCAGCTCCACTAGATCATAAATGTGGTTCTCAAGACAGGATTGCATCTCCTCTTGCATGACTTTCAATCATTTTTCTTCATGAACATCAATCATGGCTTCATCATAGTGTCAAGGGTCCCTCTTGATAGTTAGTGTAAAATACTCATTAGGGAGATATCTCGTAGGGGATTTTCTTTCTCTAATTGATCTCCACAACTAGGGTTGTTTCATATGTTCAAACTCCACAAACTTGACAGGTTTTGTATCATTTGTATTAGTTCATGAAGAATCCTTTATTGAAGACTCACTATGATAACACTACTAATTTCGTTATAATTTTGTCGTACTAATTTGTCCCTTTGGATTATTATGTACCATAGGAGATGAATTATTATTGAAGTAGGTGTTGATCATATGCTTAAGTATCTCTGGCTATTTGGAATCTTTGATGTGTTGAGATATGGAGTTTGATAATATATTTGGATTTTACACCAGACCCTGAAGGTGCGGGTTCGGGGGCGGTAGCCCCCGAGGTGAAATTTTGGATCAGTTATGTCTTTTGTATTCTCTTGAACATATAAATGCGTTTTATTCTCCTAATGTACAGAGGTTGAAAAACATTCACGGTGAAATAAAAACCTAGCCACCTGTGGATGTAGCCAAACATTGGTGAACCATGTAAATCTGTGTGTGTCTGTTATTTCCACACTTGTTCTTTGATTATTGTGATTGATCATTCATAACAACTGGTATCAAAGCTTGGTTTGTATCACAACAATCTGAAAAGATGGAAAGCGCGAAGGTTCAAATTGAGAAATTCAATATAATCGATTTTGGTTTCTGGAAGATGCAGATGGAAGATTATCTGTATCAGAAAAACCTCCACTGTAACATCCCACTACCATAGGGCACGTACCTAACCTTTTAGGCACATAACCTACAATAATGGTATGTTAGAGCAATAACAAAACTAACTTACATGTGGCCTTAACCAGTATACTCGAAAGGCATTATCGTTCAAACATTATTTCATTCACTGATAAACAAAACGTTCACTTCATTCATTGATAAAACATACGTTGTTGAGTATACAAGAAGTTCCGAATTAAATAATTCAATACAAGTTCAGAAAAATACAATGCAGAAGCGAACTGATCCCGACCTCTATCCTTCACTTGTTTGCGGTAGGTATACTCCCGTTAGCCTAACGGGGTAATCTTCTGATCTTGAAAAATAATTGCAAATTTTGGGTGAGTTTTTGCGAACTCAGTGAGTGAACCATCATTGATGAATTCGCCGGATTACACAAATACAACACATTTATCGCAGTTATTCATTTCATCAAATAAGCATGTATTCAGTAATTCGCATAACAGAAGATCATTCATTACAACTTGCATATCGTTTACACATTGCGCACATACTTGCATGGGAAATGCATGAGACTCATATTCGTTCTTATTGTTGTGACTGAGTGCCTTTCACAAACATATACAATTTTTTGGCCCATAGGGCTCCATCGGAACAAATTCACGGAGCATAACTCGATGTGCAGAACATATAAATCACGGAGCAAAGCTCTACGTGGAAGCGCTTCTAACTGGCATCTCAAGTCAAAACGCCTTTATCTGAGCATGCATTTTATGAAATGCATCAAATACTGAACATATCACACACACAATCTCATACAAATGTTCAGATGATGGTCTCATAATCATCGGACCTCAGTCCGGCATTCAGCTATCGCTGAGAATCAAAGTCATAACAAATCAAACACTTCCACTATATGATCGTAGAACCAACTCCTCGGACCTCAGGTCTGGAATTCAGAAACAGCATATACACAGTTCATTCATATTGGAAGTTAACAAATCAAGTACATCCAATCAAACAATCCAAGGAAAACATCTAGGTTGACTCACAGTACACTCCCAGAAGCTATCGCCTGGATGGTCCGACAATATCTGACTGTCATCCGACGTGCTCCTCTAACAAACAAAACACATTCACAATTATCATCTTTTGTTCAACGTACTATAAAATATCGAAGTATAGGAAATATGCACGATGCATGTTCAATGACAATTACCAGGTTTCCTCATAACTTCTCTCTCTCTCTCTCTTATCAGAACTTATCACAAATCTCTAACATCACAGTTTAATTCTTATTGACGTCTTTGCATGGCACTCTTTCAGGTCTCTCGTAAACTTAGGAGGATGCAATAGATATAGGATTATTACAGAAGGTGCATCTTTATAGACGATGCGCCCTTACAGAAGAAGATGAGTTACAGAAGAAGACGATATACAGAAGAAGATGATTTATAGAAGGAGATGACGTCACCCAGAGGAAGCTGACGTCATCATAGAAGAAGTTTTCCTCTTAGCATAGCTTTTTCTACAGAGATCAGATTCAATTGTTCTTTATATGATTCAAAAGAGGGCATCAAGATGTACAAACTCCATGAAGAGCTCAAAGGCCAATTTTATTTTCTGAAGGGTCAAAAAAGAGGACATAATATATGCAATGAACAGTGACCCAGAAGAAGTTTGGGAACGGTGACATAGAAGATGTTTTACACTTGCCATAATTTTCTCTTGGGGGATCGGATCAAGGTGTTCTTTATATAGTTTGAAAGAGGATTTCAAGCTCTACAACTTTCATGAAGACCTCAAAGGTCAATTCAATCTTCTGGAGGGTCAAAAATGGGACAAAAGATAGGTATTAGACAAAGTTCATTCATCTGTGAACAGTAACATAGACGAAGGGAATGAATAGTAACATAGACGAATTCATTCGTCTGTGAACAGTAACACAAACGAAGGGCATGAACAGTAACGTAGACGAATTCATTCGTATGTGAACAGTAACACAGACGAAGAGCATGAACAGTAACAGAGACGAAGCAATACAGAGGGAGATGACATCACCCAGAAGAAGCTGACGTCATCACAAATTGTAACATCCCGTTACCCATGTTAAGGCTAAAATTGTGATTTATAAGAAAGTATTGAGAAATTAGGAAATGCACATCATGCTTTAGTTAAATA
>JAOTAY010000009.1:24894681-24908400 GCA_025629805.1 Erythroxylum baracoense | reverse complement strand
CATTCAAGAACAGCTTATGATGAAAAGAAAGGATCATTCTTGTCACCATTCAAATGGTTGGCCCAATTCCTAAGCAGACTTGAGCCTTGCTTTGAATTATCTTCACAAACTTGAGTGCTGAAAAAGAAACCTCTCAAATTCTGCAGAGCTTCCAGTCTCCCTTATCTTGGGAAGACACCAAAAAGGACATTTAGATATCCTCCTCAGTATCACAAACATACACTAAAAATATACCACCTAGCAGAGAAGTTGAGCTTTGGTATTTGAATAGAAATACCCGTGCCTCTTGTTTGCCCTTTTTGATGTCATATATATGTTTTATGAGGTCATGGATATATGTAGAGCTCTCGTAGTCTAAATAGAGAACTTCTTTGTATATAACATTGTTACATATGTACTTTAAAAAATAGTACTTTTGTAATTAAAGGTCTCAAAAGATCATCTACATGATTATTAACTATTAAATTGTTCCTGCAATCTAATTCAGCATATTTCATTTCCATTTATTTCTTGTTTTCTCACTTCTAAATAAAAAAAATCTGTTTCTTAAAACAAACTAGAGAAATTTCTCAAAATTTATGAAATTTTATTAAATAAAAAGATAGGAATTTGTTAAAATTACAAAGAGAGTACTCTTTCCTAGTTAAAATCGTATAAATAGTACCAAATAGCATCCCACGGAAACACTAATTTTATCTCCAGCTCCACATTGCCAACCACAGCTTCAATAAGCTTCAGCAAGTAACATTACTGAAGATAACCCTCCAAAACAATGCTCTGACGTGAGGCCTTGGATTGGAGATTACTAACTTGTAGTCTCTTCCTAACACTGTTTAAAAGCTTGAGCGAATTGCCACCACCCTCACTGTCACCCCACAATGGCAACACTTCCACCACAATCTTCTGTAGCATATTCTGCTCAATTCCCTCCTTCACAAGGCCTTCCAGCTCATCAAAATTTCCCCTCAAATCTAGCAAAACACTGCATAGTCCCTTGAGCTTACAGAATTCCAAAATCGCATCTAAATTTATATGATCTAACACCACAGTTTCAATCCCTTTTTGGGTTGTTTCTTGTTCTACAGATGTATCCTTGTCAGTGAAAAATATCACTTTCGAAGCTACTTCGTTGGAAGGAATTGAAACTGGAACTGGAGGACAAGCATTTTTAGCTATTATGATCCTGATGGGCTGATTGGCACCAGGTTCTTGAGATGTAGGAAGTGCAAGGTTACCAGTTAATGAGGACGAAACTATAACTGCATCATATTCCTGTAAAAATTGTGAGTAGTATCCACCATTCTCTGTGACGCCTTCGCCAAGTTGATTCAATAACTGGCCATTCATTGAAATGGAGTACCTGCAAATTAAAGGCAGGCCAGAATTAGAAATGGTCGACAAAACATAAGATCTTAAATGAGTATATGAATCACGGCTCGCTATGTATTATCCGAACATACAATGAAGGTTTTGACTGAATTTGCTTTCTAACATCAAATAATTATCATGGATAATTACCTAAGAGTAAGGCAAGGCTTGCCTGTCAGCATTAGATGAATAAAGGCCTCGTTGAGCTTTCTGCACATCTCTTCTTCCACACCGACCACGACGTCAATCCCTGCACCTCTAAGTCTATCCAATCCTTTTGAAGCAACAAGTGGGTTCGGATCAACCATTCCAACGACCACTTTCTTTACTTTAGCTTTGATCAGAGCTTCAGTGCAAGGTGGAGTTCTTCCATAGTGATTACAGGGTTCTAGGCTCACGTAAGCCGTTGCATTCTCTGCCAAATCCCCAGCATCTCTGAGAGCAAAAACCTGAAGGCAGTTTCCAATAACTGTTTTCTTACAACACGGACTTAAAACATCAAACTATACCAAAGTTATCAATTCCATCAAAATTAGCATCTATATAGTTGAGATTTCAGTACTGTTCCCTTCATCCAAAAACATGTTCAACATTGGCTTGAACATAAACAGTACAGAAATTCAGGGCCCTCTTAAAATTAATTCATTCTCTGCAAGAACTCAGTTTTAATAGCGTATACAATCATGCAAAACAGAGAAAATTGACAAGTTACCTCAGCGTGAGGCTGTCCAGCTTTAGGGTGGAAACCTTGACCAACAATTTTGCCATCCTTGACAATAACACAGCCCACCAAAGGATTAGGACTGGTAAACCCAATCGCCTTCCTTGCAAGTTCCACGCATCTTTTTATGTAAAAGTTATCATCTTTATCATTACCATCTTCAACACTGTCTCTAGAATTGACCATGACCAGTCTCCTGCATTTCCCGAAATTAGTTGGCACACGGGTCTTCTTCTCCATCGAATTCAAAAACCCAGAAAACAATTCAGCTTTAAGCATCGTCTTGGATGAGTAATCTCGCGGTGAAAAAAGGTTGGAAATAGAAGGGAAATGCGAAAACTTGAGTGAGCTGGGATTGACACTTGACAGCATGAAGGGCTCTAAAATTTGCATCTTTGGAGATCCCGCAATAACATCAAAGAAAGTGAGAGGAGACCCGAGACTTACACCGGAAAAGAACACCAAGAGAGCTTACCCTCGATGTGGATCACTGTCGAGAAAGCGCTCAGATGTAGAGTTCATTCATATATTTCATCTCCTGTAGCCCCAGGCTAACAAGAAGAAAGTAGGAAAAAAGAAGATTAGATGTCTGAGCCCGGGTTCGAACCGGGGACCTCTAGTGTGTGAGACTAGCGTGATAACCGACTACACCACCCAGACAAGTTCCGCATTTGGAGACTGATTTAACTGAAAATATTAAAATACTTTGAAATTTGAACACTTTCGCAACAAAAATTTAGCTAGATTTGTAAACGTTGAATTTATCTATTTACTTTAACAGATTAAATTTCAAAATTAATAAATAAATTAGATATAAGTTTTAAAAATTACATTTAATAAAAATAGGGGTCGAATTTAAGTTTTACAAAAAAATTTAAAAAGACAAACCTCATCCAATATTATAAATAATTTAATTTATAATTGTACTCTTATTTTAAATTAATTATTATATTACATTATATTATTAAATTTGATCAAATATATGAATTCTATTCATTCATTAATATAGGTCATTTGAAAACAGCATTTATACTAGTCAAAGATAAGGTTGCTTACTACTGGATCTCTTCAGACCTTACGTCTCAACGAAATTTCTACTGAGTGTAGTTGTTATTTATATGAATTTTATAAATCTAATTTAATTTTGTTATAAAATACAATTAACATTAAAAATTGTATGTTTATCATCTTTATATATTTATTTAACTTAAATAAATTATTTATGCTTTTAATAACCACTAAAAATTTTAAAGATATATGAACTTAGGCTTAAATTTACAATTCTATAATAAGTCGAGCTTATATTTGAAAATAAAATTCATTTTTAGGCTAAATTACGTATGAACTTAAATTTTTGTGAAAGTCTATAATAAATTTTAGTTAATGTTCCGATTACGATGTTCTTATTATGTTCTGTTAAATCTCATTCACATATTTGCGTGGACTCTATATAAATGTATGAATGAGATTTAATAAAATAGAATTGGAACAGAATAACTGTAATAGACGATTTGATGGGTTAACCAACCAATGCACATTCAAAACAAGGAGAGGAAAGAGCCCCAGCACTAAAAGAAAATGGATAAAGACTGAAGTGAAACAGGTCCCAGACATTGCAGGAACTATACATATGCCTAGAACGTGGGAACTACATACATTTTATGTGTACTTGGCAGTTTAGTTTAACTGGATTACAAATCATTACAAGATGAGACAGCGACAGCAGACAGCTAGAGTTTTATCCTGCAACAAATCTTCTTGAACAGTCTCTAACTGTAATATTATCTCTTCAAAGGTAGGCCTGCATTCAGGGTTCTTGTGCCAGCACTCTCTGAGAAGCCTAAGATTAAGTGAGCAAAACACAGTTATGAACTTGTGATGACAAGCAGTTTAAGTAGTAACAAATACAAGGAATCAAAAAACTCACATCTTGACTGGTTCGGGGCATCCTAGTGACGATAATGATGGTCGATAATCCTCATATGCCCGCTTGTCTGCAACTTTCTCTGGAAGTTCTCCCCTATTTGATGGTCCACCTTGGAGCATCTTTAAGAAGGAACAAGTAAGCCAAACGAGATAATCAGACTTCATTAGCGCAAAGATTTGGGTTTCACAGAAATCCAATGCAAGTTTGGCAACCTCATGTACTATAAGAGCAAAGGAGAACACATCCACACTCTTCCCATACGATTCTCGACGGTACACCTCAGGCGCCATGTATCTATCTGATAAATGTCATTACAGTAAGAGAGGTTATATTTTACTTTTGATAGGGGAGAAGGAGAAGATCTTTACATGAACCGGTTCCTCCAGTCATTTTGTAACCTTGGAGATCCTTTTCCTGGGCAATTTTGCTTAAGCCAAAGTCTGTGACCTTGAGGTGTCCTGACTCGTCTAGTAACACATTCCTGCGAAGATCAACAAATGAAGATTGGGATATACTATTTTTCAACTGCATTTTACCAAATTTCAGGGCATTAAGCTATGGTTGATACCTTGGTGTCAAGTCCCTATGTACAATGGCATGTGGTTTATGTTTGTGCAGATAGTTCATGCCTCTGCAAATTTCCAAGAGGTTTAAAAATTGATAATACTTACCAGAAGTGGCAGTAATTTGGTCCAAAACATAGCAAGAAAATGCAAGCGCATCAGATTGTGTCTAATGACAGTCACCAAAGTCAACAAGCATTAAGCTTTATTGGCAAGATGTGAAAACATTATCCATGTGATTCAACCAATTCCAGCTAAGAAAAGATTCTTAGGTTCTATCAGGAAAAGAAAGAACCAGGAACTCCGAGTATGTTTTCAAATATCTATACTATGTCAAAATTCTTCGGAACCACCAATCATGCTAACAAATTCTTCATTAGTAAAATAGCGAGAATCATCTTTAGGACACTTACCTTGCAATATCTAAAGCATATGCAACTGTTGTTGGCGAATCAAGTCTTCCTCTTCTTTTCAGTATGTCAAACAAACTTCCCTAGCACATTAATATTTGACAAATGGTGAGCACATGAATATTCTTAAAACTCTTAATTGATGACATAAATATAGTTAAGACTCACATAGCGAAGATATTCAGTAAGAAAAATTAAACGATCACAGGGCTTTAGAACTCCAAGGAACTGCACTATATTAGGATGTCGCAACTTTTGCCACAAGCCCAATTCCCTCAAGAAGGAATCCCTAATGGTTGACATAACCAGGGCGTAAGCACATAAAATTCAAAATCCCAAGTGTATTCTATCAGTTATCATATTAACAGGGTGTCAACACGGATTATGAAAAGAATCACCTCACTGTTGGATTTGATGCAATAGAGGAACGGATTGTTTTTGCTGCTACTTCTGTACCACGCCATTTCACTAGGTAAATTTCACCATATGCCCCCTGAAATAGTTCATGTTTGGAGTATAGAATCGTCAACACTAACAAGAGAAATTTAAGTACTAAAGTAAACTTCTGATATTCTAATTTCTCCGGAAGAAATTGGTAGAAGCACAAATTACTTCTCCAATCAGAGTAGCATTATCCATGTCTACTTCTGCAGAATCGATCTCGTAGCATGGATTCTGTGAGTCATGCCTCACCTGCTCCAACCAAATGAAAACATAATTTAATGAACAGGAAAGAGGAACAAACTGGAATTGCAAAGTTTTCCATATCATTCCACCACCCAATCATATTTTTCATATCTCTTCTCTGTTTCCACAACTGTTGGAAATAAATAAGTTTGGGGTGGATGTACTTCACGTGTGCTATCAGTCTTTTTGATGCCTGATCACTTATGGAAGTTAGAAAGAACGCATACTGGATCTATTCCACCATGGGATTCGAGAATCCTGCAGATCTCCTCATGACCACAGCTATAAGCATCTGATAGTGGCTGCACAATTTATAATTTCCAGTTAGGCATCTTAACAGCATTCCTATAGAACCTAAGAGTAGAAATGAATAAATAAACATCATTACCATCTTATCATGAAACAAATTAGAAAAGGGAATGCAAGTACTCAAAGATTGTATATAACCAGTGGTACACTTCCACTCCTAGGATTTTAAGTTTTCAAGGTCCTGTTATCTCATTTATGCATGCAAGGATAGCATATGATGACAAAAAACTACTCACAAATTCCCGCTCAAGTCAAAGAACTTAGAAAAACCAATTGTGGAACATGTTTGAATTTGTTCGAATTTACTATTCTTTACTTATATGCTGGATCCATAAAACCTCCATACCGAAAGATAATCAGATTTCTTTCATATGACACTTAGACACTGCAGTTGTACTTCCCATATAATTCAACCCCACTACATGAAAACACGAAGGTTATCGAACCAGAAAATGAAGAGAACTCACAGTGCGACCCCAACGATCTATGGAATTAACATCAGCTCCTTTTTCAAGAAGTAGAACCACTACTTCAGTGCATCCCTCACAACAAGCCAGATGTAGAGCCGTTCGCTTATCATAATCAGCCAGATTTGGTTCCACTCCTTTTTCCAATTCCTGCATTACCCCTGTTTTGTCACCTTTACTTGAACAATGAAGCAACCTATATGGACCATTGGAGTTGATTCTTCGTGGTAGCAGCTGTTATCATGAAAAAGGAAAAACCGTCATCAAAACTTAACCAGTTAGAGCCTAGGAACGTTAAATGAAACTAAAATTAACAAAAAACTAATCCCTAAGATTAATTTCACTCATTACTGATCAATCCATTTTGGTAGTTTACACGGAGATTCAAGCCAAGTTTCAATCTTTCCCCTTTCTGCTTTATTTAAAAAAAGATGACAATATTTGGGAAAAACAAATTCAAGCACCTTAGAAGAAGACGGGGGTGGTGGGCTTTCACAATCCTCCATGAACCAGAGCCAGAGTGAAAAATAAAGAATATACTAACAGAAGACGCTGCCAAAGCACAATTACATTCTAATTCATACATATGTTTCAAGAACAAAATCAAAGTGCAGCTACAATTAGATTCGGTGGCAGGTATGACGCTCTTATCACAATAATCTTTCAATAGATGGTCCAAATTTATCATTTTCATTGCCGCTGTAACCGAGGACTGATCTTCTGTCGGCACTTTTCGTGTTTGAACCTAGGACTCTACGTCTCCAGAGATTGGAGTGGGAAAGTTTCCTGCTTTTGCTTCCTTACTGAGAGTCCGAGAAACTTGACGTCTATAAAATTTTATCGCCAACCAAACATTGCTTTTTCGCGGCCAATCGAACCGAGGAAGTCGTCGTCTTACGATACCGTATTATGATGAGCCTAACGTCGTCGTTTAATAAAGGAACTAATTCAAAATTCAAAGACCCAAAAATACCCTCCAAAAGCCGAAAGCTCTCTCTCACACACACACACGCGCGCGCTGTTCTCCACAGATCCAAGCATGGCGCTTAACAATCCACCCCCCAAGGTACTAGAATGCGATGCGATTGGTCGGAGCGCCGAAGTATCTGAAGCCAAAGAAGAGGAGGAGAAGGAGGAGGGGGAGGAGGAGGATATAGAAGAGAAGGAGCTGGAGGATCTGGAATCAGAAGTGAAGCAGATGGCGAAGAAAATTCTGGAATACAGAGCTACGCTTCCGAGTCAGTTCAAGACCACTCTTGCTTCGCTTCTTTCTTCTCAAAGACCCGTTATTGGTTTGGACACCGAACCTGGACCGTCCGGCGGGTCAAACCCAGGTTCGTCCTTTTTTGAGGTTTTTTAGATGCAATTTGATGGGAAGTGAAGAATTGTGATCTTGAGATATCTGGGTTCAAAGTAAAAATTCAAACTTTGTGTAGTTTTGTTCATTAATTGCTTTGAAGAAAGAAATTCAGTTTGATCGTAACGCCATAATAAGACATTCGCTTGGATATAGAAGGATTGGGACTTGTTGAGTGTTTGAATGAATTGCAAGTCTTAGGTATCAGGAAGCTTGTTTGGGGGTATTTTTAATATGAATATGCTTTTCTTCTTTGGTTCTAGAATTGCCTTCAAACGATTGCTTATACTTTGTGGTATACTATTGTTGCTAATGACAATGATAAATGATTTATCAGATTGCATTGAATCTACAGGAGTGGAAGAAGTTCTCCCTCTACTTTATCATGGTTTTAGTTTAATAAGATAGTTAATGACACGCATGTCTTGAAAATAAATATCTGCTAAGTCATTAATTGGTAGTGTTTAATGGGTACCGATTTTCACTAATTGCCGGTGACAAAGCTTCTTCCATATCGTATTTACTGGCTGAGAATTGGTGTCACTTCCACTTAAAGTTGGTCTCCTAAGATGTTTGGTTTCAGTCTTGTTGGACTAATCTTTTGATCGAACCATTGACAATGTCTTGATTAAACAGGTTCTGAAGCCCGGGTTGAAACCAGTAAAGCAGCAGTTCCTTTAATAGACGACGAAATGACTCGTCAGAAGGTGCATCTGCTTAAAGAAAAAATCTCCAGTAATGTCTCTGCTATGCCTGTTCTTATAAGAAGAATGAAGGAATGTTTGTCTAGAATAGAGAATTTAGGGTCCAGTAATGGAACCATACATCCTGCTTTCAAAAGGAAAAGGAATAGCTAACTAGGGTTATTGATTAATAATGTTTGAAGAGGTTTTCTAAGAGTGATCCTATGGTTAGTTCTGACTTCAAATTGTCTCACTCTAGAGATGGTTTAAA
This sequence comes from Erythroxylum baracoense, assembly GCA_025629805.1. Taxonomy (NCBI): domain Eukaryota; kingdom Viridiplantae; phylum Streptophyta; class Magnoliopsida; order Malpighiales; family Erythroxylaceae; genus Erythroxylum; species Erythroxylum baracoense. The sequence continues at coordinate 24,899,637 of JAOTAY010000009.1, read as the reverse complement.
CTTAAAATTAGGTCAAAAAATGAGGGATTTGGGGATTTCTGTGTATTGTAAATTACTTGAAAGCATCAGTTTGATTTGTAATATAAATGCTGTTGTTGATAGTTTCTGTAGAGCACCATTCTGTTACTGAGATGCATTAGAAGAGGAACATGATCTTTGCCACAATTTTTCTTGATATCTGAAGTTCTGTTATTTGGAAGGATTAATGTGTTCATAACAGTAGATTTTCTGAATTAATTCAAGCACAAACATTGGTATTTTGTCATGAAACATTCCAGATATCTAAGCCACTAAAACTCAACTTATAGAGAAATTCAGTAGCAGAATCATATCTCAAATGAGATAGTTATTGTTTATGTTTCCGTGAGCCGGATCAGTGCTCCGAACGAATGTTGCTTTATCAGAAGCCCTGCGAAGCATCCATGGGATTAAAGTATTGTGATCTTGGTCCTTCTACTCATAGCTTCGATGCAGGGGTTTGATTTTGGGTTGAAACCTTTCTCAGGAGACCCTCCTGTGTTAATGTTACAATATGCTGCACAACAAAATAGGAACAAACTTAGTTCATCACACCCCCTCTCTCTCCCCCTCTTTCTCCAGCAAAAAGTTGTGATACAGCTTGCTCTATGTAAAAGCAGCAGGACAAGAACATGGATGAGAATACTTGCCTCTCCCTTTCGGTTGAACATATTGGCCAATACAAAGCCACGTGCATTGTGAGCAGCAGGAGACGTAATCTGTTAAGAGGTGATAGAAATTGGTAACATTCTAACGACCTGATCAATGAAAAAACCCGATATTCAACTCACCGAAAACAGCATCCAGTCATCAGCTCTAAAAGCACGGTGAAACCACATCCTGAGAGAAAAAGAGCGTCAAGCATATGTTGCAAAGAAAGCCAAATCGAGATTGGGAACAATTCTCTGTGGGCTGTGTTTAGCATATACATCTTCAGCAGATTCCACTGCTTTTACTAGATGCAAGCAATGATATACACATAGTCTACTTACGAATGGTCTAGACTAACACAAGAAGCCTTCAAGCCTCTAGCACGGTGAGGATTCAAACTAACTTGAAGAAATAAGAGATCTGAAGCATATGCTGCAACACATCTGCAATAGACCAAATTTGTATGTGTTCAGGAAAGCATAACAGGCGATGTATTAATAAGTTGCTTGTTGGTCACATCTGGTTTTAGAAAACTGTCAACTGGAAGAAAAATTATTCTTATAGATGATGGCAACCAGTAAGAGCCATGCTTTTACAAGATTCATTTTAGTAAGGGCTCCTTACCTATGCAAAGCCTGGTCATCCGAAAGTTTTCCTTTTGCTCTAAACCAGTACCTCAAGCTGAAAGGCGACGGGGAAGAGAAATACAAATCTGTCACAAGGATAGTAAAGAGTAGCTACGCAGCTGAAAGAAACACGTGCAGGATAAAAAGCAAAAGGCTGCTAACATTGTAAACTAGTCCTACCTTGGAGGAGATTTTGTCTGATTTGTGTTTGTGTTCGGCTCACAGAATCTTATTTCTACGGGCCAAGGAACAAAATTCTTTGCAGCCACCTTGTTCCTGTACGTCCTGAAACAGCAAGTGGAACTTTCAGCTCTTACTTGCCGAAACACGAATGCACATAGCAAATTAAATTACAAGATATATATATTCCACAGGGATCTAAGAAACTCTTATACTGTAGGGGAAATAGCTTGTTCTTAAAGCCTAAAAGACAAGAAACCTACTGTGCATAAACTCGATTTACAATACAATCTTAGTGTTAGGAGTGCCTTCGACATTTGATTTAATCATCTAACATGTCTGCACTTGTGAACAAAAAGATCCATGGCGTCTCCAAAAGAATGGACTGGCATATTGTGCCAGATACTTGTCTTTACTGTGGCATGGTTCACTTGCAAAAAATTAATGAACCAAGGTAATGGAATAGAGAACAAGTTTTCTGAGAAAAAGAAGATGAACTAAAAGTCATCTATAGTAATGGGTTTGCAAGAATTATACAGAATGCATTAAGAGGAAACCCAAAATTCAATTTATCATACCTTGGTAGACGAGGATCAGTTAGGCGTTTATCTCGTAATTCTTCCATTGAAAGAAGCTGCCACAGCTAAATGTTCAAACCATTGCAGCAAGGAGCTAGAAATACAAAACAATAACTAAGAGTGCATTCTATTTACCATCTCTGGTTCTGGCACCAACGGCATTGTCAATTCCTGGTGATCAAACCCATTCTCTTCTTTCTGTAAAATGACACCCATCATTACATGAATTCTTGGGTTATTGGAAGCAAGCTTCTACAGATACCTCTTTGAAACACATTTGAAGAGTAAAGTTACACTTGACTTGTGAAACAAGAACAAATACAGAATATATGAGAAAGTTCTTCAAATAGAAAACCAATGACCTTTGGTCGATATTAGGATAACTATCACTCATGCTGTAAACAAACTCAAAATCGCTCTATCCTGGAGTGAACCACTTAATATAGGAGTTTTCAATGAAGTCACTGATTTCTCTACCCACTCAATACCATATCATACCAATGACAACAGTCAAGTATTCTCATTCACTAGTTCTTAACAATCCTTCAGATTTCATTTGAGAACCGAGAACATCCAATACTGAATATTTATAAACTCCTTTTTATACAAACTCATATTTAAAGTTTTCTCACCATCACATCATTGATCCGTCTGATAAAGAATGGATCGGCTAAGTGCGTTGCTTTCTTGAATAATAATTAAATTAAATTATAGTAGAAATCAAACCTACATGCTTGAGAATGCTCAGAAAATCTCACGATGGACATAAATATTCAACTGCAGTACCTGAAATGAAGCAAACAATGTGAACACAACGTTTCCTTTTTGTATTGCCTCAACCCTTCGTGTAGCAAAGCTTTTTCCATCGCGCACACGGTGAACATAATATACAATAGGAACTGTCAAAATAGACATGCATACACTATGAGAAACATCTCCATTGCAACTCCATGAATTGAAGATATGGTGGCCAAAGAAAAAGTTAGTGAAAAATAAGAAGCCAAGCAATAATATACTAAGAAATCAAAACTTTCTATGCTCTCAAGACAATGACAGAGGAGTTCATTTTTTGAGCTACTTGTGAAATTCCTTGTCAGCATCTAACTATCAAAGTTTAAGGTTCAGTAGGACAAACATTTTCAAGAAAACTAGAGATGGCATTGATTTCCTGACCAGAAATGTTAATAAAATGCAATTACAGATTTTCACCATTATCAGTTTACTAAGAATATACTTACTGTCATAATCCCCAACAAGTAGGAAGTAGGCGTGCAAGCTATGTACAATTTTCAGGCAATCAACGGTCTTTGATGCTGCAGCCAATGCCTGCAGGACACAAGAAATGCCATGAGATTCATCAAAAGGCCAAGTAATTTTTCTACACTTACAACAACAATTCTGTCACAAAAGATAAAATGAAAGAGCATTTAAAATGTTTAGAAGGAACCTTTTTATGGTAAAAACTTCTTCAATACTTGAATATCCTCACACATGCACCAGTAACACAAAGTAAGCGACTCCTCTATGCATAGACAATCAAACTTACCATGCCAATGGCATGCAAGAAATAACAGTAAATGATCCAAATTGAAGGAGGAAGAGATAATGGAATACCTGCCCAACAAACTGTCCGCCAAAAACTTTTCCGAATTTTGGGGCATTAGGCAAGGTGATACCCTGGAATATATTTACCTGCAAATCAAGCAAACAACACTTTAGCATAATCCACGTGTTTAAATACTTGACACCCATAGATCAAGAAGTAGCTACCAAAGAAATGAGCAGCACAGAAAACCACTAATGCTACTGATCTTGGATGTGTCTTTGGGCCACCAAGAAACTAAATGTCACTGATGACACATGTTCTAACAGAAGAAACTAGTACTTCCAACTTACTAAAGTTTACACAGCTTCTCTACTAAAATGGTCAACCATCAAAGTTTTATGAGCAAATAGCAACAATAACATAACGATATACATACTTCTAGTGGCTCCAGATGAAGAATACTCTCCACAAGAGAGCACGTGCCTGGTGTCTGATCTGCACTCCATATTGATTTCGGTTTAAGCAAAGTACAATGTTCATGAGGCAGCACTATGCAAGTCAGCTGTTTCACAATACACAAAATTCAATAGCATAATTTCAGCTTTCATCCACCAGGTTTACTAAAATAGCACAACAAGAATACTATCGATATCTTCCAACTACCTTAGTCAAAGCAATCACATTTGCCTGCTGAACGGATACAGATGTTCCTGCACAAGCATGGACATTTACCCATAGCAACAGATTAATTGATCTCATCATGGAACATAATCGTGAAAAAGAATCGTGACATAATGGCAAATTCAACACCAATGCATAGGACTGTGAAAAATGCACCACATTACTAAAAAAACTATCAAAAAAAACAATTATACCAAATAAGATTAAGTCAAACGGGCACCTCACCATCCCCAAAGTAATCGTATCGTTTCAACTGAAACTCAGCTGGGGGATCATCCTCCGCATGAACTGATCCACAGACTTCAGCCTATGCGAATTGCATCATGAAGCACAAGTTTCAATTCAGAGAAGAAGACGTGAAGAATCAAAATTTAAGGACGTCAAAGTAAACTGACCTCCCCTTCCCACACGAAATATATTCCTTCCCCAATTTCCCCTTCGCGAATCACGTACTCTCCTTTCTCTACAACGTAACAAAATGACCAAAAAAAAAAAGAGCGATTAAACAATAATCACTACCTCTCATCTCAAAAGTAGACGAAGAATTCGAAAATCACCATAGTGTTTAACAGTAACAAGTTGTGCAATTCTCTTGAGAGAAGAGCTGGGAAGCTTCTGTAACAAAGGAACGCAGCCCAAGAACTCGATCACTGCAAACACATGATACAAATTCGAT
>JAOTAY010000009.1:24882957-24894581 GCA_025629805.1 Erythroxylum baracoense | reverse complement strand
AAGAGCTGGGAAGCTTCTGTAACAAAGGAACGCAGCCCAAGAACTCGATCACTGCAAACACATGATACAAATTCGATGAGTAATCACCACGATATGGTTGCAAATTAGGGTCGACTGTCACTGAATTAGGGAGATTCACCTGATTCGGCATCCATATTGACGGGAATAGAATTGAGTGCCTGTCAACGCATTGCAATATATATATTATATAACACTTAAATAACTGCGAAGGTAGATCCGGTGATACTCAGCAGCACGATACGATTTTACAAGTTGGTTTGCTGACCGTTGGATAAAAAAAAAAAACTTGGACCCTTTTTGGACTGGCTGACATGAGACAGACAACAATCGGGGATCAATTACCTGATCTCTTTTCCGCGTACTGTATCTAAATTTATTTGTCTATTTAAACTGAGTATAGTTGTTGTGATTCATATATTAAGACAGAACGATATAACGAAATAAAAATTTAGAGACAGAATAGAACAAAAATTAAAGATAGTAAAATGTTTAATTGTAATGAATAAAATAGATAAAATTATATGTTTCGAGAACAGAAATATGTTTGGTTGTAACTGACAGAATATAAAAAATAGTGTCAATAACTAAAGTATCCCTACAGTGTAATATGATTGAAAATATATAATTCATTGATTATTTTAAAATGAATTATTTTTATTAGTATTTTTTAATTGTTTTTATAAATAAGGAATTAAAAAAATAAAGAACCTAAAAATTTAATGAAATGAACTATTGAATAGTAAAAAATTCATATAAGTTAACAATAAAATGAATTACGTAAATATTTTTTATAATTGTATTAATATTTTTAATTATATTTGTATTTTTAATTACGATGGAATAAAATGAAGAACTTAAATATTTAATGAAATGAGAAACTTAAAAATTTAATAAAATGAGTTATTGAATAAAAAAACCTACAAGTTAAAAATTTTAGTACATAATAATTTAATAAAATATCTAAGCATTCATGAAATTAATTATCTAATAGGCTTAAGATACATAAGCCTTGTATTTTATTAAGAATGTCTTTTTTGCTATTTATAGTAATAATATTGATTATTTTTAACTAACAATCCGTGTGTTTTATTTATGTAACAGGCACAAGAAAATTGAGCGCCACAGTTTGAAAGAAACAAAAAACTTGTATTTTGTGAACTGGAGACAGGAAAAAAAAAAGAGCAATACCAACAATCAAATATTATTGGAGATATAATTTTTGTGTTTTGTTATCTGTCTCCACTTACAAAGACATTAACCATATGCAAGAAGGCACGTCAAAACAGGAGCAGCCACCCTGCCCCCAACAATCAGACCCACGCAAAACGTGCTAGGTCTATATGAGGTCAGCTGCCTATTTAACCAATGTCAACCCTATGCTGTTCGTTAGCTTTTATTTACAAATTTACGTATATTAATCATTTGTTTTCATTAATCAGTTATCAACCCTATCCTGTTCATTAGCTTTTATCTACAAATTTACGTATATTAATCATTTGTTTTCATTAATAAGATATTTTCTTATTACATTAAATCTCATCGTCCATTTATATAATATCCATACAAATAAGTAGACAAAATTAAATGACACAAAATTCAAACACCATCAAAACAAGAACAAGGTATTACAACCCATGTCCTGTTTGTTTTTGGGGTCGTAAACTCATGGCACTGGATTGGCATTGGCTAAATGGACCAAAGAATCTAAAGTCCATACGGAGATGAAATCCGTATCCACTACTTTGTACCAAACTTTGTACCAACTCTGTTCCACGCGATTTCATCCATACATTTCTCTGAGTCCTACATAAATCCCACATATTTGTATAGATAAATTCAAGTGAAACAAAGTTAGTATAGAATAGTGGGTATAGAAGATCTAGTTCCGTCTATATATCCCCTATCGAATTCTCGAGGTTCGTTATTATTTGGGATAATTATTTCTTTATTTTACAATGTTTTAAAAATCTTTAAGATAAAATTTTAAAAATTTAAAAATTTCACAAATATTAAACAGTTATAAAATAGAATAAAGTTGAATAAATTAATTTTCTAAAATATAATTAAAATTTGTGTTTAATTTAAAAAGATGTTAAATAAAAATTTATTAATTTACAAAAATTAATCAATTAATTAATAAATAAATCAATTTTTAACAAAAGTTATTTAAATAAATTAAATCGAAAAGTTTAAAACCAAATTAATTCAAAATTTTTATGATTAAATAATTCAAATTAGTTGAATTTTTTAATATTTTAAGTTTTAAATCAAAATATAATAATAAGAGTTGAAATTTCGAATTTAAAACTATTAGGCATGGTAACCGACTCGATTAAGTCAAACACGAGCTTGAGGTCAACCTAAGACCTACTAACTTCTAATACAAAACAAATTCATTTTAGAAAACTTTCTAAAAATGCATCACTTAATTCTTCAGTTTAATAAAATGGATCGTCCAAAACAACGTAGTAATTAAGAAACTTTCTCTAAATGATATCATTTTGGAGGTTCGAGTTCTCCAAACCGACCGGGCTAAGAGCCGAGCTCAAACTATACCCTTAATTTCAAGTCAGCTCGACCTAAGCCTGAGTAATTATCAAGCATAAAGCCCAATCAAGATCGAATACTCATGCTCGAAAGCAAGGCCGATCAAACCAAATTTAACCTATTGACACTGCTCAGAAATCCTTTGCATTTTATGATAAATCAGACTCAGGAATACACTGAGTCATTGCAACTGTTCAAGGATTTCATCACAGCAAGTAGAAAATTACAGGATAATCTCTGAGATGAATATAAATCTTGTTAGTAGATTTCAGAACTACACTTCAAGAACTCAATGATGCAATTCCAACTAGCAAGATAGGATAAAAAGCAGAAACGAAATGAAGAGAACTCAAACAGATCTGATTTCAAATTTTGTTAAATCTTCCACAAAAACTCAAAATGACGAGATCCATCAACTGAAAACACCAACATCCAATGAAATGAGATCATCTAGCAATTAACGAAAGCTGCAAACTACCAAAAATGACGAAATACAAGTACCACATTTACTAATGAATTAAGATGGTTTGACAAAATATGATAACCAAGTGTAGCTTAACAAACATATTAGAAATCAACATCTGAATGCAGCATTCAAATAGCTACTGTATAGTAAGCACAACTTTGATGTAGCACAGGTAAGAACTTCAATGAACAATAACAGAACAGAAAGAGAAGTCAAATTAAGTCCCTAAAACAGCTTACTATACTTCCATAACTAACTAATGCAAATGAATCCGCCAAAAGGCCAGCTCCAGATAAGAAGCACATATACAAAGTCGCTTAGGGTTCCTTATCCAATTTCCTAAAAGCACACACGCAACAACTGAATACAGAAGAGTCGAGTTCAAATTCAACATAACATAACAGAGAAGTTTTAACAAGTACAGAAAACCCTAAAAATCACAGCAGAATTAACAATGCGAGCAAAAACATTATGAGAGACCAAAAGCTTACAGTTACAGTTTCCGAACCTTCGAAGCTGGGTCAACCGGATGACTGACCGTTTAACATATTAAAAGCAAGAATAGTCAAACGAAACGTCGTCGTAATGGAGTCATAGGGCTAGAACGGCTCCGTTTGTTGAGTAGGACGAGGATATTGTTGACATACAATTTTCAGGAATTGGACCAGAAAAATGAAGAATTGTAGAAATCAGATATCTCATGAAGAATTCTAGAAATATGAATTCCATTGAACCAAAAATGATACATGGGAAGAATACTTTGAATCTTCCAATATCAATAGGTTGATTGTTTCGCTCCTGTATCTTCCAAAAGGAAGAAAGATCTCCGAAAACTGTTTCCCAAATTTGAATGAGGTTACTTGGTTCTCCAAATAACTAAAAAGTATGTCATGTTTGAATCTAACTGGAATTGGACCAGAAAAATGAAGAATTCTTGAAATAAGATATCCAACGAAACTGTCACTAAAATTGATAACTCATTCAAAATGAAAACATCACATACTTAAGTTTCATTTTGAATATTATATAAATGATCCGATCCGCAAGGACCATATAGTTTACACATTTTTGTATTACCTCTTCTTACCACTGTATTTATGTTAATGCATTTTCCAATGCTACATAAGCAAGTTACTTCTAGTCTTTTATAGTTTATAGAAAATATAATCCTAAATATTTTATAATAACCCAGTATGAGGGGAAAGAAGAAGAGTATTTCATTACTACAATTAAATAATATTATAAAACAAATCAAAATAAAAGGTTTTAATGAAAAGGATGAAATCACAAAAGGGAAGTAACTATAAAGCTGCTAAATCAATAAAAAAAAATTAAAGGAATTTTTATTATTTTAATAAATAATAACTTATTGTAAACAAGATAAACTATTACATATTTTGAAGAAATCATTCAAGAATTTATCCAGTAAGTAATTAAAGAGTAATTAGAGTTACAATTAACACAATTAATAAAGCATTTAAAGTTCAAGTTTGTAGTCGTGTAAAGAATTTGCCTGTAGCTCGCAGTATCACCGTCTAACTGTGGCTTAGGGCGACGACAATTTATGAAATAAGCTGGACGAATGTATCAAACCGGGTGTCCTGAAATTGCATGCAAGACAAATCATACACCAATAACCAATACTACAAGTTATCATGTCCAAGTGCATATTTGATGTTTGCAAATGACATTTTTCTACAACTAAAGTAGGCTCCTCCAAGGTGGCTCAAATTCAAGTCTAAACCGATCGTTTAAGATGTTATTTTAAATAAACTTCTTAAAACGATGTTTTTATTTAAAATTTTTTAAATGTAAAGATCAAAAAGACACATTTTAGAAATTGACACAAAACAGGTCTAAACTGTTTGTTTAAGATGTTATTTTAAATAAACTTCCTAAAACGATATTGTTTTGATTTAAAATTTTTTAAACTTAAAGATCAAAAAGATGCATTTTAGAAATTTACACAAAACGATTGTGTAAACTTCCCAAATGATGTCTTTTTGGTCTTTAAGTTTAAAAAATGATGTCGTCTTAAAGCAGACTATCTAACTGGAACCTGACCCAAAACTCGGTTAACCTAATTCTGATCCATTGACTTTGGACCAAGTTGAGCCAAAGTTGAAATCTCTAGATGACTTCGTATCTCTCATGTAATCCAAGTTTGACCAAAAATTTTCCAGAACGTTTACTATATTTTTATAATCTAGTGTTTATATTAACAGTTTTTCTAGTAGTTAGAAGTATGGCTGCAGACTATAGGGCGTTCTCAGACCCCGTTTATTGGAGAGACTTTCACTCGACTGTATGCGATCTCTCCTATGTAATTTAAATTGGCTAGACAACTGAAAATGTGATGTGAACGGATTTCCTATGCCTACTATTAGCAGATCTCAAACCAGATGCAAGACAACTTAAAATGTTCTTTGCATCGTTAGATAGATATATGGGAAATGAAGGTAAGTGGTAATGGAAAGAAACAGAAGAACAGTACCATGCATCCGCTTGACAAAGAGTTCAAATTCTCTGAAGTTACGTTCTTCCAGCAGAGCTGGGCCAAGCCTCAGGTAGGTAAAGGTACATAAATGTTTACCATCTGGATCATTCAAAGGCTTAGCTTTTTCTAATATTTTGTTGTAACCATCTCTATCATAACAAGGAAGAGCATTCTCACTGGCAACTCGTATACCAGCGTCCCATGCAGCATTTAGCACCTGAAATTGGGAAGATCATAGCCAAAACTAGGTAACTCAGGCCAAGATTTATCTGAATCGTACAAATAGACAAAAATTCTTGAATATTATCCCTCTAAAAATCATAACTGAAGCAAAAAAGTTTTGTATTTTGAAAGTTTTGGGTTCACTTCCAGGAATTTGGTGTGAAAGACTATCCTCGAGTCTAAATTTTGGCACCACCATGGAGCACATTCAACTGTGAAGATGCCCTCGCATTGCATATCCATGGTTCAAGTCTTTCATACCAAGAAAGCAAAACAATATGTAAATATCTGAATGTAGCTAACCTGCCACACTAATCCCTCAGGATCTGCCAGAGCCTCAGGGAAATCCATTTTTTGGTTCTCTGTACGCATTTCAAGACATGTGAAGTTGAGGGTAACATCATGCTTCTTCAAGATTGCTGTAATTGGACCATAGCCATCACGATTGGAAGGGTTGTAGAACCCAGCAGTCAATTCAGCAGCATGACTAGCTGTCTTGTACCACCAATGAACGCCCGATAGCTGGTTGTCAATGACCAAATTTAAAAAAGAACCAATGAAATGAAAAATCATATAAGAATTTATATAATGATGAGTCATGAATATTCATTTTATTAACTCAAAACTGTTCCTCCTTCAAAGATCAAGAGTGACAAAGGCAACTCACCTTGGCACATACATGAGTACCCTCGAAAGCTAGATTTGCAAGATTAAGAACATGATCAGCATGTTTAATCAGAACTCCAGAATACCAATTTAGGAAAAACCTGCCGTACGAGCTATCATATTCCCCTCCATCACGGAAAAAACCAGTCTCATGTGGTCGGGAATTATAGGAACCTGCATTATCTGGGCCTTTGGACCAAAATGAGTGTCCCCTCACTTCTGCTGCTTTGGTCAGGTTCTTCATCAAATATTTATCATAACACTGAAAGAAAACACTTGCATCATTCCAAAGAACAAGAAAATGGAAGACTGACTATCAGTAAAGAAGGCACCACGGTGACAATCACAGCTTAATTGTTTATTAAGTAGGAATTCACAAATAGCAGGATAATAATTCACAGCTTTGCTGTACAAGATATAGCTACAGTTGCTCCTGTATGGACCAAGCCCCTTACATGTGCCGAAAAGTACCTGGAATTCTCCAATACCAGGATATTCCCAACCATGCTTTGCAGGATATGAAGGATAACGTAGCTCAGCACATGGACCTAATCCAACTTCGATCTCAAATATAAGTCCATCTTCAAAGAACTCATTAAACTCTACCCTGAAGCTTCTCATGTAGTCAAAGTAAACCTGCAGTTAATTCGTCATCAAGATTAGAACCTTAAAATTAAGATTGTATATTTAAAGATCTTGTTAAGCTGGTGAACAAAATGGCATATTTTTCTTAGAGGTTTGAAGTTAGCAACATGCTTTCGACTTGTAATCAGTATGAGTGTAACATAAATGTCCTTTTGGCTATTATTAGCAAGCCAGAATTTTTGTAGAAAATGCAAGTCACAGGCAGGACAACTTGCATTTTTGACAATAAACATGGCATAAATCAAATCATAGAGGTGCAGTATAGTTTAGTAAATATATTCCATGGCATACCTCAAGAGCAGTTCGACCCCTTAAAACTCGTTCCTTATCTATACCCCAAGTGAGGCATTCAGTATTGCGCCTTCCCTGCCGATCTGTGAAATATATGTCAGGATTGGTGCGACCAATCTCTGAAACCCAACGAGGGAGTGGAATATGCACATCATCACCAATATTGCCTCCACATTCATGAAACGACATAACAACCTGAACTACCATGGGTGTGGCACAGCAATGACAGAAAATTGTAAGTTATGCCTAAAGAACACATTACATTTAGGTTGATGAAAATTGTGATGTCATTCATCTAAAACTTAGAATTCTAGCATGCAACATCATTTGATGTTTATGTTACAAGTTCGGAGTATGGGATCCATATGGGTGCAGTACAACATATCCATACTTTGAACTTTGCAGAGACAAGCAGAATTACTCCATCCAGCAAAAAAAGCTATTGTAAGGAGACAAATTATAGTGTTTTTCAGACAAAGGATGCTATAAACAGGTCTGAAAAATACTAAGCTAGCAATTCGTCAATTAGCACCAAGCCATTGCAAGCAGACCAGCACCAAGTTCTTTTTTCTCAAAGCCAGATTCCAAGACACGGAAACATAAATTGTAACAGTTGCAAACGGATGAACAAATGGGTACAAGAATCAGAAGTATGGCTCACCTGCAGTTTAAGCTCAAGGTCTCTGACAATCTGAAAAAGTCTTTTGTAGCCACTCCAGTGATATACCTGGGGAGCATGATTTTCCACTATTCCCCACCAGCAATCAACCATAACCCCATCCACATTGGCCGCCTTCAAGATCCTTAGATCGTTCACAAGACCTTCAGGATCAACCAATTGGCAGTTCATGTTGATTACCCCAAGCTGAAAATCCCCCACAAAAATCACTAGTCAAGAGCCGCAATAATAAACACTTAAAGCACCACAAAAGGACAATCAACTAAAAGTGAAGCAAATAGTCCGAAGTTTGGAAAACACAATCAGATGGATTCTGTAGTTATCAATTTCTGTCTTATCAGTTTCATAAAAGAAAAGTTACGACAAAACATGGAAACTAAAAACAAATAAAGTAACAAAAGGAGTAAAAACTCACCGGTAACATCACGTAAACAGGAACATAAAGAGTACCAGAGAAATCTCGTTCTTGAAACTCTGAAGGCGTTCCCGCAACCTACAAGAAACAACTGTAATCAATAAACTATATCAAATTATACACAAATTCACTCATTTATTCAACGGTAGAAGATCCTGGGAGCTTCAGAACAAAAAAAAAAAGAAAAAAAAAGCACAGCAACCTCATTGGAATCACCAACAAGAGGATGATCTTCACTGCTCGCTTTTTTGCCTCCGACAACCGCCAAATTCCGACAGCATGGACCAGACGACAGGAAGCCACGATTAAAACGAAGAAACTTTCTATCCAAACGACAAGCTACTCTGGTGCGAGGCCATGACAGAGCCGCGCTCGCATTCTCATGAGTCACCACAATGTGAGGCCTCACGCCAGGCAATAGTTCGGTGGACGAAACCGCCATTTCCTGGAGTATCTCAACGGCTGAGCATTGATTGATTCTTAAGCGAAGAGATGGATCTTGTGGACTTCTTCTTCTTGATTAGTCTGTGAGGTAGAGAGCTTCTGAGAGTTTCTTGCTAAATACATCTCGTCACAGTGAATAATTCTCAAGTTATAATTAGAATATTCATTTATTTGATTAGGAAATTAGAATTGACTACAAAATTTTGACTTTTTTAAAAGAATAAAAATTATTAAATTATTAAAAAATTAAAAGGCATTATTTAACTTATTTCATTTTTTATCTTTTTAACGATTTTTATTTTTAAAAAATTTTAAATTCAACATTAATCGGTTAAGCTTGATTCAAATAATTTATAATAATTATATTAAATTATTAATTTAGAGTATATTTTAATTAATTATAATTATATAATTAATAATAGTCTTTTTTTAAATAAAGTTATATATTAACAGACTTTTTAGAAACATATTAGTTAAATTTTTAATAAATTGTTGTTATTAATACATGTGAGACATGTGAAGAGTCACTAAGCATCTTTATTTGTGCTTTTTCAATCCCTAGCTTCATAGAATATTAAAATTTAAAAGATAATAATTAAATAATATGCGTTTATGGGATTTTTTAATTTAATATTAAATTTTTAATTTAATTTTTAATTTTTTAACTATTTTTACTAATGTTATATAAACATGCGTAATAAGTCTATTTATTTATTAATTGTATTTGAAAAATAATCTTTTAAACCTAATTTATAAGAATTTAAAAAAATCAATTATTAAATTAAAAATTTTAAAATGTTTAATCATAAATTTAATTTTTAATTTTTATATCAAAGTTAAAAGATTTATGTCTATTTATGTGATTTGATTTATTTTAAAACTATAATTATATATTTTAAAAAAATTAGTTCATGAAATAAATAATTCCTTGTTAATCGAATTGAAATATTGGAATACTTTTAAAATGCTAATAAGTTAATAAGGAATAAATATAAAAAAAAGAATTGACATGACGTGGTCTGATTTATGGGCCCGTCTAAGCAAAAGATATTGGTAGGCCCAGTTCGTTTTGGACCCTCAAAGTAACATAGTTTAGTTAGAAATTAGATTCCAACAAATAGAATTTATAAATAAAGTCAAATCGATTTTAGTTATAAATAAGATTTATAAAAAAATTCAATTTTTAAATAATGTTATAAATAAACGTAATTTTAAATTTATTATTAATCAAAGTATGCGAAAAGAATTAAAAATACTTTCTAATTATTTATAATTCAATTGAAATACTAAGTATTTCTAGGAAGGATTTTTTATTATGATTAATCTTTTAAAATTTTTATGCATTGATTATATTCTTTTGAGAAAAATTTTAATAAAATTATTTGATTTTCTCTTATATGCCTATCAATTATTGCCAAAACATTATTATCATAATAATAATACTAATACTGAAACATTATCAATTATAATAATGTCTTATAATTGATCAAAATAATTGTATAATTTTTTAATAAAAGTTATTGGATTACTTTTTATATATAACCCTTTGTCATAGTGCATACAGAGATAACAAAAACCAAAGATGTATGGTATTGTTATACCACATAAATTGAAAAAGACTTAGTCTCTTAAGTTCGTCAAATATTTCACCGATAAGTCTCAAAACAGCTAAATCATGCGTTTCCAACCTATATACCAGTTAAGTTATTTATAGAATAATTTTTCACAAAAAATTAATTATAGTTTAGATTTTCGATATGTTAGTCGAGATACAAGTCCTTCTTCTATTTTATGGCGAGGATTTTAAAGTATGTCTTTTATAAATCTAAACTAACCGATATTTTTTGGTATAACTATACCTCAAACAAGATCTATATTTAATCTGATAATTTATAATTCGGACTTTTCAACTGATTGAGAATTTTTCGTAGACTTTAAGAGATTAGAAGAAACAGAGGAAGAAGGAACAGAGTTGATAAAAATCTTGTATCTTTCCTTCTATATTGCCATGGCAATAATATATAAGGCAACAAGAGTGGATCAATCCACCGACAGATTTCAACAAACAAATAGAAGATGCTGGCTGTTTATTCCGCCATAACAAAGGACTCTGTAGCAGACTGGCAGTAACTTGCCATTCGTACTAAAGCCTGCGTCTTCTTATTTTGCTCTCTCCTCTCTCTCCAGAGTCTCCACTACTACTACTGTTGTTAACGGATCTTTAACAGTACATTTTGTATCTAGTTTCCAGTGGGACCCGCCAACCAGCGACGGGGACAGGAATCCCGGTGAGTCTAGCACTGTGTTTGGTTACTGTCTCCTGAGTGCAGAGACGGAACGAGACGAAAATTTGGAAACGGAACAGAACAAAAATTGGAGACAGTAAAGTGTTTGATTGTGATGGACGAAACAGAAAAGACTGTCTCCGTCTCGAGAATAAAAATGTGTTTGATTGCAGTAGACAGAATATAAAAATAGTGTCAATGACAAAAATACCCCTATAGTATAATATGCTTTAAAATATATAATTCATTGATTAATTTATAATTGTTTCAATATTTATTTTAAGCGTATTTGTAATTTTTTGATTATGATGAGATAATTACAATATAATTAATTAAATTATCATTATTACTTAATTAATTACAATATATTTAATTAAAATATAACTATTCATTAATTAAAATATTATTATTCCTTAATAAAAATATTTTAATTAAAGAATTAATTA
>JAOTAY010000009.1:24857373-24879818 GCA_025629805.1 Erythroxylum baracoense | reverse complement strand
TCTTGAGTTATCAAAAAAAAAATTTAGAAGAGAGATTGAGTGCAATTAGGGATGACATCAAAAGTTCAGTTTGGTCCCGTCCTAAAATTAACAGGCTCGACATAAGGTGATAAAATTTTAAGCTGAGTTTAAAATTTTTTATTTTTAAACTTTAAACTAAATTCAGGCTTAGACTGCCCAATTCAAAACTTTAAAATTATATATATAAATATCATTTTAATTTTTAAAAATTAAAATAATAAATTTAATCGAACTTCGAACTATCGAAATTTAATAGGATTCGAGTTCAAGGTCGAGCCCAAAACCTCAGGCCAGAATTCCAGACCTGAGCCCGGCCTGCCTTGGAAAACAACAAACAATCTTAAACCCAAAAGCGAGTCCCGAAATTCTGATGTACGCAAATGCATTTATAACGCTTATCTCATTCCAATGAGTGCTCTGTCCCCACCAATTAATAGACGAGACCACTGTTTTTTCACATTACATGGAGTAAAGCTACAATGATTGGGTCAAGTTTCTTTGGTTCTGGGCACCTTTAGCCTTCACGTGTCATTATGTCAATTATCATCTACGGCGCCGCCACACGCAACAACAATGTACTTCCAACCATGTCTTTGTAAATTCTATTCTTATTAAAAAAAATTTCTTAATCTAAGTCCGAAAGTTTATATTAGATTTAAAATTTTATTAATTTTTAAAATTTAAAATAATATCATTTTATTTATTATTTTTAAAATTCAAATTAGGTCATTTTAAAATTAATAAAAAATTAAGTCATATTCAAAGTCTGGTTAATTCTAACAAAATCTATTAACTTCAGACTGATAAAAAATTATCATCCCTATTATTCAAATAATTTGATATTTGCTTAAATATAAGTAGTCGTGAGATTTGTTTGAATGCTTTTTTTTTATGATAAAACTTGTAATTGTCATTTTCAAAATATGCATTAATAATAAATATAATAACTCGCAAATTATAAATAACTCACTTGACGAATCAACAATTCATAACTAAGCTACGAGTTAAAATTAATTGATATTAGCTATTTGCCTATTTCAATGCATCGTATGTTTTTAATTGAAAGTACTTTATAAATATTTTTTGTGAGTCAGTAGTTGGTGTGATTCGTAAAGTCACAAAGACTTTGAAGATTGACTTGGACCACGATCTATTGAAAGAGACTAAAAATAAATTTAAATAGTTGGTTGGGCTGTCGAAGTTTTTAAGAAAATTTTAAATTTTCAAATTTTTTTAGTAGTGGTAGAATCAGGTCGAATCTTTAGAGAACTAAAGAATAACTTCTTAATTTAAAGTAAAATTAAATAGTAGTTTTTTTATTAAATAATTGATTAGTTAAAATTAATACGAAAACAAATTAAATTAATTGAATTTAAAATTGAGAAAATCAAGATTATTAAACTTCGATTCAAGGAAAAGTTCTCATCTAATTGTAACATTAATCATTGATTTAAAGATAATATTTTCACGATTCATGATGTTAGTCTGAAACATATTAAGATAGGTAATAAGTCTCAAATTTTCCTAAATTAACTGGTTTAAACTTAGCATCCAAATCGAAACTTACCATTTATTGACCAAGTGTGATAATATTCCATATCAAATAAATGATAATAATAAGCTCCGTGAAAAAGACTAATCCCTAAATTAAATAATCAAGATAACTACAACTATTCAATTTAATTTCTTGTTTATCATAAATTAAATATGAAAATTCATCTTGTACCAATCCTTCGTGACAATTACGGATGACTGAATTCAGGGATAGCGATAGAATAATCAATATTAAATTAAATTGTCAGATTAATCGAATATCAATCATTCATGAAATATGAGAATTCAAAATAAAAAATACTTGAATTAAAACATGAATAAAAGTTTGAAACACAAAACTTCACAAAGTTACAATGAAAGTATTGAATTCCCTTAAATTAGAACGATTGAGTTTAGCTACATATAACTTTTGCTTCGATAACAAAATATAAGAAAGATAGAGAATTGGTAAAAATGTAAGAAAAGAGAAAACATTTTTACCCTTTTGTATGATTTTCAAATCTAATCATAATCTAACTATAACTTGTAAATATGTTTATCTAAAATGAATTCAAAATCAAACTCCTACATGATAAAAATAAAAGGAAGTTTCTCAGTTAAACTCCAACTCTTCAAATGATCAGCCTTATCCACTGCATCAATCTCTTCACTTTATTCAAAATTTATGATTATCCTCAATAGAGTCCCAATTCAATGTAATCTCCACTTTAGATTTTGTTTTAAAATTTTAATTAGACTAAGCTCAAACCACTACTAACGCTAAACATCAATTATTAAAAAATTCAATCAATTTGGTATGTTCAGTTATAAAAAAATATAACTAGCCAATTTTTTAATTTAATTTACTTAAATAAATCTTGTTGTTAAAAATCAATTACTTTATTAATTAATCGATCGATTTTTAAAATTAATAAATTTTTACAAACTAAAATAAATCGATTAATTTTTATTTAACAAATTTTTTTAATTAAACCTGAAAAATAAGGATAACTATTTTCAACTATATTTTAAATTATTTAAATTTATTTAATTTAAACCGACCTTTTAAACTTTAAACATTTTATTTTATTTATTGATTCAAACTTTTTGTTTAATTTCAAAATATTGCCAATCCTGTTCAGACAAAACGTTCTAAATAGACCAATGACCATGGAACATGGCCCTAGAAGAAATTGAACAATCACAAGAAGAAAAGGAAAAACAGTTGTACAACTGTTCTCGTACAAGCCAAAAGAAGAGTTACACAGACCAAAAAGCAAACGAGAAGATAACAAGAAAGACTATCAGATTCAGTCACGACCAGACATGATTGGAAACTAGCCAGTGTCCCAAGTCAAGGGCAAGAATCCTTTCTTCTTGGGATGCCCTTCCCACAACTGTTTGATACTTGGACATAACGTGTGTTCTTATATGTGAGTTCCATGTGTATACGTACATACATATAATAATATAATATATATATATATATATATGTGTATCTCACGTCGTACTTCAACTGTTCAACATTTACAAGTACACGCAATTAGCATCGGCAATTGAGCGTGGACCCACCTGGCTTGATACTCTCCAGCTTAAAATTAACAGTTCGATCTAGATCCAGATTTAAACTTTATTTAAGCTTTTTTTTAATTTTTAAATTTCGAATTAAGTTTGACCCACCAATGGTAAAGTTTGGCTAATTTTTAAGGAGGGTAAAAGGAGAGAATGATTGGACTTTATAGCGAGTGAAAAAAAAGAGAGTGACTGGTAAAGAGACGAAATATGCATTAAAGTATAAAAGAGGCTAGAGCAAAGATGATAGTAGCCCTGCTCTTTGCCATCTCAGGCTACCGCCACTGATCCGAACAATCTATATTAAAAAAAATGTTGTCATTTTGGACAAAGTTATGTTATTTTTAATTTTAAAAAAGTTTTAAAATAAATTTAGTAAGAAGATCAAACTTGAGGCTGAATACAAAATTTCAAGCTGGTGTATGATTGAATGGTTTGGTACATGTCCTTTTCATCCAATTCTCAAGTAAGTTATAGCTTTTACGGATGCTTTTATTGACAAAAAACAAAACCACATGGGTCAATCATTGTCAACAGTTTAAAAATTGAACCAAAAACCAAAAATTATGTAAATAAGATAACAAACTTAAAAATTTAATGGTTGAATGATATTAAATTATTATAAAATTAGTAAAAATTGAACAAAATTAAAGAATTTAAAAAATAATTAAAGAAGAAAATTATCAAATAAAAACTAATTGATTTATTCTAATTAATGAAACCAGTTAGTTTAATAAATAAATTGATCAGTTTTTAACAATAAAAATTATCAAATTAAACTAAAGTGAAAAGTTAGTCAGTTCAAAATATTCAAGCAGGGTTAGGATTTTTTTTTTCAATTTTGAGCTTCACGTCAGGTTTGGATTGCTCGATCTCACCTGAACTAAAGCATGCACTTTTTATAAAACGGTATTGTTTTGAATTTTTAAAAATAAAATAAATTTAATTGAACCTAATCAAGTTTTAAATTTGACTCGGGCCTAAAAAAATTTGCAGGCAAGACTTGAATTAGTCAAGGTAAGCCCAACCGGAATTATTTTCATGAGTATGCATAAGCCATTTATAAAGGTTTTTTTCAAAGTAAAAGTCATGATTACATGATGCTCTTTTAATTTTAATTAATTTTTAATTTTTTAATTTTTTTGTAATTTTAAAATTCTAAAAATTATTAAACTTTCATTGAAAATAAAATAAGAGAAGTAATGGGGATTTTCGGTCCGCTACTCCTAGATATGGTTGTAGCTTTGTCTGGAAGAGTATTTTGTCATCTAAACAAATTTTGAAAGAAGGTGTTCGGTGGAGGGTAAGAGATGGCTGAAACATATAACCGTGACCTTTGGATTTTGAGGGTTCAAGGTTTCCTTCCTGAAGATGGTAGTTTATTTATCCCAGATGCTATAAGAGTTTGTGATTTGTTTATACAAGGGGAAAAAAAGTGGGATGTTGAGAAGCTTATGAATTAATTTGATGTGGCAGATTTTCGTGCTATATTTAGTATTCCTTTGAGTATTCGAGAAAGGGAAGATAGATTGATTTGGCATTTTGATCGTTGGGGTTCTTATACAGTCAAGTCCGCTTATTATGTTGCTTTGCGATTGGGTCATCAAATTGCTATGATTAATGGTCTTGATGAGTATTATTGGAAGCATTTGTGGAAACTTGATGTTCCCCCAAAGGTTCGAGATTTTATATGGCGGACTTTTAGGAACATTTTACCAACTCGTGTTAATCTTTTGAAAAAAGGAGTCCAAACCTCTTTGCAATGTTTATGTTGTCATGAACATGAACATATTGATCATGTGCTTATCCATTGCTCTATGGCCAAGGAGGTGTGGAGACTTGGAGGTTTTGTTTTCTCTAATCCTTTCTCTTCGGTTTAGGAATTGTTTTCTCAAGTCTATTTGACTATGGGGAAAGATAAAGATGCAAAATTGGCTGTTCTTGCTTGAAAAATTTGGAATGCCCGAAATGCTTTATTTTGGAAGAATCAATATCCAATACCGAAGAGCATTTAGCAAATTGCAGTGGCTTCTTTAGTTGATCATCAGGCTGCTGAGGTTGTAAGAAGTCGTTTCTCTAATGGCGGTCAGGTCATTGCAACTCGTTTGGCTCAGGTTCACCGCGAGGCGAGATGGTCCGCATTTGTTAATGCTGCCGTGTTCACTGCTTCTGGTTTGGTGGGCTACGGGTTTGTGTTAGAAGATGGTGAAGGTGCTTTTTCATTGCCTATGTCAGGTTATGGAGAGGGTGGTTCGGACCTTGCTTTGGCGGAGGCTATCGCATTGCGAGAATGTCTATCTTATGTTCGGCATTCACTCTTAGAGGCAGGCAACTTGTTTGTTGATTGCCAAAGATTTTTTTTGCTATTCATTCCAATACTTTAGACCTTTCTGATTTTGGTTTAGTTGTTGCCGATTGTAGGTCTATTTTAATGGATAGACTGAATATTAAACTATTTTGGATTAGATGTCAGGAGAATAAGTGCGCTCATGTTCTAGCTCGAGCCTCTATTCGCTATAATCGTTTCCATATGTGGATCGATGTTCCTGACTTTGTTCGGCATTTTTATTCTTAATGATATGATGATTTATCATCTCTTCAAAAAAAAAAGAGGTATTGTACACAGACTAATTAAATAGTACTGACATGATAAATTTAATTCTAAGTCTTAGTCCCAACTTAAACCAATTAAATTTAATCCAAATCGATAATTTAAGATAATTAAAATAATTATTAATTTAATTTAATCAATTTGGGTTATGTTTAAGAGTTGTATTAGGTCTTTAAGTCAATAATATTTGTTTGGTTCACGTATAATATTTATGTAATGTGTATTTTATTGTTATTTTAAGTAGAAATCTAAAGGGCAGGAATTTTACTATAAACTTAAAAACTGCAAAAAAAGTTTGAAAACTTTATTGCTAGTTTTTGTTTTTTGCTTTTATTTTATAAATAAAAACAAAAATATGTTTAGTTGTTAAATTTTAATACTTAAATATTAGATAAACTTGAATATAAATTATTTTTATGTAAATTATATAAATTTTTTAAAATATTATTTTTATTAAAATAAATAATTTATATTAAAACATTATTTAATTATTAAATCAAATATTATTTAAAGTTTATTAATTTTGAAAATATTCTAAATTTAAATTATATTCCTTGGTAATTATTATATTTTTAAAATTTTAATATTTAGTTAAATTTTGAGTTAAATTATTAAATTAAATTAAATTATTCATTATTATTATTATTATTATTAAAGAATTTAATATATAAAATTAAATTAAATTATTCAACATTTTTATTGATAACTAATACTAAATAATTAAATAATATATATTTCATTGATAATAAATCATGTTATAAAAAAATGACTCATTATGGTTTTTATAGGATATAAAAATAGGAAGAAACAAAATTAAAAATTGAAACAAATATATTTTTATTAAATTTAAAAGTATAAGTATATAAATAAACATAAACAGGTCAGTAGTACTCAGTAGCTAGAGGTGTTGTCAACAAATGCAATAAATGGTGACTTATAAATTTCGGTAATAAATGATCATAATGAATGTGATTGGTTGGGAGTCCTGACAGGAGCTAAAATGACAATAGGAAAAATTCATAACATTCGGCTCATCATCGACACCTAGACATAGGAGCAAGCGAAATCGGTTCGCCTTCACAGGCTTTTTCGTGTCCTGACATTGCCTAAATTGATAACACAAAACTTAATGGTCCCTGCAATAATTCACACCCATTCTTCATTAACACTATGGTCTGGTCTGGGTGGTGGTGTCATGTCTTCACTGTCCTTCATGACCACCGCCAGAAGAAGACAGTGATCCGCTATTAAAGCCTCCTCCCCTCCAACAGTCGAGGCTGAAAGGTGAAAGGTGAAAGGTGAAAGGTGATTTCTTCCTTTTGTTCATGGATTATAAATAGGAATGACAGATGGGCATGAGCTCAGCTCATCGAAATCTTATTATTCTAAATCTATAAAGTTGGTTTGATCTCGATTTTAAAAAGTTCAAACTTAAAAGGTTGGTTTGAAACTCAACTTAAAAAACTCGAACAACTTAGACTCTCAAACTAAAATTTGTTGTTTTAAGTAATTCGAGCGAATTCAAACCTAAACTTATGTTGAACTTAAAAAGGTCGGGTCGAGCTAAATGGAAGAGGAACTACATCCTATCTAGCTCAGGGTCGACCTGTTAATATGCTTAATTATGAAATTTATAACTATTCAATATTGACAAAAATTACGGAGTATTTATAAATAATGATAATAAATGAGTTCAAGTTCGACCCAATTTAATCTGATTTAACTTAATTTGAAGTAGATATGTCATATTTGTATTGCCCCGATTTTAAATAAATTTAAACTCAAAAGTTGGTTTGAGGGTCAGCTTAAAAGATTCGAATAACTTAACTTTCGAAGCAACATTGTTTGAGTAACTCGAGCAAAATCGAACCCAAATTTAGGCAGCACCTTAAAAAGGTTGGTTCGAGCCTAGTTAATATCGAACCATATTCTATCTAATTATGAAATTTATAACTACCGAATATTGAGAAAAATATATGAGATATTTGCATTCGAGGCTGAACCATTCTCGTACACCTTTCATTTTCAGATTTAACGCATATAAACTGTGCCTGTCGTTATGTATATTATTGCAAATAACGTGACCATTTTGTACCTTATTATTTATTGGATAGTGTAACTGTCGACAAAGGCATATCTGAGGAACAATGGATCTCCATTGTTATCAAAATTTCCGTATTTAAATCATTTCTCTCGATCCCTCACTCACTCACACCAATAATTTTTAAAAAATTTACAACCATTATTTGTGTATATTTATATGATATGTTATTTTTGTGGAAAATAGTATTAGAGATTGTCCCGATATTATCACTGATGATTAAAAAACTCAACTGATTTGACCAATTCAATCATAAAAATTTTAAATTGTTCAAATTTTTAGTTCAATTTTAATAATTTTTGTTGTTAAAAGTCAATCAATTTATTAATTAATCAGTCAATTTTAATAAAATAATATATTCTTATAAACTAAAATAAATTTATTAATTTGTATTTATCAATTTCTTTTTAATTAAACTTTAAATTCTTCGATAGATATGGAATACGTAACGATATCTTAGTTACGTATCCCGGATCGAACGTGAAAGGGCAATAAACGAATAAATGCGAAAAAAACCTGATTTCGGTTCCATAACTTCAAACTAGCTTTTTGAAGCCGAAACGAGCGTGAATTCACCTCCGTCTTCACGAGAATCCATTACCGGGGCATAGTCAACGTCTTTCTACAGTTTTCTTAAAACGTAAGCTCTCTTAACGGATTAGAAAATCCTTATGCTTACGATTGATATGAGCAACTGCAAGAGACCTTAACCTTTATATATAGCTTTCATATTGAGCTTCCTCATCATAAGATTGATATTATCATAAGATTGATATCAGTTCGGTTCACACTAATCAGGATCCATTTTTTACCTAACTTCGACCAATTGATTTATATCATTTATTGAGTCGCTTTATTATCTTTATCTGGATCAAATTATGTAACTTAACTGATAAATTATTTAGAAAACCAAATAATGCAATTAAATGTTATCCAACTTTATGGGAAAGGACAAAAATGTCTAACAAGAGAGGTCAATTTCTTTCAATAATATTTCAAATTATTTAATTTTATTTAATCTTTAGTCAGTTTAATACCCGTTGAACCTCCTAAATCATAAACCTCTCGTCTTACTGGTTTAACTTCAGTTTTTAAAACAACGATTATCACTTTAATGTTAGAATTATTATTAAGAGAGAACAAGATAATAAAAATTCAAATTATTTAAATCATTTATCCCTTTCCTTTTTTTGTTGTTCTTTTTTATTTATATAAAATATATGACAATCAGAATTCTCTGACAAATGTTTTACCTATTTTCATCTCACTAATTTGTCTACAAGTAAAAAAGAGACATGTTGTACATTAATACCAACCTCCTAAAGTCAAATAATTAATGTGTATCATAATACATTTTTAAATATAGGAATAACTTATTCAAAAATGTCTAGATTTTTTCAATTTAGTGTCCAACTTTTTAAAAATTTTAATTGAATGACTGACATTTTAAAACTTATATAAATAGGTTAAAATATTATTTTTAATATGATCATGTCACATCATTAAAAAACATTTTAACTTGATTTATACAAATTTTGTAACGTTAGTCATTCAATTAAAAATTAAAAATTTTAAATTTTGTCACTAAATAAAAATTTTTTCAAAAGTTTATGAGATATTTAGTTTCAGTTCTGTTTTTCTGTTGTACGTTTTAATTAAACAAAAACTTATTTGGTTGCTAATATCAATGTAATTATATTTTTATTATAGATAAAATTCAAAGATAATATTTTTGATTAATTAAATTTATTTTAATCTCTTCTACTATATTTATTAATAAATTATCAACAAAATTATATTAATTTATTAAAATAAATAATTTATAAATTAATACTAAATTTAAAATTATTTAAGTATTAAATCAAATTTTATTTCAAAATTAATATTTTTGAATTTAATCATATTAATTAATAATTATTAAATTACTTTTATATAATTTAATTAAAAAATAAATTTATTAAATAGAATTAAAGATATACATTTTGATGTGATATTCCACTGGCCTTTCAAGTGCAATTAATCACTGTACTGATTGGAACAAAACAAAAAACAGGTGATAACAATAACAATTGGAGATAGTACTATGGTGTCATGGATTGCTAAACACATTCACTGCTTATCCCTCCTGTGGGTGGTCCAATGAATGTTACCTAAGATGGTTGAGTTGGACTAATGTTATAATACCATACTAGAAGTACGCTACAGTGGTCGGGTTGATCTCAAGAGTGTTGCCTAAGATGGTTGAGTCAGACTTTTTTTTATTTTTATAAACGAAATAGAGGGATCTGTAGTCATTAATTTTTAGGTACATATTGAGTAAATCTCTAGATTGACACAATTACTTGCAAATCACATTAATTAGGTATTCCGTACTAGACAAGCCCTGTACGACGTGTTTGGTTAAGAGAGTGTAGATAGAAGAATTCAAACACAAGACCTTGACCTCATGCTTCCCACTCTACCAACTCAAGCACCTTCAAGGGGACTGTTGAGTTAGACCCGTTATTATGAATACTGAATTGAATTTGATATTATATTTGATTCTAATAATATTTGTCAATATCAGTATCCTTTTTAGATAATTTTTTAAAATTATAATATAAATTTTAAATTTTATAAAATTACAAAATAATCTTTCATTATATTATGTTATACAATTTTCTTACTTTACTTCAATCATGTCTTAAGAAATCATAATAATATAAATTTAATATAACAAACATTTCTTTATTTTTATTAATATTATTTTCACATTTTTCTTAAAATAAAATAATTTTAATTTCACATATTATCTTTAAATATTTTAAAAGTTATTATAATATTTTTCACACACACATATATATATATATGTATGTATATGTATTAAAGTATATATATTATCAATATATAAAATTTAAAAATATTAAATATGATTGTATTAAACTAATATATATAGTTGTATAATTTATAACTTTGTAAACATTTAATGACATAAAAATTATTTAATACATTCTTATTTATATTTGTATTATTTATTAAATAAATTATAGATAATTTGTTTGATGTATACGTACTTATTATTTTATATAAGAGAAATTTTAAGTTTTTTTAATTTAATCATTTTTTTAATTTATAATTTTGACTATTATTTAATCAATATTTTGATTATTGACTGATACCAAGTTATCAACTGAAAGAGCCAATACCGACCAATATCAAAGTTCAATACGAAACTTTTTTGATCAGTACCGATCTTTTGTCGGTATGATATGGTATTCTAAACAGTGGTTAGACCTACGCTTGAGTTTGAATTCGACTCAAAATTCAATTGGATTCAAACATAATTGTTGAACAAAATGATATTTTTTTGCTTTAATCAGTTCAAGTTGTTCAAATAGAGTAGACTTAGCCTTTTTAATTTCGAGTCTCAACTTGAAAATCAATTAAATCAAATTTTGAATTGAACTCAATTTGTCAACCCTAATATTATGATCAAGGATCCTTGAAGATTTATTACTTATACCAATGCCTTGAACTCCATTAAAAGGGCATAACAATTTCTTTTAAAAATCTCTCAATTTAGGAGATTATAATTCATTTAAAATTTTAAAAAGAATGATTGGTCGATAATGTATATATATAAATATTATAAATACTAATTAAATCAAATTTATTACTTAATTTAATCATTAATTTATCAAATAATTTACTCAAATCACATCATTTAAGAGTTGTAATGTATAATTGATAAATTAACTTAATAAACACCTAAAAAATAAAGATTGCAAGTTCCACCACCTAAATAGCTAATTAATTAATAGTGATAATATATTAACACATCGCTAAATGTATAAAATAATTAATTTACATATTATTAATTATTAGTCAAAATTATTAGATTTTATCATTAAAAATATTGACTATTTTAAATATTAATTATATAATAAAAAAAAATCTATTTACCGCATTAAGATTTGAGCATGTGAGCTGAATGTCGTTTTCGAGCCCAACAAATGAAAGGAGGACTCGAGAGGCTTATGCTTACGTTGTTTGTATGACTAGTTGTTTCATCCTGTATCCTCTCGTCCGTCCTTGGTTCTTCAAATAAGTCATTGCTGATTTAATCACATGGTCTGCTTATTAATTGAGAAAAATCCAACAGAAACTTCAATCTCAAGTCTATTGTTGCTTTATCACCACCAATTATTAACAAGAAACCAGCGGTGAACAAAGTCCAATTTCCATAGGAATTGATTTTTTCCACCTACTTGAAAGGCTGCTACTTTGCTACTATATATCAAAGTTAAGCTCTACCCATGTCGACTTTGGGTACAAAGGCCATGATTTGATGATTGGATTCTGCTACTTTCCTCTTTTACCACTGCTTAAAGCAATTTAACCATCTGGGTCAAGCTCAAAAAGCATAAATCTTGTGCCGTTTTGTTCCCTGGTGTTTTGCTGATAAGCTGTTTTTGTTTCTCTTTCTGTAAGTTGGTGTTCTTCGACAATGGCTAGTATCGGCCATAACCAGGCGTTTTCAGTGCCAGACAACTTAAGCAAACGGCTTGCAGTTGCTGTGAGGAGTATCCAGTGGAGCTATGCTATTTTCTGGTCACTGTCAACTACACAGCAAGGGTATTTGCCTTTGTTTTAAGTATTTTTTGTTTGCAGTTCATGGATGTTTTATTTCCAAAACAGAAACTTTCCCTTTTGGTGAAACCACCCGTGCCTGTAATGATTTGTTTTTCTTTAGTGGGACTTGATTGATTCTTTTGTAACATCATTAAAGACCCCAGGACTTCTACATTTGAGTGTTAGGGGAGTGTTATTGTGGAAAAAATTAACACATTGGGAGTTCTCTTAGCCAAAAATGCAAATTTGGCTAGGACTTGTAAAGGAGTTGAGAAACCTTCACTTCCCTATTCTGGTTCCTTTCAATTTATGCTTTGATATGCTTATGTTTGTATAACTTCATGCAATGTGTGTTCTTTAGAGTACTGGAATGGGTTGATGGGTTCTACAATGGAGACATCAAGACTAGGAAAACTGTACAAGCCATGGAACTCAAAGCTGATAAGCGAGGACTAGAGAGAAGTGGGCAGTTGAGAGAACTTTACAAGTCTCTACTTCTAGGAGAAACTGAGCAACAGGCTAAGAGACATTCAGTTGTGTTATCTCCAGAGGATCTTTCAGATGCTGAGTGGTATTACCTGGTTTGCATGTCCTTTGTGTTCAATCGTGGTCAAGGGTACTGATCTCTTCTTTTCCTTTCGGTGACGTTGTTATTTTCTTTGACAATGAATCTTTTATCAAATTGTTGTACAGATTACCAGGAAGGGCATTTGAAGATAAACGAACCATTTGGTTGTGCAATGCTCAATTTGCAGATAGTAAAGTATTCTCTCGCTCTTTACTAGCAAAGGTTGGTTTTCCATTGGCTGTGACTTTTGTCCTAACGAAATAGTGTAGCAGTAGTTAATCATCCTATGAATTAACTGACTCCTGTGTTTTGTATTTTCCTCCCTGTACTTGATTTTCTGCAACTCAACATCAACAATGGCGTCAGAGTGCCTCTATTCAGGTAAAAGAATGGATCTTTGGATATAAACTAAAGTAATGCAAATGATGTGTTTTCCGCCTAAGCATTTTCTATGGGTTTGAAGCTTATCTACACATTCACTAATTCCAGTCTGATTTAATTCATGCAACTCAAATTTTAGGTCATTAGATCTAGATTTGTATGGGAAGCTGTTGTTTACGTGTAATATTTTGTCATTATATTAATGCTAATAGCCCTTGTGACTCTAATTTACAGACCGTGGTGTGTTTTCCTCATTTTGGTGGGGTGATAGAGCTAGGTGTGACTGAAATGGTAATTTCCTCTCCACAACAAGATTGCCAATTTATACCAAGGGATCAGCTTCTCAAAATATTCTCTTTCTTGTCTCCATTTCTGTTTTGATTTATCTTAAAGGTTGCAGAAGATCCTGGTCTCATCCAACACATTAAAACTTCTTTATTAGAGGTCTCAAAGCCTATATGTTCTGAGAAATCTTCTTCCTCTCCGCTTAATGCGGATGATGATAAAGATCCTGTGTGTGCTCAGGTCAACCATGAAGTTGTAGATACGTTGAACATGGAAAACTTATATAATCTAAAACAGGATGCCAAATTTGGCTCAGAAGGGGTAGATAAAGTACACGAAGATATGCATGAAGAATTCAACTTGGAGTCTGCTGACAACTGTTCAAACGGCTGTGAGCATAATCAACAGCCTGAAGACTCCTGCATGCTTGAACTTTTAAACGATGTGGCGTCTCAAGTTCAAAGTTGGCATTTCATGTATGATGAATTTAGCAACGGTGGTCAAGATTCCATCAATTCCAGTGACTGTATCTCAGAGGCTGTT
Organism: Erythroxylum baracoense; assembly: GCA_025629805.1. Taxonomy (NCBI): domain Eukaryota; kingdom Viridiplantae; phylum Streptophyta; class Magnoliopsida; order Malpighiales; family Erythroxylaceae; genus Erythroxylum; species Erythroxylum baracoense. The sequence goes on along the minus strand of JAOTAY010000009.1, from coordinate 24,865,592 downwards.
GTCAATGAACAGAATGCTCTTGTTTCTCCCAATAGCAAAATTGCAACCCATATCCAGCCGAAAGAACTTGAAGAAGGCAATCACACAAAGTTGACCTCTCTAGACCTGGATGTTGATGGTGACTTGCACTACAGAAGAATTGTTTCTGTCATTCTTAGAGGCTCTAATCAGTTCATTGAAAATTTGTGCTCACGTCATGGAAATAACAGATCCAGCTTCATTACTTGGAAGAAAGAAGTAGATGTTGGTCATAGGCCACAATTGCAACAAAATATGTTGAAGAAAATTTTGTTTTCAGTTCCTTTCATGCACTGTGGCTCCTCTATGAGGTTCAACCAAAAAAATGGAGAAAAATACTGCCTTAAAATATCTGAAGGAGGTGAGGTATGCAAGAAACATAACTTATCGGATAAGCAAAAAGAGAATGAAAAATTCCAGATCCTCAGATCCATAATTCCTTCTGTTTCCGAGGTAATTGAATGTTTCCATTTTAAGATTTATTAAGATTGCTGAGATACAGGTATCATGCTTTGCTAGGATACTAAAGCATGATACTTTCTGCGTATGCAGTTGGAGGAATTTTATATTATTATCAACACTAAGTTCTGATCTGGGCCAAACCTTATCCTAGGATTTTTATTTGTTTATGAGTGTTCAAAACAATCCTAAGCTAGGATGATATGCTATAATCAGTTTGCTTTCGAGTAGTAGCTTATGATTTGGAATTCGTTCTGATAAGTTCATCCAGCAGGCTTCATGAGATTACTGATTCTAGGTGGCCTCAATATTATAATTCTGGATTGTGTTGTCATTCTGTATACTAATGTGCATGATCATGTATTCTCAGATTGATAAGACGTCAATTCTCAGTGTTACAATTAAATACTTGAAGGAGCTTGAGGCAAGAGTTGAAGAATTAGAATCATGCATGGATTCGGTAGATAATGAGGCAAGACCGAGAAGGAATTATGTGGAGATGGTCGAGCAGACATCGGATAACTATGAAAACAAGAAGATTGGGAATAACAAGAAATCTTGGATCAACAAGAGGAAGGCCTCAGATATTGATGAAATTGACCCTGATCTCATTGGGATAGTACCTAAAGCTGGCCTGCCCTTAGATGTAAAAGTAAACATGAAGGATGCAGAGGTTTTCATTGACATAAGGTGTCCATACAGGGAATATATACTGCTTGAATTCATGGACGAAATCAATAAATTTCATGTGGATGTGCTCTCAGTTCAATCTTCTACTCTCGATGGCATTCTGACATTGGCCATAACATCTAAGGTTTGTGTCAGATGGCAATCTGAGGATGTTCTACTTATTCTTATCTATTTGTGTTTATCTTCTTGTCACCTTTAGGGAAGCATATGGAAATAATTCTGAGCAGACCAACTTTTAGGGATGGATACTAGCCTTTCTGATAGAACTCATTTGTCCATGGAAGTTATTTCTAAATGCTCTTAACTTATGGTCTCCAGAAGGCTCATCTCTCATGGCACTTCCTTTTTCAGTTTCGGGGAACAGCAGTTGCACCTGCAGGGATGATCAAGCAAGCACTTTGGAAGATTGCTGATAAGTGATTAGATTGACAAGCTTGGTTCAGCTAATGACCCTTCAACGCTTGTAGAATATCTCAAACTAGAGGGGAGTTGGGGTTCCAGGTTGTTCAATAGTGTGAAGTGACTAACATCCTTTATCAAATTTCAACCTCGGCACTAGCCAGTTATCTGAACTAGTGACTCTCTAGTAGCTAGGAACCGAGTTTCTCTGTAATGTATGTGCCATCGACCCATGTTTAATTTCTTTAAATGAATCAATTTTCTTTCTGTCGGTTTACTCTTTTGAGTTGTGCAGTTGCTTGTTTTTCTCAAGGTCATAACCTGATGATTCTGATGACATACTAAAAGTTTCAGCCTGTTTATCATAATTGATTGAGTGGCAGTGGTTGGATTTCCTGAACCTGAATTTTTGATGGAACAGCTGATCTGAGAGGGAGATATTTATAATCAGAAAAGAAAGTTCATAGATTCTTGTGGACTTTGCTACTATTAATGCACACAAGAACGATATAAATTATAATTCCAAACCATACGTGAAGATGATATATCAGCAGGTCAAAGTTCAGGAATTTAGCTAACTGTATGCACAAGTTATACTCCAGCAGGCAGATGAAACATTGCAGAGTTAAATGGCAGGTGGGAAATGGTAGATAAACCATACGACAGAAACTTCTTAAACATCTTGTATGATCAGAAACTTAAAAGAAAGAACTTGAACTCACACATTTGTTGATCTGAAGTTCAGATATGGTTTCCAGCAAAATCTCTCTGAATGTGTAGCCAAAGTTTTCAAAATTTCCCTTTTCACGGCTCTCTCTGAACTTCAAATATTCTGAACAAACGGCAGTTCATTTGGTGTCAGAGTCACTTTGTCCTCCTCAGAGCACCAAAAACCTAGAGAAAATCAACCAACGTTCCCTTCCAACACCACACGATGCTCTGTTAATCTGAATTTATCGTCGCCTCCAAGCTTGAAGCATGTCTCCAATGTTGACAACCAAGGTCCTTTTCACATGGTTTAATGTCCACCCACTTCCCTTCCTTGGACTGCTCATATCTGTATGACTTCCTAGACCCTCAATCTCATCATCCAAGCTACTTGGAGGTGTTTAGTTTATTATCCTAAAATATCCTGAAACTCTCTTCTATGATCACGACAACAATTTCTATCCTATCAGCTAGGTCCCATATTCTAGGTGTATCTCACTGGAGATGATATAAACAAGGGAACATATTTGTCAGCGAATCCCAAATAACGGGACGGTTCAAAAAGACAAGAAAAAGGTGCAACCGACGTACCTGAATTCACAGTTGTACTTGTCAGATATGACGTTTTCAGTCCGGAAACTCTTGAGATTCTCATAGAATTAGAAGCTATGAGAGTAGGAATATTAAGTTCATATGGAAGATGAGAGGCCAAGTTCTGCTTTTGTTTCAGAGGTTAGGCCAAAGAATCTCTGTGAAAGAGAAGGGAATTTGCAGTAAAGATCATTAGAGGTTCCGTGGTTCTTTATGTGGAAGAATCTCCATTCCCTGCAGGCTTCGAAAAGACAGGAAATTGAAGATTGGCTCAATGGCTGAGAGATGTCCACAGTTGCAATTTCTGCCAAAAACAGCCATTGGTGCTTAAGTTGGTGAGAAAAGATCAGAACTTTTCCTTACACTTGAGCTATCAGAATTCAGAAACATGGTTGGTTAGATTAGAGCTGGTAATGGAATTCCTGATTAGAAAGTTTGAGCAATGAATAGATTCTTTTGGTCTTTTAAGGATGCAGTTGTTGTAGAATTGAAAATTTCCTGAAACTGCAATATCAGAGAGCCAATTCATAGGAGAAATAACAATAGATTCTCTCTCTTATGTGCACGTTAGACATGTCAAAATCAAAACAACAACCCTGATGAAAGTCCCGCAAAATATGAAATCCGGAAGAGGTCCAGTAGTATATAGCCTTATTCCTATTAAATAGAGAGATTATTTCCGAACGTCAAATTCAAGAATGTAAGAAGAATGAGAGAGAAAAAGCAAGGACCTGACATTATTCAATGATTTTTTTAATAATAAAAGTAATTTAAGTCTTAATTAGGAAAAGAATTTAAACTTTTTAAATATATTTAAACTTTGAAGAAATTAAAAATTTAATTCTATTTATCTAAATTCAATAGCTTCCTATCTATGAAATGATCTCAGCCATTAATAGTTCCAACTATAACTTTGATGCAACATTGATTGACCTTCAAGTTGTATATAACATGCTATAGAATCTTCAACGAGATAATGCACAGCCCAAAAATAATGGGTTTCCACTCAAATTATTTAACAACATTACCTTCCATAAATCATGGAAACATAGTAGTCTCATGAAATATAAATTAGGGATAATGATAAGTTGGTTGGCTTGTATTGTCCTAAAATGATTGGATGTTTATTGCTCGAGTTTAACTTTGACCAAAAGTCTAATTAGTTTCGAGTTAGTTAAGTTTGAGTCCTCTCGGATCTTATAGTAAAATGATATTATTTTACAAAAAAGGTTTGAACTATTTAAATCATTTGAGCAAATATTTTAAATTTGAGTTCGACCTAAAACTTAATTAATTTAAAATTAACTCCTTAATTAAGAATCAAAATAATCCCAATTATAAACTCTTTACTTATAATTAAAAAAAACATTTTAAACTTTAAATCAATGACTTAATATAGAGATTTGATATCAATTACATCGTCATTATTTGATAAAATAGTAGTGATTATTAAATAATTATTTTAAAAATGATATTTTTAATTAATATTAATAATCACTCTTTCCCATCATTTTAATTTTTTCCCCATAAGATTTTATATTAGAACATGAGCAAAAAATTAATTATTAACTTATTTACCAAAAAAAATTAGTTGTTAACTCATAAAACTTTGGTGTTAAATATTGCATATTCTTGTTTAACTTATTATTATATCATACTAACCGGAAAAGTTAATAAAGACGATGTCAAACCAAAATTTAGTCAATATGCCTGTAAGTCAAATTAAGTTTGATCAAGTTTAATTAATATACAGTCTAAATATTATAAATTATTTCTATCATCATCGTCGTCGTTATCCAGTCTGAAATCTTGCATTAAAGCGGAGTCTAGGGAGGTCTGATAGTATGCAGCCTTATCCCTACAAAGTAGAGAGGCTATTTCCGATAGACCCACGTGCGAATGTGACAATAAAAAAGTGATGCAGGTTAAAAGAGTAGAGATGAAATTGAAAAGCTAAAAGAGTAGATAAATTAAAATAAATAAATATATATATAAATAAAATAAAATAGAACCAAAGAAGATATTTGATATGGTGCTCAGATCTGCTAATACCTGAAACGACTCTTCGACCTTGTTTGGTTAGCATGGATTCTTACTTGGGAAAGTAATCTTTTTCCTAAAATTTATATTATCATGTTTGGTTCATTTTTTTGAGTAGTAAGGAAAGTAAAAACTTTCTCAATCTACGGAAAGTAAAAACTTTCCCATAGATTTTAAATCTCATCACCCTCGCGGTATTTATATTACTTTTCTCAGGAATTTAATCTAAAAAATATACTAGCTAATTCAATCATTCCTTCTCTCTCAATTTTACGACAACTCTTTTATAATAATAATAAGGAATTTAATAATAATAATAATAATAAATGTAATCAATACAATTAATAATAATAATAATAAAAATAAAAAATATAATTGATAAAATTAATAAAGAAGTTTGGAGGATTGGTGGTTTTGGGAAATTGGGGATTTTTGCTTCATTTACTGACTTTTTTGTGCAGATCTTATAAACTAGAAATGCAAGGAAAATACAAATGTGTGCTCTAATCACTTGGAAATTTTGGTATGCTAGGAACCAAAAATTATGGCGAAACGTGGACCTCTCAACCTTCCCTATTGTTCAACAGGCTGCCTCAACGTTGGACCAATTCCTGGCGGCTCAACCATCGTCAACTATTGCTGGTACTACTCAAGCCATGCAAAGGACGCAACATTTTGGTCTAGGACGTCAACTTCACATGCATAATGGTATTGAAGTGGACGGTGGAATTTTTGAATGGATTTGCTTTGTTGATGGTTCCGAACTGCGTGCAGCAAATATGAGTGGGTATGGTGTCCTTTTTGACGATGAGGAGGGCAATTTAATTAAGACAATGTCTGGGTACTTTGATGGTAAATTTGAACCCAGAGTTGTTGAAGCTTTGGCTCTCTGTGAAGGTTTAAAACATATTTTTTGGAACATGTTAGGTGGAGGTTGTGTGTTTCTTGATTCGCAAGTTGTGTTTTATGCGCTTAATAGTAGCCAGGTCCGATCCTGAGGTTTTGTAGGCTCGGAATGAAAGAGAAGATTTGGTCCTTTAACTTTACCTCTATGTGTAGGAAAACAGTTAGTTCCTACAGGGAGCTAGAGGCTCGGAAGAACAGAGCAAATCACGAGGCCCTGGGCACAGGCCCACCTCGCCTCTGCTCAGGGCCGGGCTTGATAGTAGTGCGGTTGATTTGTCTGAGTTTGGTTTAATTGTTTCGGATTGTAAACTGTTACTTAGTTCTAGACCGGATGTTCAGGTCAAATGGATTAGGAGGCAGGCTAACGAAGGGGCTCATAGACTAGCTAAAGCTGCTTTTGTTAATGCTTCTACTCATGTCTGGGAGATTATCCCACAATCGTTGCTTGATTTCTATAAAATTAATAAGAGTAATAAATTTAGTAATAATAATAATAATAATAATAAATATGTATAATAATAATAAATTTAATAATAAAAATAAATGTAATTGATAAAAATAATAAATTTAGTATTAATAAAATTAATAATAAGTAGAAAATTAATAATAATAATAAATAATATTAAGAATAATAAATTTAATAAGAATAATAAATTTAATAATAATTCATTATTTGTATTTTTATTTTTAATGTTAGAAAAAATTTTGATGTTTGATTTAGATTTTATAATTTATCTTTGTGTTCGGTTGAGGTTTTTTTAGTATTTTTCAATATCATATTTATGATATAATAGTATTATATGATTAGAATATCAAGATAAAAAAATAATAATATAACTTATATTACAAATTAACATTATTTAACGATTTCAATTTTTATTCGATTTGTAGGGATATAATTAGAAACACAACTCAAAATTAAATTACATTATATGAAATACTATTACAAACCAAACACTATAATAAGAATCTACTCAACTTTTCTATTAAAATTTTTATAAGTATCCAAACATATGAATATCTTTACTTTCCACAGATTTATTTTCTGAAGAATCAGATTTCAAATTCACTTTACTTTCCCGCCAACCAAATAGGACCTTCATGTCTCTAGCTGTGTTAGGAGTCTATGTTCAGTAGCCCTGTGAGTTTTATTTAAATTAATTGTATATCTAATTCAATCTAAAAAATAAATTTTATTTTTAATTCAAACTTAAATTATTATGAAAGTTTAAAACTATATACTTTTAATTTTTAGCAATTGTATAAAAATTAAATTATCTATTAATAAAATAATAAATTATTTTGAAATAAAACATATTCTCTTAATCATATGTAAAATCATAATTATTATTCATAAAAGATTAAATTAGATAAGTATTATAAAAATTTATAATTTAATAAGATTTAATTATATGAATTGAGTCTAATTTATTTTTATTTTTGATGTAGTCTAAATTATACCCTTAATTTTTTGAAGCTTAACTTTTAATCTCCAACTCTTTTTTTTTGACAGGCTCTTAAATGCCTAAACCATTTAATTTTCAAATAAGTTCTAGGTTAATATGTACAAAGAGGATTAATTATAAAAAAAGTCTCAAAAATTTCTCAATTTTATAATTAAAATTTAAAAAGTAGCATTGAAATGCTCTAATTTTCAATTTATAGCAAAAATAACCCGAAGTTGAGTTTTTTATTATATGTTTGCTATGTGGCTATCACACAGATAGTTGTGTCTCGAATCATAAATAAAAAATATGTTAGCATTTATAAATTTTTTTAAATTAAATTAGCACTTACTATTGACATGTTGTAATTTATTAAATAATAAATTTCATATGTGATATAACTTTCTTATGTGACAGCGCAAATAGATATATCTGACAGGACTTGCCGTGTCATCTAATTTAACGGAAAATTTGATGTTGGGACTTTTTTTTGATTACAAATTGAAAATTTGAGTATTTCATCACTATTTTTTAGGTTTAAATTATTATTGTAAAATTGAATAAAAATTGAGATTATTTTTATCATCAATCAAAGTCTATTGTATAAACTACTATATTAAGTACCTGATTGGTTGAGCTTTTAGAGAGTGAATAAGCACTTTTTTCCGCCGTAAAAGTTAAAAAAAAAGAGTGTTTGACTGTAAAATAAAAAAGTATTTTTTTAGTAGATATAATTTTTTTGGCAGCTAAAATACAGCTTTTTAAGAATATCAAATTTGGAATTTCTCAAAAATGTACTTTTTCAGGTAGATTTTTCAGATCAATTAATGAACATATTTTTTAGTCCCTTTTATCCTTATGTTTTACACATAATTCTCATAATACTCACAAACACATCTTTACGTTTATTTTGAGATTTATATAATATTATTTGACTTTTTTATATGTTTTAATATTTATTTT
>JAOTAY010000009.1:24829046-24857273 GCA_025629805.1 Erythroxylum baracoense | reverse complement strand
GTCCGACCGGCCCGCGGTTTGGCCCGCCCACGCTGTCTGCGGGCCTCGGGCCGTTTCGGCCCGCGACCTCGCGGCCCGTGGCCCGCAATGAGCGGGCCGTGGCCTGGCCAGGCATTCCACGGGCCATTTCTGCCCAGCCCGTGGCCCGGCCCATGGGCTGGTCCACCCGGGCCGAAAGTGTTGTCTTTGGGTCGGGCCGAGCCGGGCCGAGCCTTTTTTGACATCCCTAAACAGGATTTCTCTAATGTAGTTTAGTATAAAGCTTAGAGAAATCGAAACTTACAAACGAAGATGATATAATTTAGATCATACAGGTATCATCTTAGTTTGCCACACTCCATTTCCCATTCATGTTAGTAAGGTATTAGATATGTGTGATTGTATTGGATCTGTATTGCACATGACACATGCATTCGATACTTTTCGATATCGAAAGCCTTGAAGAACGAAATAATGAATTTTTGTTGTCTTTGGATTAAATATTTTGTTTTTAGACTTAGTCGACTAATACAATAGTGTGACTTAACCGAGTTTTTTAAATTGTTTTAAACTTGAGGCAATACTGCAATTAATACTGTCCAACGAGGAGAATGTTAGATAATTTTGACTTTTTCTATAAAGTTGGACAACATTTAATTGCGTTTTTTAGTTTTTCAATAACTTATTAGTGAAGTAACGTAATTTGATACTGATAAAGATAATAAAATGGCTCAATAAATGATCTAAATCAATAGGTCGAAATCAAAGTGAAAAATGGATCTCGATCAATGTGGACTGGACTTATATCAGGCCTGTGATGGGGAAGCCCGATATGGAGGTCATATATAAAGGTTAAGATCTCCTGCAGTTGCTTATATCATTCGTAAGCATAAGGATTCTCTGACCTGTTAAGAGAGCTTACGTTTTGAGAAAACTATAAAAAGACGTTGATCGCGTTCCGGTGAGTAGTTCTCGTGAAGACGGCAGTGGATTAGCACTGATTTTGGCTTCGAAAAGCTCATTTGAAGTTATGGAACTAAAATCAAGTATTTTTCACATTTCTTTGTTTATTTCCCTTTCACGTTCGATTTGGGATACGTAACTAAGGTTTCGTTACGTTTTACAGAAGCTTGATAAGGGATTTTTAATTTTTAATTTTTCTTTTTTTTCTGTATAAAAAAGATACATAGAAGAGAAAATGTCAAGCGTCTCCTGGCCTTCTGATTATCTTGGCCGAGCTTTAAGGAATAGATCATCTGTTCCGTTACCCTGTCCTATCCTGTTTCGTTGGATGGATATATGCTTATAAAACATGATAGGAACAGAATAATAGGAACAGGTGATCTAAACCCGAGATTTTGGGTTGCTCATCATCATTATTTTCGTCATCATCATCATTGTCATTATGATGATGCTGATAAGCATTTGTTCCGAGTGAAATCATATTGAACTAAATCGAATCAAATCGAATCTTAAATTAGATCAAATCAAATTTAAATTTTTATTAAATTGAATTCAAATTTTGATCAAACTTAAGAATCTTTTAAATTTGCATTTTTAAAAACTTAAAGTCAGCTAAAATATCATCTTACCATAAATAATCACCTACTATTTTTTTACATTTTTACATATTTTGTAATAAAATTGGAATAAATAAAAATGTTTGAATAAAATAAACACTAACATTTATAATACTACACTAAAATGAAATTATTTTCTCTCAAACGAGCTAGAAAAAGAAATAAAAATCAAACTCTTATACTAAAAGATCAATTTTATCATAAATACTAACCTTTTATTTTTTTAACATAATTTACAATAAAATTGAAGTAAAAAAGTATTTATAATAGAATAAACATAGAGATGGTAGTAGGTTCAGCCAGGCCAGAGCAAGAGTCTGAGCCCAATTTGACTCAATCCGACCTTTTTTAAAATTAAAAGTGCAAAAGATGTTTTTAACAAAACAATGTCGTTTTGCTTCGAAGTGTCTGATCCTGGGCTAGGTTGGGCCCTCAAAGCCCTAGGCTCGATCAGGTCTAGAAAATCCAGCAGAAACTCGATCAACCAGGGCTTGACCCCGTTGACTTGGGCCCGGTTCGCATTTATAAAACTATGCTAAAATGGATTTATTATTTATTATTTCACAAACATACTAAAAACAAGCAATAAATTCAGACTCTTACAATTTATTTGCTGTATTAGTTCTAAATAGGAGATTAGTTAATAAAGTATCTAGCTTTTAATAATAAATGTTAAAATGTTATTGATGAAAGAAAAGGACGAAAATAACTTCTTTTCATCTATTATATTCCGTTTTAGTTTTTCTTATGTTGAAAATTATTTAGTTTTACAATCATAATCATAATTATTAATTAATGTATACAAATTAAAGTGACAAATACACAAATATTTATCATTAGATTGTGGCTTTGGCAAAGATTTATTTGTACATTCAATATATTATATAATTATAAGAATGTCTTGAAATTTTTAAAACTTTATACTAAAAGTTATCGTAAATGTACAATTTAGTTTGATAGAGACACTAAAAGAAAATTAATCTAATTGAATAAGTTTTTCTAATTGATAAATTTTATTATTATTTTTTACACTAAAATAATTAAAAAATATCTTGATTTCTTTAAAAAATTTGAATTCAATCATACCTTAAAGGCCGTAAACTTGAATTTAAATTTGATTGAGTTTTGTATAAAAGATGGATTCAAATCGTATCGGGTCGGTTTGGTTCAAGTCGGGCATTTCCAAACCCAAAATTCACAAACGAACGTATCTTCCTGTAGCCTTGTAACAGCCTAGATCAACTGGCTTATGTTGAGGAGCCCAGTGGATCCCTACATTCCTCCACTCCCCCGTTGACTGAACAGAGTTTATACATTCAACCTGATCCCAATACGTAATTCGGTCGAATTCAGATTGATATGTCGTTTTGTCAAATCAGCTTGAAACCAGGCTGGACCTACTTCTACTTTAATACAGGCCTCAAAAGACAGGGACGTTGCAATCATAACGAATAACTTGCAAGCGTTAAAATTCTGTTGCATATCAACATTATTGTTCAAGCACTAAGAGTTATTTTGGAACATCAAATTGGTCCGTGTGACCACAAGTCTGTCAGAACTGAGAAAACAGACACAAATTCCGAGAGGAGTTAATGAATGAAATGAATTGAAGAAGAACAAATACTCACACAGGCACCCAGCTCCAATTGAAACAATGATCGAACACACCAAGCTCTAACTCTACAAGACAGCTACTTTCGTCACCGAACAGGTTTCCGGCTCCTGCCCACTAATTCTGAATCGTTCACTTGATGCTTGGTGTCTAGTCTTGGCTCCAATGCTATGAAACACAGGTTGTAACATATGTACAGGAATTTTTGTGCCAAAGTTAGAAAACTACTGGGTAAAGTTGGTGTCGGGGCAGTATTAGAGGACGAGAAGAGTTCCATCCTGTTCGTTGCTGCTTATAGCTAATGATTCCCTCTCATAGACATAGTGCAGTCCTGGCATGATTTGCTTTCATCCCCATCCAAGAAAAAAGATGTCGGTTAGTCGCTTGTAGGGACCAATTAGCAAAAATTTTTCTTTCACTACGGACATTTACAGGTTCGAAGTGCTTTCATTCTCCATCGACTCTGCTGGAATGACAGAACCAACACTTTCCCAACTTTGGTTACTGCAGTTGCATAGAATTTCTTCTGTCAGATCTTCAAAAATGGCTTCGACAATCTCGACAATGATGGCTTCAGTATCAAACTGAAGGTCCATCCAGCTTCCAATTTTGACCATGTCTTTATTGACAATTTGATCCAAAGTATGATGTGGTGGAAATGGACGGAGATGCCAATGAACTCCTTCGAAGATCTCGCGAATGGCATTTTTCATGTCTGGGACAGGTCGAATTGTTGGCTTTACAAGTAATAAGCCAGGGAAGCAACCAAGATAACGCCCGTATACCTCAACAATAACCTCATTAATGCAGTCGAAGAGAAGCTTTTTGTCGAGGCAAAGTTGGTTGGGGAAGCACTGTACCTCAGTAAATATTGATGGGTCTAGAAAACGATCTGAAGTATGTGACCTTATATAGAATTCATCCCACTTTATTCCAGAGACTTGCAGCACTTCACTTACATAGTTTAATATTGATTCTTCGTCTTCTACACAAGTTTTCAGAGACATGCCTTGATCTGTAGCTAATGATTCATCCTCTTCAAATTGGATTCTCTGTGGCTGCATGTGAAGCTCAACTGGAGAATATGTGAATGAACTGATGTTAGAGACTAAGTCAGGTGATGTGAAACCTAGATAACTGGAACTCATTGATTTTTTGGTATGAAATCGTACCTGCTTGGGACCTGACACTTGCTGGGCTGATGTCCTCCTCAAAGAAGATGGGCTCCAGAACAGATACAGGACTTGGCCGATCAGATACTTCAGCAGCATGTTTTAGATCCCAAACTTGCTTGTTTACTGGAGTGGAAGTAGGAGATAATAATGGAGGAAATGGAAATTGATTTTCTTCACAAGAATCCTGGGATAAGGACAATAACTACTTCAGAATGCAGAAAAATGAAAACAGAAGAACTAATAAACATAAAACTGATGAATGGGTACCACGTGTTGCATGCTTTCATGCCATTCTGTTTCTTTGCTGACTTCAGATGAGTCACCAGTTTCATCATCTACAGTGGAAAAGGAGCTATCTTTTTCAGGAGTATCCAAAATCTTGTTCTCTTTCCGGGATACAACATCAGCCACTTCTACAACATGACCTGCAAAAATTTATGAAGTGTAAAAGATTTGAACCAGAAAAACGAGCAAAAGAGTTATCAATCTAACATCAGGTATCACGATATAGAAAAAAACCTTCTGAAATAATCTGGTTTCCCCCAGAACAAATGATGTTTTCCACTTCGATTTCAAGAATTTTATTTGAAGCCCTTGGATTAGCATCAGTTGGAGGTTCTACTTTGCTAATAGTAATGTCAGAAACAGAAGAATGGATCTCGGAGCTTGGGATTACTAGACTTGGATGGCTAGAATTGTTTTCTTGTCCCCGTAATTGGTCACCAGAAGATAATTCGATCTGTACCATTCCATTGTTTTGCCTAAAATCCCTTCCAGGACTTGACATGGTAGTAGTACTGTAATCAGGAAGAGAGAGAATCTTCCCAAGGGTTCTCGATGCCTGCCTGCTTGAAAATTCTGCATTGCCAACCCCGTTGCTGAGCAATTCAGAAAGGTGTTTCTTGGCCTCGAGATAGATGCTAGATGTCCTTTGCTTATTGTTAGGAGCATCATGCACTGTACTTGTTTCACATTCTTTCAGCTTGGCAGTCTTCTTCTCTTTTATGGGAGCAGTGGGAGTTCTGGAAATTTTTTCAACAAAGAAGTGGTCTTTGCTTGTAGAATTAATTCCAACAATGTCCTTAGGCCCTCTCTCGCAATTTCTGATAGCCAAAGACTCATTACTATGCTTCGAAGTATCAGCAGACGAGGTTCGTAGCCTTTCTTTTCCCATGGCATTCTTCAATTTTCTTTTGATTTCAGTAAGAGAAAAGTATGAGCCAGCTCTCTCATTAGCTTCCTTGTTTCTAATGATAAGATGAGATTTTGGCAATGAAGATGCATCGCTTTCAGCTTCAGAATTTTGCAAGCCCGTAGGTCCAGGCTTCAAAATCACTATGGTATTTGGAGTTCGCAAAGAATTATTTCCTTCCGAAGGGATTTTCTCCAGAGATTTAATCCTTCTCCTGAAAAATTTATGCTGTTTACCATGGACAATTCCGTCAGGTGTCCCTGAGCCATAAAGCTCATTTTCTGAGAATTTATTACCTAAAAGTAACTCAGAGTTTTCATCTTTCTGTCCCTGAGGGCCTTTGTCTTTCTCTGCCTGAGCATCACACAAGTTCTGAACATATTTCAGTATCACTGATTTAGGTCCTTGTAAGAGTTTCAGAAACATTTCATCAGAACTTAGAATTTGAAGCACATCCCTCAGCTCTTTAGATGGGTGTATGTCCTCCTCTTCAGTGGCATGTTTCTCATTACTGAACTTCTGATTTACAAGACGCTTGATTGCCTCAATCAATTTTTCTTCAAAATCAGGATTTTTCTGGTTTAGTCGACGGTGAACTTTCCCGCGATGGCCATGTTTTACATAACTCCCACTTTTTTCATGGATCTGGCTGCAAAATTCTTCCATTATTTCATCTATATGAAGACCATCTTCAGATGGGTTCACCAAATTCTGCAAGCAAGGCTGCTCAAGTTGTGTTTTTTCATCGACATCCACAGTTTCTACTACTACGTCACAACTTTTTGTCCGGCTTCTGGTTCTTCGTTTTCGATTCATTCTCTTGTGGCCTTCCTGTTCAGTATTACACTGCTTTGGTTCTACTTGATCATTGCTTATCCCTTTCTTCGTATCTTGCTCGCTGAACATCTCTTCTTCAATAAGGGTCTTGACACTTGGCTTACCAGCATCAGCTGCTGCTGTTATCGTCTCTTCAACATCCTGATGTATTGATTCATTAATAAATATTAACACACAAATAGTTCAACTGCCCAACTCTAGTCCCTTCCTCAAGAAAAAAACTGGGTAGACGCAATTAAGTAACAAGCTCCTTCCTCCTGAGAAATTTTATTACAGATAACCTACAACAATGAAGTTTTGAAGGTATAAGTTGACAGCACTTACAGGGGTTCCAGGACAACCTGTCTTCGGATCGGTCATCGTTTCATTTTTATTCTTACAACTTTCAACACCTGCAATAAAAAAGATGATCACCAAAGATGTTAAGCTTCTCAAACTTTGTGAACTTAGGGCCACCGAAACACAAATTTTAGAAGTGGACAATATTGTATTAAAAAGTTTCTCAAGAAAAGAATATTGTGTGAAAAGGTACAAACAGATTCAGTTCTTTGCATGTACCAAAACCATTCCTTAGTTGGTTTAAAAGAGTCCAGAATTCATCAAATACTTCTCAATTTCAATTAGTCAATTGAGTTGATTCAGTTTCTACATTAGCAAAGAAAACTGTGTTCCATGCCAAATAGATTCTTATATCAACAGAATAATCTTTTTCTTCAAAGGTTTTCTAAGTCCTTACCAACAGCATGTCTGTGTCCAGGCCTCTTATCTGTGAGGAGCTTTTGGGTTGATCGATTATGGCGGAAGTCAAACATGTTAATGAATCCCCACATACAGCTTGACTGGTCTCTTCCATAGCGGACAGTCGGCTTGTGGGACTTTTTTGCCATTTTAAACTGAAAGTCCTTTGTTAAGGTTTTCTTATCCACTTTTTTTTCCCATCTGCTCGGTAAAAACATGAAAAACGGGTGGAAAAACGAAAGTTATATCACAAAAAGGATTAAACCAATTCTGAACTGTAAATGGTATAGACGAACAAACTTAAAACAACAGTAGCATATGAATATACGAACACAGGTGCATGTGATCTCTTAGCATATATCCCTATGCTCATCAGCATCCAAACAGATGAACCAGTAAAGAGTCAGCAACGAAAATCCGGACAAAAGAAAAGGAAAAAGAGTTCAGAAAACGAGAGACGTCATCAAAAGATTCTCACTTCAGCATTCAGATTGATCTGACTCATTTCTCAAACAAAAACACACGGTGAGAGGTACGGAATCACCAGTCAAAATGAACAATTTCTGAAATCCTACGAATGCACAGAAGCACTGAGACAAGATCAACTGATCCTGATCAAAACCCAGATTTTAAGCCCCCGATTATCCCGAATCCAGAACACTCCCGTCCAAGAACGATTTCACAAGATGAGAATTCTTTAACAACTCATGCATAACCAAAAACAATCATCCAAATGGAAAATCAGTTTAACGAGGTACTATAATGTGCCTCCAGAACTTAAGGAACAACAAGACATACGTGTATAGGATAAAATAAGTGCCACGCATAGTTTAAATACCTAGCATTAGACAAAGTCTGGGATCCCAAGAAACGGCAGTGCACAAACCGTTGAAACAAATACAAAATATTCTGTTCGAAACAACTCAAGCTGTCAACTTCGTATAGCTCAAGGTGCCTAAATTAAGCTTCTTTTAGTTGGCAAGCCATCAAACTGTCCTTTTTCCCTCCAGAAGCCTTGGTTAACGGCAGAAATTCCTCACCAGAAACCCTTAAACGACAAGAACGATGACATTTATGTCTCACAACTGAAAGACTTCGCTTTCAACTCTCAATCACAATAAACTTCATGGAAATGCGTATATCAGAAACTTGGTAGGAATTCAGCATAAAACAAAAACTGATATCCGAACAAATGAACCAAAAGTACGGAATTATTTAATCCAGAAGGAAAATTTCCGTCTTCACACCGTTAATGGGAAGTTCTATATCAATATCTCACGCAAAATTCGTTGAAGCACGAAGTTGGAAACTTGATTCAGACACACGAGTAAAAACTTAACCCAAAATCAATATTTTTCTCCAAATATCGAAAGCACAGAATCCAAAAAGACCAGCAGATTTCTAGGGAAATGCCAAGCCTGCCACCAGGGGAATAGATAGGGAGAGAGGAGTCAGAGGACCCAGTAGATTCAAATTCACCAAAAAAGAAAGACCTTTCTGACACAGACTTTGCGTGCAGATAAAAAAAAAAGAGATGAAATTTTCTCTTTCTAAATTCTAAGCATGGAGGGCGAAAAACAGGACTTTTCTGTTAGTGGACATCTTTTGACAAGCAAGAAAGAAAGAAAGAAACGGAGACTCAGAAGACAGAAGACAGCACCAAAATACCAATCTATCAGGCGCCGACCCAATTTTTCCTTTTAAAGGATCAATTATTTTCTGATATGGGCAGGTATAAAATACCGAGAAAAAATGGAGGAAGTGAAAGGATGACGAGTGTTAAGGTGAAAGTTGGAAGCTTTACAACGATTTTGTTGGCAGATAGACAATGGCATCAGATAAAGGAGAAGAAGAATACGTGATAGTTGGGTTTTGGGATTTGCATTGATGGGTCCATCCACAAATTGGAAAAGAGAGCTTTATGTTCAAGGAAGGCTCTGTCCCCGTTCGCTTCTATTTCACTTTCTGCCATTCCACGTTCAACCATCATCAATCAAACTGCTCCTATGCCTAACCCACTCTCTATCTCTCTCTCGCTCTAGAAACAAAACCCTTTTCAGGTCTTTCTCTCTCAGCCCACTTCATAACAGATCAAAACACAGAAAGGGGTTCTCTACACTTTTTATCACTTCCAATAGAGTGAGAGAGAGCCTATTAAGCGTCGACGTACGTATACGCGTGTTGAATAAAATAATCAAATTTTTTGTTACTTATTTAAACTTCAAAGTTTTATGATTCAGATAAATTCCCCAAATATTAAATAAAGAATTATATTTTAAATAAATAATTAATAATATATATGACATATATACGAATATAAAAATTGATATTGAAAAATCTTAGTATATTTTCATTTTTGTTAATATAATTTTTAAAATTTTAGCATATAAAAATTTTAAAAAATACTAATTTAATCACAAAAATCTCAAACCCATTAATTAAAACTATATATGACATATAGAATAATATAAAATTTTATTTTTTAAAAATTATGTATATTTTTATTTTTATTAATATATTTTTAATTTTCAAAAATAACATTTTAAAAATACTAAGTTGATCATAAAAACTTAAACTAGCTAATTTTTTAATTCAATTTATCATATTAGTTTCTTATTATTAAAAATAAATTAATTTATTAATTAATCGACTTATTTTTATATACTAATCTATTTTTATAAATTAAAATAAGTTAGTAGTAGCCGACTTATGCGATATATAAAGAAAGTTATTACTTTAATTTTATTTGAAATTTTTCAATTTTGTTCAATTTTTACATTAAATTTATAATATTTTAATATTAATTAAATTTTAAATTTTAAATTTTATTAATTAAATTTTTGATTCAATTTTTAAAATATTGTTAAATTTTATAAGAAGAGATAGAAACAAATTAGAAAGGATATACTCGTAAAAGATGACAGAACACGATTATAACATGATGAAAAATATCATACGAAACAAACAAGAAAGCAAATTTGTTTTATGGATTCTTTGCGTAGAGATTCTATTTTTATCTAAAGCATGATGAGTATGACTTTTGAATATAACTAATTTCAAACTTCTAACCTTTAAGATGATGATACTTGTCCACATGCATGGAACTAAAGATGTTTTAAAATGAAAAATAGGGAGAGGAAGAAATGGAGGGAGATGAGGTTAGACTGAAATTATAACTTGTCTTGACTTAAAAGCACCTTTGGTAATTATGACTTTTGTTCGAATTTAAATCTTTTGAACGCTAAAAAAAATGTTGAAATAATACTCTTTAATTAAATTTATAAATATTTTAGCTAAAATATAATCTTTTTATGAGCGTATTATTTTTAAATTTTGTATTGAATTGAGTTGATATTTTTGGTTGAGTTTAAATTAATTTGATTTTAAATTAATATATAAATTTTAAATTTATTAATTTTTAAATTGAGATTAAATTTTAATTTTAATTTAACATTTATTCAATTGCCTTCCATAAATCTACAATTATTTATTAGTTTTTGCACTTACCAGCTTCCTCTTATCCATCCAATTAATTACTTACTGAGGTTAAGGGATGCTAATTTATTCAAAAATAATATTTTAAAGAATGAATCGCTATAATTAAACCAATAAAATCAAAAAAGTAAAGCTTAAAAATTTAATTAGTATTAAAGTATTATGAATCAGTTAATGATTAAATAAAATTAAAAAATTTTAAACATATTTTTAAAATGTCTTATTTATCAAAAAATGAAAATTAACTATATAAAGGAATAAAATTTATTTATTTATTTATCTTATAAATTTTAATTAATTAATGAAAATTGGTCTAATGATAAATAAACAAAGAGATACTGTTTATATGTAAATTGAGTTTGGTTTAGTCCAAATTAACAAGAATTTACAAAACAATAAAAACTTCCATCGTAATCATACATATGACTATTTAGTACAAACATAGTATGAGCTAATTTTTTGATTTAATTAAGAAATAATTTGTAAATTAACAAAATTTAAAAAACTAATCTTATTCAACTCCTCTTTCAAAGTTGCGTATTCTCATGTAAAATTATTGTTTTGAAAATTTAAAAATAAGAGCAAAGTTTTTATACTGATAAATTTATATTCAAACTTGCGTCATTTTCTATTTTAAAATTCTCATAAAATCTTCATTCTTTTTAGAACTCTTGCATAAAAAATTCTCTTCCAAATTTCAAAAATAGGAAAAGATGTTTCTAATAAATTTATTCTTAAAATTATGTAACTTTTCATTTTCTAAAATAAAATTTTTAAATTCCACATAAAAAAAGTCCCAATTCTTTCAGTTAAATAATTTAAATCAGCTACTAAGAAATGAATTTTCTGTCTACATTTTTAACTTTAGTTTTTATTTTACCAACTCTTGCATCGGCCAACATATAGAATTGACTAAAGTTTTAAAAATTAGAGCAAAAGTTAAATTGATAAAATAAGTATTTTAAATGATTTAACCCGTATTAGATCAGTCAATGATTGAATAAAATTGTAAATTTTAAATTAAGATTGAAAGAAAATGTTCTTAATTTAAAATTTAATTAAAAAAGACTATTAAATAAAAATTTATTTATTTATTTTAATTTTAAAAAATAAAAAATCAATCAACTTTTAACAATAAAAGTTATTAGAATAAATCGAATAGAAAAGTTAAAAACTAAATCAAAAAATTAGCTATGTTAAAATTTTTAAAGTTTGAACCACTCTAATCGGTCTGATTTTTTAATCATAGGAATTTACAAGAAGTTCATTTTCTCTACATGTTAAAAATAATAATTTGGCCCCACTCTCGTATGATTTAATTGGTAAATATTTAAACTAAGCAGAATTCAAATATATTCAAATTGAAATTTTCAATTTAAAATTTGACCAAACAATTTAACCATATCCATTGATAATAGTATTTTAATTTTATTCGTAAAATAATATCAATAATGCTTAATTTGTCTTGAAGTGATAAAAGGTTCGTTAAGTTCCTAATGGGGGACCACTAGCATCAAAATCCAATACCAAATTTATCGTTTGGTTGTGCAGCATCATCGAGTGAAACGGATACAAGGTGAGACAAACCTGGGTTGGTTAGTGGAAATAAGACTTAATGTGTGGCTCACTCCATTAGTTCTATTGATTTGAAGCTACAGTTGAAAAAGAATTGCAGACCCAGAGCAGGAGTAGACTGATAGAGAAAGCTTAGTTAAACTGTGGCTATCTTCCTTTTGCATGCAGCATGATTTTAAGCAGCCTTTGGCTTGCTTGAGCTTCACCTTGAAGACATCGTTGGTTTTATTAAAAGGACTCCATGATTGAGTTTCATTTTTAATATATATATATATATAGACATGCGAGGCCTTTCAGTTAATTCTTTGGATATTATTTGTAAAATACCCGCGAAATAAACTCTTTTTTAAATTCCTATAAAATAATATTTATAAACAATCTAATTGATTTTAGAAAAATAGAAAGATAATGAATATTATTATTCATTCACTTTTAAAAAATTTCTTTTACTTATGTAAAGAAAAGTGTAACTAGAGATTTTATCAAACTCCACACGTATTTATTCTTTTGAAAAATAATATTTATAAACACTCTAATTGATTTTATAAAAAAGATAATGAATATTATTATTCACTTAATATACATTTTCTTTTATTTACAAAAAGCCAATTGTAGTTAAGAGTCTACAGGTATTTAAAGTTTAGAGATATGTAAAAAAAATTATGAAAAAATATAATAAAATGGAAAAACAAATTTTCAATATATAGATTATATTAGAATTCTTGTAAAATAATATTTATAAACACTCTAATTGATTTTATTAAAAATAAAGACAATGACTGTATTATTATTCATTTACTTAATATTTTTTATTTACATAAACTGGACTGTAGTTAAGGATTTTATCAAACACGTATTTAAATCTTAGAGGTATGTAAAATATTTTATGAAAAATATGATAAAAAGGGGTAAAATTCAATATATAGATTGTCTAACTCTAAAATATGAATTATTTTAATTCATGTAAAGTAAAATTTATAACTACTCTAATTGATTTAATTAAAAAAGGAACATAATGAATGTCTTATTATTTATTTACTTAATAAAAGTTTTATTTTACGTATATAAAGTATAATTAGGAATTTTATCAAATCCACACATATTTAAATCTTAGAGATATTTAAATTTTATGACAATATAATAAAAAGGAAAACAAAAATTCAATATGTAAATTATTTAACTCTAGGGTGTGAATGATTTAACTAAAATATAAAAAATGTTTGAGTTTTTTTTTTACATTTGTGTAAAATTTTTTAACTTATTTACTAACTTTTCAAGATTAATACAAATCATGCAAAACATTTTTTTTGATACGACTAACTAATAAATAGATATCTTCGTAAAAGTTGATGGATATCTTATTTCAGCAAAAAAAACATTTTGACTTAATTTATATCAATTTTAAGAAATTAATTACTAAATTGAAAATTTTAAAAAGTTTAACACTAAATTAAAAAGATTAAATATTATTTAATTTATAATTCCTACTTAATTTGTAAAGATGGTTTTAAATAATTGGCTTGTAAGACTTTTAAAGCAGCTTTTTAAGCATACACATATTAGAATGCATGTAATAAATAGGGCTAATTATTAATTTTTCTCTCTAACCTAAAAAAAACGAACCATTGACGTTAAACATTACCAACTAACTCAACTATAGATGCTAATATAATAGATTGGGAAGAGACATAAGTTAACACGTGGCTGTTTATAGGTTTGATTGGATGCCAAACTTCACTGTGTAATCACGTAAGTTAATTGCAGTCTACTCTAACCACTACTATTTGTCTTCAACTAGATTCGATATAACTTTAATAACTAAGTTTGTTGGGATTAAATTTTCGGGTTAGGTCATTACAGTACAAAAGCAAAACGACTGGTGTAGCATCTATATGTCAATGCATGGTCCCTAGGCTTTGGTTCTAATGCAAGGTCTCAACAAATGACGTAATGCAGGTGAACCAATTTGTTAGGAGTGCTACGGCTTGTGGTAGTTTAATGAATAAACAAGTGATTTGCTAATTTTTTTGTGTAAGGCAGATATGAGATGCTCATCCAAAAGGTGGGCAGTACCTATAAGACTGTAGATTTTATTTTTTAATTGTTTTCTTTTAAATGTATATTAAGAGGTTGCTTTTAGTTTTACTTGTGAAACAAATTAGGAAGAACATATAAACAAAATTTAGTTTTTATCGTTTTCGTATGTTATGGAATTAGAAAAATAAATAAATAAATAAATAAAATATTTGTTAAATTTAAAATTTTAAAAAAGTAGATCTTAAATAAAATATTATATATGTAAAAATAACATATAAATTACATATTTTAACTAAATTATTTTGATAAATTCAACAGATCAAAATTAGGTGATAAGCTCAGATTAATTTCTATCCTATACGGCTAGACCCGTCTCCTCTCGGCAATGGACTAGCAATTTGTCCGTTCCTAAGAGGCTTCTTGTGATTATTAGCTTTCCAACCTAATGACGCACTAGAGCTTGCGAGTTTTTATCAAATATACTGTATAAAGCCTTATCAGTGCAACTTATCTGACCTTGGGGAGTTAGGTGGGCTGATTTTCTCCAAAATATTGGAATTTCGGCTCTTTTAACTCTTCAAAGTCTAACCAATCTGTTCAAGCATCCGATGCTCTGCTCTTTGGGTTGCTCAGTGTCCCGAAAGGGAATCCTAAACATTTCAACCCCAAATAAAGAAAATGAAAACTTATGAGTTGGGTACACCCAGAAAAGCAACTTTCTTCAATATGGGCATAAATGATTACCTATCAGGCCTAAGAGTCATACATCAATTAACGTCCTTAAGGTATAATTGGGAATAAGCAGGTAGAACTGGATTATATGCAAATCTGCTCAATATGCTTCACTCTTGGTTTCAAAACGAATCAAATTTTATCTGAAGCTTCCAAAACGTCCAAACAAGACATGGGCGTTCTTTGCTCTTTAAGAAGGAAAAACTTCATTATTTTGTTTCTAATATCAGTTGGATTACAATTGAAATTTTTTTTGTTGAAAATTCATAAGTGAAATATATAAAAAGTGAGTTATATATAAAAATATAATTTATTACATATTATCATTTGATTTTGAATTAAGATATGATATTTTTAACTGTATAAAACTTATTCCAATTTTTATATAAACTATACAAGAACTCAACTTGATGAGATTTAATTTACTTATCAAGTAATTTTGCGTTGGTTATACTAAATTTAAGTATGATGAATGATGATTCGTAAAATAAATCAAATGACTTATATTACTTAATAAGTTGAGGGAGAAATAGTCCAATGTAAATAGATTCACTAATTAAATGGCTTCTTATTAGTTGTTAATAAGAAATTACCCCAATGTGAATAACCTTACTTATCAAATTCCCGTCCATTAGTTATGGGTTGAGAAGAAAATTAATCTAATATAAATAAAATAACATTATTTTTCTTACATCGAAAAATATATATAAAAAACTTAGATTGAAATATAATATTTTTAATTATATAAATTTTAATTTAATTTGATTCATTTTTTTCTCGAACCTTCTTAAAATTCTTCACCTATAAATCATGACCAATCATCCTCTTCAAAAATTGAGGTAAACTAAGGTCCTTCTCAGCTTATGACCTCTTAGGTTGAAACCTCTCAGGGAAAGTAATATTCACCATTTTAACAATCTCTGAGATAAAAAGAAAAGTAATCTTGTTGAAAGCTCTCAGAAAAAGTGATATTCACCATTTTAACCACATTTAAGAGGGGGGAAAAAAACAGAGGGT
Source organism: Erythroxylum baracoense (assembly GCA_025629805.1). Lineage (NCBI taxonomy): Eukaryota > Viridiplantae > Streptophyta > Magnoliopsida > Malpighiales > Erythroxylaceae > Erythroxylum > Erythroxylum baracoense. Next base: position 24,841,304 of record JAOTAY010000009.1, on the reverse strand, counting down.
AATCTTGAAAGACATGCTTTGTCCTTATAAGAAACGAATAAACATGCAAGACCAGCGGCTAGCGTGGTGCTTTAAAAGATGCTTGCTTGTGGTATCATTATCATTGAAAAATGAGTAACAGAAATCGTCAAATAATAAAAGATATTCCTCGTGCGTCGATTCCCTGTAATAGGACAAGATAGCACTCACATTTAAGAGATAAAGAAAGGCATTTCTTGATCTCTATTCTCATCTTACTCATTTAGAGACTAAGAATCGCAAAGCACGTTGATTACCTTATCTTTAAGGGTACGTACCTCATCTTGTATAAAGACTTCTCATTGATGTTCCCTTGACAATGGGAAAGGCGCATCAAATAATTGCCGTATCAGCAACCTAGTGCGTGGAGGGCCCAAAATCGCCTTCAATTATTTTCTTGCTCTAGTTTTAGATGATAATGATGATTTACACAAGAAAAGTACACATTAACTTGGAGTTTGGCAGCACCTGTTGTCTTCATTTCAAGGTGAACCAGAACAGGACCAAGGAAAATGTTGTCAAAGCCTTTGCACCTATTTGCTCCACTAACAGAACAAACGCTCCTGATTCAAGGCCATAAAAGATCTGGAGGCATAATGAAAGCAATAGCATAATATAAAAAGATGAAGGTCTCTGTCTTCGCCATCCGTTCTGTCTTTCTAAGCCAAAAGTGAATTTCTGTTTCCTAATTGGAATACACATGCCACTTCATAATCAAAAGTAAAGAACTCATGATTGAAGTTGGATTATCTCCATTCACTAAAAATGAATAGTAATCAGCATGTTACCAAGTGTCATTCCTAGAAATGAAGCAGCAGCCATGGTGTACAGATGCTATGAGTTATAAAACGTGATGAAAAAGTGGGGAAAGAGGACGGAGTCCTTGCACTTCGCAGACTTAACAAGCTTAAGTTCATGGGCTTGGGAATTGGGATAACTGACAGGGCATGCCTAGTTAAGGAATTTTATGTTGGGTTATTGTTATAGGGCTTTTCCTCAAAGACTTCCTGAAGCTGCGTATCTCTCGGATACGGATCCATCTGCAAAAGAAATAGAAGTACACAAATTAATCTCACAGTGCGAGCACCATTTACTTACAAAATCAACTCAATGCATGAGAATAGAAGAAAAACGTAGATAGATGCCAACATGTGCTCGCAAAGTTTCATCTGCTGCCTTTTTTCACAAGACTGGGTGTTCAAGTTTGATTGGACATGAATTCAGACTTGATAAAATTGTTCAAATTTAATTAATTATAAAAATTAGATTAACTTGAGTTGAAATTAATAAAATTCAAGTTTAGATATTCAAACCTATTTAATTTGATCCCGATTTTTTAAGACTCGAACTTAGGTCTTATAGTATTTAGAACATTTCAATACTATGGAATATCCTAGACCATAAAACTCTCAAGATGAAGCAATTCATAATGAAGCAAATAAGAACGCAAAAGTATGCCTTCAATTAATTATTATAGGATCAAAGATTTTTCTCTTTCTCCTCCTTGCTTTTCTCAATAGTCGCTCTGTCTCTTCCTTTGCTTCTTCAATCTTATAGTTGTCCATGCCTAAACCCAAAGAACCACGCATTCATGCTCAATGTTAGTAAACGAGATAATGGCACGCACTGGTTTGGATGTCTGACAAGTCCGGAAAGTAATTTCATGACTACCTGTTTCCTTGTCATCAATCAAAAAGGAAAAACCTTCATCTATATCCTCATCTGATTCAACGGTGACTTTAAATTCGCTTTCCTGCATAATCTGATGTCTCAATCAGGGCGTTAGAAAAGCTGTGAAAAAGGTCAAATTAATGAACATAGCTTCTTAAAAGTACCCAAAGGGCTGACCAACAAAGAGAAAAGACATAATGCACAGACAAGCAGCAATAGAAGGACGTGCAAGAACTACCTGTTTAACCAGAGGAACTGTTTTGGGCTTTTGATACGAGTCCAGTGGCTTTTGGATGGATGTAGCTTTACCCTTGACAGATTTCCAACTTCCCATTTCTACCTTTGGAATCACATTTTCTCGCCCATTGATTAGCGTGGCGTAGGCTAGACTGAAATCAAGAGAAATAGCTAACACTTAATACTTTCGATATTTTCTGAAAAAAGAAATAACCATTATATCTGAAGTAAAACATACTAAGGCACTTCTCACTTAAATGTAAATCTCAAACAAAAATTGACGCTTTCTTGTAACATATGTATAAAACAAAAGGGAAATTATTTTGAATATAAAAATCGGGAGGACATATTTCGAAGATCATTATTTACTTTTTAAAAGATCATTTAATAACATTATTCTTTTATCATATTTATAGTAAAATATTTAATATAATAAAATATAATAAAAGAAGTTGTATAATAATTAGAGAAAATTACATTAATTCAGTAATAGCTTTTAAATTATGAAAATTTAAACAAAAAAATCAAATCACAAAAAGTCCAATACAATTAACTAAAAAATTAACATTAACCGTAGAAGCAACAAAATCTACCAAGCAAGCTATATTGAGACAGTTCAAATGTGATCCAGATCTATTACAAAATCAATTATTGAAGTTAAGATTATTAAAGCGTATATTGCGATGCTAGAATACCCCTGTTTGCGATTTCCCATCTGTAATCATGAGCAGTAAGATATCTAACCAAGGGTTAATAGAATGAATAGGGAAATTTTTAACATACTTCTTATTGCGTTCTTTCTTCATGTGTTGTACAGCATGACAACCGGCAACCTGCAAAACCATGTGCCAAGGAGCGTTAAATGTTATCACAGGTAAGTATGTCCAGACTCCAGAGAGAGATACTACTATTTGTCCTTAAAATAGTAAATTACCTTTGGGGAAAGCGTAATGATGGATGGACTCTTCTGAGCAGTAGTCTCCAGATTACAAGCCATTGCCTATGTATCATAGAATAATGAACAATTTTCACAAGCTCACCAGTACTAGCACAAGAAGCCAAAACTTTCTTAATTGGATTGAATCAAATCATAGGGGAAGAACTAGAAACATAATTTGTTTCAGTAGTTTACTACTTAAGATCATTTGTACCTGCATTTCTTTGCTGAAAGTCATTTGGAGCTCCTTCTGTAAATCTCGATGACAAGCTTCCATTTGGTCTGGCAAGGCAGAAAGCATCAAGGAAATCTGCTCTAGCTTATCACGGTGTAGATCTCTGGTCAGTTTTTCAGGTGTAAATTTCAAACTCTCGTCAAGACTATTCTTCATTTCCTCTTGTCCCTTTTTCTGATGTATAATACCTCAGTCATGTCAATTTTTAATTCACTTCTATTTGACAACTGAGCAAGCGAATCTTCAGTAAAATAAGAGAAATTATTTCACCTTTTAAGAATTTATCAATATCCCAACTTTTATTTTATAACTCGACATATTATAATTTACAAAAAGTATACATTTATATATCCCAAAACAATATTATTAATAATAAATTTTAACAATATTCAAATCAATTTCACCACCATGTTCAAAATATTTTTTTAAAGCCTATTATAATATTTGAAGATACTTAGATTTCTTTTTTATTTTTATGATTTTTAAAGTTTTAAATTTTGCAAAACTATAAAAAAACAATTTGCTATATTTTTTCAAATTTTTACTGAAAGTGCATTAGAATATTATTAATACTTGAAAATTTTTAAGTTAAAATTTTAAATTTTTTTTTTAAATAGTAGGTTGATACAATTACATTTTGTTACTAATTAAGATATAAAGATCTGGTATCTAGCGTTACAAAATAAAAGTTAATATTCTAATTGCAATTCAGGATATTCTGATATAATTTAGCCAAAGAATAAAGACCATCATAAAATGTTTTTACCATTTGCTGCACTGAACTGTCAATGGCGAACAACTTCTGCCGCATTCCTTCCACTAAAAGTGAATTAAGGAGACACAATAAGCAAAACAATGTTGCACTTCTTCTGATTACACAAGAAAAAGGTGATTTTGTTTTAAATTTCAACCAAGTCCCATATTTATAACTCAAGTTCTACAATCATGATGGGGCTGGAAATATAATCTGAAAGAGCCTTAACCAATTATATGTTCCAAGCACCATACGATTTCTGGAAAACTTTCATTTCTTCAAAAATAGCCATAGTATGACCATTTCTATTATTCGAGGACCAGTATGTAGTAAGAATTTAGGTCACTTACCCTCCATTGATACTTCTTTCGTTCCTTTGTTCACCTGCATGACATCACTCTGAACGGAATCCAAGATCATTCCAAGTTTGTTCAATGAAGTTTCCATCATTCCGATTCGGCGCTCAAGTTCTTCACTAACCTGGCCTGTTGAGATATATACATATAGAAACGTTAATATTGCATCAAAAAATTTCTACGAGAAAGAAGTCAGTGTGCAGGCTTTAATATGTTCTTCAATATAATATAACTTAACTTACGCCCAAAATAAGAACTTACATTTGTAATCTTGAAACGAAGCAGGATTCCATTTTCGAATAACATTGGTGGAAGATCTTGATATTGGCATTTGACTTTCTTCGCGTGAGTAGATAATCGGAGGCAAGCAGGATGGCTTCTTCGCAGAGTTCTCACGTTCTTGAGAGCCAAATCTCTGGGACAAATGGTTGAACAAAACAATGAATAAGAAAACAGAATTTAACACAATATTCAATTCACATAAAGATGGACTACGTTAACGCCATAACACATCAAGACCTAATTGAATCAAATTCAATATGCTCACTCAGATTCATTCTGATACAGTTTTTAAACTCTGTCAATGATCTTAAACGCACACGATTTCCAAGAGTTTCGTGAACATTTACAAAATTCCAATCAGTTTCCTCTTCCCTCCTCAGTACACATAAACACTAGAAACCAACAGTAGCTAGAAAGATCTAACCTGATCATTTATTAGACCTTCATCAAGAGAAGTCTGGGATAGCTGAGATAACATGCCATGCTGGGAAGAAATCCCCTGTGAAAATGATTGCTGCGAATGTTGTGAACGAGGTTGTGATGTTTGTGTTCCCGTTGTTGTGGCACTCAATCTCCTTCATATCACCGAAAAATCATACAACTAGTTAAAAATTAGAGAAAGATTTTCCAATTAACGAGAAGGCGTCTTAAAACATGTTATCAGCGTGTTATGGCAAGACCTAAGGCAAGTTTGATTACAAGGAAAGTAAAAACTGACTAATATAACAATTCAAAATCATTGTGAAACCTATCGAGGTTGATGAAGAAAAAAGACAGAAAACACATCACAATATCAAAATCTCTCGAATTGAAAATCCTTTCACGGAAAAAAAAAATCAGTACGTAATAGTTCAAGTTCGTAATAAATATCGGAATCTCCAAATATCGCGGCAGTTAATCAGGCCTCAATGAGAAATCAGAAAGCAGTTTTCCTTTGTTTGGTTCTGAGAAAATGTGGAGTAAATTTCAAAATAAATGTATGCGCGACTGTATTTGTTTCAGTATGTCGAATACGGAATGTTGAGAACAAGAAAAACAAAATGACGGTATCAGCCATCAAGCTGGATCGAGCGATCGAGCGGGAATCATGAGATTCTCCGTTTTTCTTTAGATTTCCTGAACTTTCCCGGAAAATAAACAGAATCACGTCTGGTATGGAAAACGAACCTCGACTGAGGAGGAAAGACGGAGATAGTATTGAGATCACAGGCTCTGTTTGCCTTAAATTTCATCTTGTGCCTGCCGGTCCTAGTGAGATCTCATACGCAGATAAAACTAACCCTAATACGCTTTTGATTCAAAATCCTACGCTGTTTGGAAGGAGAATGAGTTTTGAATTGAGGAGAAGCTAACAATCTGGGTCATCGTTTGAAATGAAGAGGGAATCACTATTTATACAAGGGGATTGGCGGGAAAGTGGATGGCAAATTTGCAATTTTATGTCCTTTGGGGCCTAAATTGAGTAGTGTCAGGCCCAAGTTCCGAATTCTCACTTTTAAAGGCTTCGGTGAAACCAAACATGGTTGGTATGAGTGGTTCAGCACTCTCATCCTTTAATCAGAGGCATGGAGTTCGAGTCTTAAGAATAGAGAGACCTGTTTGGCTAGCATTTTATCTCTTACGGGCTGACCAAGTGCAAGCGAGGATTAGTCTAGATGTGGATGGCTTAAAGGTGCCTTTCCATAATTGAGACTCTCCTAATACACCTCGTGGGCTAACCCAAAAAAAAAAATCTTGTTAGATTCGGGAAATTACAATTGACATTGAAATTATTTCCTAATTTATTTAGTTGTATGTAATAGAAAATAAAAAAATTAAAATTTGATAGTTGCAAATTATAATTCTTTAATTATAAAAACTTAACTGTTAATGAAAGCTAATTCTAAAATTTATGAAGTGTGCACTATTATGGATTTAAATGTCATTGAATTTGAAGTTAAATCGGTAACACAAAAAATTAAAATTTAAAAGATTCAATTAATATTAAATAGTCATAAAATCGGTTAAAAATAAATAAAATTAAAAAATTAAAAAATGATTTGAATAGATCATTCCTGCTTATCGAAAAAATTAAAGTGTAATTGAAAAAAAGATTATTAAATAAAAATTAATCAGATTGTTTTGATTTATAAAATTTGATTAGTATATAAAAACTAGTCAATTAATTAATAAACATATCGATTTTTAACAACAAAATTATTAAACTAAATCTAACCGAAATATTGAAAACTAAACTGAAAGTTAGCCAGTTCAATATTAAATTGATCAAATCGGTTTAATTTTTAAAACATTGTTAGTAAGCATGCAAAGAAATAAAATATTAACAACATTATTATGTATATTCTTAGTTTATTTATTACATATTTAAAAGTTAATAATTACAAATTATTTGAACATAAAAATGTAAAGTAAAATAGTTGAGTGCTTTCGAACTAACCTCTTGAGTGTAACCCTAATATTAAGTTGGATCATATTAAAATTAAATAGTTAAATAATCAGCTAAATATTAAAGAATTTAAAATATAACTGAAAGAAGTTGTTGTTATATATTGAAGAATTTGAAATTTAATTAAAAAAGATATTAATAAATTTATTTATTTATTTTAATTTATATGAATTTATTAATTTGTAAGAATTAACCTATTAATTAATAAATTAATTAATTTTTAATAACAAAAGTTATTAAAATAAATTAAACTAAAAAAATTTAAATGAACTAAAAAATTAGAGGAACTTTTATAATTAAAATAGTCAAAATTGGTTATTTTTTAATCATTGGTTGAACGGAAAGAAGCCAAAAAACTAGTCACGCTTCTACTCGAAGAATTAAGAAATAAAATTTCTTTTTTTCACATAATTTTAAAATATGTAATTAGTGTCTTTAAATTAATCTAATTATTTAAAAAACAAAAACAGAACTTCTAAAACTTAGACACGTGACGAACAAGAAATCCCCTAAAGAGTCAAATAATAGAATATCATAACGCAGCACAATCAAATATAGTTTGGTGGGAGTCTCTCCTGAATAGTTATTGACTATTTGACTTGTTGCCCTTCCCATACGTCTCCTTAATATCAAGTTTTCTTCAAAATATTATTTTTATACAATAAATGAATCGTTAAAAATTTCACTTAATTTTGATTTTAATTGTATTATCATGTAAGATTTAAATAAACTTTTCGTACCATAAAGATTATTCAAACTTAATTTTAGATTAACGTAAATATTACTCATTCTCTTATGTAAGTATAGGTAATTGATAACTTCAGTATCACTTATAAATCATAAAAAAATTGAGTTTTATTCAATTTAGTCTAACATTAATAAATTGAAATTGAAACTAAACAATAACAACAACAACATCCGCTGATACGTGTGATATGAGAAAATATAGTAATAAGTAGCTTTACGCATAACTAAGAGATAGACTATTTTCGATAGACCTATATCAAGATGTGTGTGTGTTTGTCCATAATAATAATAATAATACATAAAATATAAAATAAGTAATAAACTAAATGATACGATAAAATAGAAAAATAAAGATTAAATACAGTAAATAAATACTTGCATAAGAAAAAAAGTAAATAAATAAATAAAGTCATTAAAAGAAAATATTTAGACTAAGTAAGGAAATGTTTAGGCTAAATCACTACGTATTTAAATGTTTAGGCTAGATAAAACAGGAAAATACTTAAAGACCTATGAAAACGTCAAATATTTCTTTATATAAGATTTTTTATCCTTATTTTAGTATGTCAAAGTTTTCTATTAACAGTCATGTCTTCAGCAAGTTCTGGCAGATTCATATTATTATTTATCACCTAATACAATTTTCTTACCGTCTTTAAATACAATGTTTTCGCAACATGTCCAAGCTACTTAAGTATCGTCTCTCTTGATTTGTCAATAATATTGATCAATTTTAATTTGTCTCTTACATTACAACGGAGCTTCTTATATCTATCACTATTAGCTTATAATTATGTACTTATTTGATTAGCCCATACTTCGCTTCATAAAGCATGACGAATTTGACCGCTAAATAATAAGATTTACCTTTAAGCTTGAATAATATATTATTGTCACATAAAATTCTTAATGCACTTATTCATTTAAGTAACCTTGATGTGATATGATCAACTATGTTTTTATTATTTTCTTCATTGCTTTAAATAATAAATCTTAGAATTAATCTTTATCTCTACATCAATAGCGAGGTTATGGCTAAAGTCCTTCAACTCTAATATGTTTTTTACATCAAACATATCTATTTATATGGAGAAAATTTATCAACAAAGATTACAAAATATTTTGAACTTCCCATAATAAGAATAGCACAAGGACGTTAAATATCAGAGTAGATTAAATCAAAGAGGGTAGATGACATGAAGTTGTTATTATTAAAAGGTAAGGTTCCATATTTGGCTAATTGACAAGATAAACAACCAATATTTTTTCTGTCTAACAAATCCCAACAACCGAAATTTGAAAAGAAGTATGACCTACAAAATAGTGCCAAGTTCGAGCTATAAGAGGGGCACTACAACTAGATTCACCCACGGGTAAAAGATTGATCATGGGCAAAAGAATTAAAGAAGTGATATAAATTCAAACAACTGTCCTTTATGTTCTTTTTTTTTTTGCGTTACAAGGGAAATTAAGACAGTAAGAAGCTTAAAGCAGCGACACTGGGCCAGGGGCGCGGGATTGGAGGCCGCGTGGATGGCGCGCTCCAACCGAATCCTGCAGTAAGGCCGTGTGAATAAGTAGTGGTGGATCCCGTAGGTACTGGAGTCCTATACTGGATCCCCGAAGAATGAATCTATTTACATTGGATCCCCGAAGAATTGTATGCTTAAGCACAGCAATCAAACATATATTTGTTAGAATTTGAAAACTTTGTAGTTGATAAAACGTCAAACAGTTTATATATACATATTCAAACAGCAAAGTTTTTGATTCTATCCGTAACCATGTCGATGAACATCAACAGCAAGATCAGCTCTCAAGCATTTTATTGTTGCTCAAAGCCTACATAGAGAAACGATCACCATTACCAATAACATCAAGAAACCGAAACTCATCTACAGTTTTCGAAACAGTTATCCTCTATTCAACCTTAACTTGTACCACGTCTACTCTCTCCTCCTCCTTCACCTTTGGCACGGTGACCTTCAACACTCCATTCTTCATCTCAGCTTTTATTTGGCTCGTATTGTAGATCTTCTCCGGCAGATCTATTCTGCTACTGTACCTTCTACCGCTCTCTTCATCGTCTTCAAATTCCTTCGGACCTTCGCCTTTTATAATTAGTGTGTTCTGCTCAACCAACACCTTCACGTTCTCTTTGTCCAATCCCGGCATGTCAATGCGCAGATTCAGACCGTCATCGGTCTGACGCGCCTCCCAACCTCGTCGCGTTCCAGCTCCCATGCCACGAGGCAGGGTGAGGAACGGATTGTCCATGACCTGGTCCATCGTGTTCAGCAACTGACTCAAGGTCCTCGTTGGCGAGAATGGATCAAAAACATCTGCATCATCCAAACAACCAAAGCTAAATTACTCGAACAAGATAAATCAAATTCACCCACAAATTACATAGTTCAACTAAAAAGACCAAGCTAAATCGCGCCTACTAGGACGGAAATAGAAAACAACTACCTGAGAAAAGGTCACCGCGGAGGCGAGAGAGACCACTGCCAGAGCGACGGTCGACGTCGATGGACCGCTCATCTTCACCGTCATCAAATTCACGGACAGCATTGGTATTGAAAAAGCGAGAAACAGAGGGAGCAGTAGCCGCTGGACGAATCAGACGAATACTTGGGACAAGGTTTGAAGACAGAATCTTCTTCAATACGAGAGAGGACGCCATTGTTTGGTTAGTAAAAAGCTTGACTAGCACTAAATGAAAGCTTTTTCGATTTTGTTTGTAACTGTTTGGCTAGCGAGGGAGTATTTATACTGGAGGATGGGAATTGGGAGGTTCTGGATTAAGCTAAACCGAGAAAGTTCCAGAAGGATACTTAGGGTATGGAGAGGGTTCCAGAAAGATTCCTACTTGCGGCCCACGAAAAGCAAAATAGTATATAGTAAATAATTATTACAACTCTGACCTTTCATTTAATTTATAAATATACTGGATGACAATGCAAATCATCCAAGAATGTAGCCTATTATGGTTTAAGTTAAATAAAATAATTTCGTTTTATTGAGTTAATTATAGGTTAATAGAATTTTGGCCTTAAAAAAACTACAGTAAAAAATCTTATTTTTAATATGATGTGTGCTTACGCACTTAAGTAAGGTTGGAAAAATAACTTAGGGTCTGTTTGATTAGAGGTTTAGTAATGGAACGTAACACACTTCTATCGTTTGGTTGAGGGTTTTATAATGGAATGGAACTGAATGAGATGGAAGCGGAAAGTTTCATGTTACGTTTTATTTTATCCTAAACAATGAAAATAAGAAACCTCCGATTTGAGGTAGTTTATGATTGAACGTAAATTAATAAATACATATTACCTAATATACCTTCAATAATTTTTCTTAATTCCAATTATTTCTTCTAACCCTAACCCCCTTGTATATAATTAATAATATTTTTATATTATTTCTCCTTACCCTAATAATAATATTTTTATATTATTAATAATAATTGTATATAATTAATAATATAATAAAATTTTTAATAAAATTTTTATTAATGAAAATAAAAAATGTATAAATATTAGTCTTTAATTTTTTGTATATATTTCTATATAAATAAATAATTTTTAAATGTAAATCACATGTAATAGAATAAAATTTATTAAAAAATTAATAATAATATTTTTATATAATTAATAATAAATTGTATATAGTTAATAATAAATAATAAAACTTTTATTATTTTAAAATAGAAAATATATTTAAAAATTATTTGTCATGGTTGTGCATAACTTTTTAATTGAACATGATTTCTGTTTTAAAATCATAGCGTTAAACCTCTTGTAACAACTATTTTAATTTCAGGGGTATAATAGTCATTTACTATATATTACATTCAATTTTATCCTTCTTACAAACAATGTTTTACTGCGTTACATTATGAACCCTTCTATCTCTCATAAACAACTTTTCACTAAATTACATTCTATTCCATTATAAATGGTTCCCTTCTGTTCTATTTTGTTCCGTTCTGTTCTATTAATTAATATCCAACCACACAGGCTCTTAGAGTTGAAACTCTTTTTATGTGTTTATCTCCTCTTTTAGTTATGCAAAACAATGAGGGGACAATGCTCTTAATAGTCATAAGTGTTGGAAAAATAACGAAAGATCAAATCTAAGCACAGCGGAATGAATTTAAATTTTTTTCCACAGAATCAACTTTAACAAAATCTAATCGGAAACATAAAACAAAAAATTAACAAAGTCATACTATCTTGTGTCGATTTCCAGTTGTACTTTTTTCTTTCGCCTTGAATCCGTCAATCCACAAGCCGTTCAATCGTTCTGCCTCTAACGGTATGCACAGATCTTTTCGGAGAAAACTCAAATCCAATTTGAGAGGAAAAATGTAAGAAGTGCTAACTTCCAATTTTTTTCTAATTTTACCTTTTATATGAAAAATCATATTTTTCATGTCCTCGGATTTTATCAAAATTACAACAAAAGTCAAACTTTAGTCATAATTACGAATTATTCCTTATAAGATCAAATATCACATATTGATCCTTAAAGTTTCTAAAACTTCTCAATTAAGTCCAACTTAATTCAAAT
>JAOTAY010000009.1:24813173-24828946 GCA_025629805.1 Erythroxylum baracoense | reverse complement strand
TGGCGCCAGAAGGCTGACACTCGGGTGCAGTCCCGAAGGGCGTGCAGGGTAGTCTCCTCCTGTCTACAACAGTGACAGCGGCTGTCCAGAGTAAGCGAGCGTTTGACCCGCTGCTGGTTCGTTAATAATTTCTGCTTAGCGAAGAGCCAGAGGAAGGCTCGAATGCGCTGTGGACCGGGCCATTTCCAGAGGACCTCCCACAGGCGACTCCTCGCAGACCCTGTAGAGTGTTCGATAATGGCATAGGCCGAGGCGACGGTGAAATCACGAGGGTACGTGGGCCCCCAAACCACTTGGTCGGCGCCCCTATCAGTTCTCCGCGGGTCAAAAGAAGCTATCAGCAGACAAATCGTAGCGGGGAGATAGTGTTGGAATCGATGCCAATGCCACTCCCCATCCTCAGTCAGGTATTCCGCAACGGGGACTGTAATGTCGCTATCCGGGACTGCTGCGGTGGTCAGTAAGTGCAGCGGGCCCAGGTCTTCAACCCAATTGTCGAGCCAGAAGAGTATCCTTCTCCCATCCCCCAGCTGCCAAGTCGCCCCCTGCCGCACTATAGGCCACGTCGCCGCTATCCCCCGCCACGTCGAGGAGGCTCGGGGACGGTCTAAGGTCCGCGGGAGATGAGTAGTATCCAACCGATACTTGGTCCGGAGGATCTGGACCCACAGAGCGTTAGGTTTGGTAAGGAGAGCCCAGCCAAGTTTAGCCAGGGACGCATCGTTGGAGGACCGAAGCCTCCGAATGCCCAGTCCCCCATCTCTTTTGGGTTGACACACAGCGTCCCACTTTACCAGATGGACCTTCTTCCTACAGTCATGAGCTCCCCAGATGAAGGTTCGCATCAATTGTTCCAGGCCATCGCAAAGTTGGCGAGGCAGGCGGACCGTTTGCATGGTGTAGATGGGAAGAGCCGCAATGACCGATTGGGTTAAGGTAACCCTACCGGCCAAAGATAACGTTCGGGCCTTCCAGCCTGAGAGTTTGTTCTGAGCTTGATCGAGGATATACTGATACGTGCGGCGGGTAGTACGCTCATGGATCAAAGGAACCCCCAGGTACCGGCCAAGGTTATTCGTACTCTGGACAGATAAGGTGTGGCAAATCTGTCGAGTAGTTGCGTGGGAAACATTCCTGGAGAAAAATAGCCGAGTTTTAGCCTTATTAACGCACTGACCTGAAGCACTGCAGAAGAGGGCAAGGGTGCTGTCGAGCAGCTGGGCTTGTGCAACAGTGGCTTCAGCAAACAAGACTAGGTCGTCCGCGAAGAATAAATGTGAAATCGGGGGACCCCGGCGACTGAGCTTGAGCGGACACCAGTGACCATGGTCCACTGCTCGCTGGATAAGATGTCCCAAACGTTCCATGCATAAAACAAACAGGTACGGTGATAGCGGGTCCCCTTGACGGATACCTCGTGAGGGAGTAAAGGGAGCGGATAAAGTCCCTTGCCAGTTGACTTGCATGGTAGCAGTGGTTACACAGCGCATGATGACTGAGGTAAGGGTACTGGGGAACCCTATATCGACAAGAGTGTCCTGGATGAAATCCCAGCGAAGGCGATCATAGGCCTTTTCGAGATCGACTTTAAGGGCAAAATACCCCGTCGTGCCCTTCTTGTTCCGCATCGTGTGTATTGCTTCCTGTGCGATGATAATGTTATCAGTAATGTGCCGACCGGGAATAAAACTACACTGGTTGTCCGCCACGAGACCCCCAAGGTGACTTTGTAACCTGTGAACCACAATTTTGGTAATAATCTTATAGATCACAGTGCATAGGCTAATAGGCCGGAACTGGGAGATATGGGAGGGGTTTGGACCTTTTGGTAACAAAACCAGGATGGTGTGATTGACGTCTTCTTCCCATTTTTCCAAGCGGAAGATAGCTTGGAGAAACTCCACCACAGTTGGGCCAATAGTGGCCCACTGAGACTGGTAGAAGAGGGCGTTAAACCCATCCACTCCTGGGGCTTTGTGAGGATTCATAGAGAAGACCGCCCGTCGAACTTCCAAAGCAAAGATGGGGGCCTCTAACGCGAGGTACCCATCCTCCGGAAGGGGGGGAAAGGCGCCGTGAGGTAGTTGCGGCTGACAAGGCGGCCCGTCAGAGGTGTATAGCCGAGCATAAAAGGTCATCGCGAGGGACCGCAGAATCGCCGGATCGGTGATGAGAAGCCCCTCGTCATCGTAGAGGCGGTCGATATGTACTTTTCGGCGTTTGGCCATAGTGAGGGTATGGTAGAAACGTGTATTACGATCGCCCTGTGAGAGCCAATCACATTTGGCACGCTGGTGCCAAAAAAGTTCTTCTTCACACAGCACTTGCAAAAGATCACTGCTCAGGCGGTCCTCTAGGGCTAGTAGCGAGTCGGGGTGGGCAGAGTGTAACGAACGGTGAATGCCCGCCAACCGGGCGAGGAGTCGTTTTTTACGATGGAAGATATGGCCAAAAACCTCGCGATTCCAGGACGTTAAATGGGTGGCCAGGTGGTCTAGGGAGGTCCTGAACGTCCCCGTAGCGGGGCGCCAATGGGCCGCCACCGTATCAGCAAAACCATTATGAGAAAGCCAGGCGTTCTGGAAACGGAAAACAGGTTGCGTGGGACCGTTCGAGGAAGGGCTAGTGAGTTGGATCAGTAAGGGGCGATGATCAGAGCCAAGGAAGGGGAGATGGTGGATTACTGTCTGGGGGAAACACTCCAGCCAAGACGAGGAGCCGAAAGCTCGATCGAGCCGGGCTTATATGAGGCCACGCCGCCACGTATATTGCGCCCCGACGAAGCCCAAGTCGTGGAGACCACAATCATGTACCCAATGCTGAAACTGGGGGTTGGCTACCCGTGTAGACGCGGATCCGCCCCTCTTATCCGACGCAGCCAATTTAGCGTTGAAGTCCCCTCCCACGAGCCAGGGCCCGGGACGAGTATGCCCTAGCCAATGCAGGATAGGCCAGAGCTTCGATTGGGAAACATGTTGGGGACTCGCATAAATTGCCGTGAAAGCAAAGGACTGACCTTGAACCCGAACGTGCGTGTGAATGAATTGCCGATGAGCGAACACCACCGAGACGTCAATATCAGGCTGCCAAAGCAACCATATTCCTCCAGAAAAGCCTTCGGCTTCAACCCGAAAGGAAAAAGCGAAGTTCAGAGTTTGAATAATTTTCTTCGCTCGAGGCCCACTGATACGGGGTTCGACCAAAACTAGGATCCCCAGTTTAAACGTACGGGATTAATGTCGAATAATGGTCTGTACACGGGAGCTTCCCACTCCTTGGCAATTCCATATGAGGATCGACAACATGATTTACGGGGAGGTGTCGGGTTCCCGAATCTCCGGGGGTAATGCGGTCTTCACGGGAGGAGGGTCCTCGATCTCACTAGCTAGTATGTCCATCGCGGTTGCTCGACTACAATCCAGGCCCTGGTCGCCCGTAGCTATGTCGGGCGGTTCAGGGGGAGGAAGCATATCCACTTCCACATCGGCCCGTGTGAGACTCCCTAGCGGGCCGGGGTCAGAGGGTAAAGGGTGATCAGCCGCAAGAGGTGGGCCAGTGGCGGCTAATACTTGACAATCACAAATCATTTCAGAGTGTGAAGAAATATTAATAGCAATATGATTGTCCGTTACCGTGGGCGCGAGTGGGATCGGGGATAGGTCGGATGGGCACTCCTCCCAATATGCACCTGCAGAATCCCCCGGACCAGTGGGCTGTGAAGAATTAAGCTTGGATTTACCTTTTGGGCCAGCCCGCATGACTTGGTGGGAGACTGCCTTGGGGGACTTGGGCTGGGCACTGCCAGCCTTAGCAAGCTCGCCGACCTGGAACCTGAAGCCCACGCCCGAAGGAGACTGGAGCTCTGTGTCTGCCGTGGCCGAGTCGTCCAGCGCTAGACTTGACAAGGCAGTGTACCTCGAGCCTCCCGCCTGAGACTTGGACGTGCGGGTGCGTGGCTGGTCTTGTCTCATCGCTGGGTTTCGTGGTTTCCGTTGCACTGTGTGCCACTGTGCAGAGCCGTTGGGTGATGTTGCAGTTGGTCGGGGGAGATCAGCTGGGCGCGGAGTAGCTGACGTAGAGGCTCCAGCATCACCCCCGGGGGACGTCTGCGGTGCGTCCGGTGCCTGCGTTTGGCGCTGCGGGCATGTGGTGGTGGGGTGCCCGACGAGACCACACGTGGAGCAGAGGTCGGGGAGACCTTCATATTCGATCTGGTAAGTGTCCCCATCTAGCTCCACCGTCTGCCGAAGCGGGGCGGTGAGGTCTAACTCGACGGCAATCCTAGCGAAGCGCCCTCGCTGCGTGAGTAAGGTGGTGGCGTCGATCTTCAGGGTCGAGCCCACCAGGTGTCCCAGGGCACGTAAAATCTGAGGATGATAGCGGGCGAGGGGAAGGTCGTGTACCCGGATCCAGACGACAGCCCGCGTGAGGCGACCGTGGGAGGGGCGAAAGTCCGGGCTCCATTTTTGCACTGAGAGTGCGTGACCGAAGATGCTCCATGGGCCGGCCGTTAATGCATGGAGGAAGTCTCCCTCCTCAACAAACTTCACCAGAAAAAAATCGCAATCTAAGTCAATGATCTTCAACGGCCCGGTAGGACGCCACAGTGAATACAGACGAGAGCTGAAGACGCGATAGCCAATCCGACGTCCAATGAGTTTCACAATGACGGCCTGAGTCCACTGCTGGTCGAGTTTATCACGGAATGAAGATGATAGGACTACCCCGCCCCCGACGTCCTGCATGATGTCTCCATCGACCACCTCAATGGGTTCTTCGTCGGGCCATGCCAGAGCGTTGGAGAGAGCTTCCCCGGCCGATGGTCCTGCAACTGCCGCGCTGTAGGTGAGCTTGGGGCCAGGAGGAGGCTCCTCGTCACGTTTCCGGATTCTCCCCTTCTTGGGGGGGTGCCCCTCCGGTTCAGGAGCGGCCATGCAACGCCGTGCTCAGGAGAGTTGGGTTTAGAAACGGGACTCCGTACGTAGAAGAAAAAGACCTGATCGGAAGAACTCGTTGTCTTCAAAGAACCTGTTAATTTGTTTTTCTGAGTCCGGAAGCTTCCGCGAAGGACTCCTGCTAACCGGAAGCTTCCGCGAAGAACTCGTTGTCTTTCTTTTCTATCCAATCGTCTTTGATCCTCTCAATGCAAATTACACTGTCCTTTATGTTCTGTTTCTACGGAGATGCGTCTTTGGATCCTGCACGTGATAATGGAACAAGTCTAAGAATCACATGTGGTCAACAAAATTAGGCGATCAATGTTGAAGAGACCAGCGTTTTTTAAATAGGACCAGATTGGCCGATTCGACCGGAATAATATAAATCAGCTTAATATTTGGTCTTAATTAACTTAATAACTTTTTATAAGAAGGA
This sequence comes from Erythroxylum baracoense, assembly GCA_025629805.1. NCBI lineage: Eukaryota > Viridiplantae > Streptophyta > Magnoliopsida > Malpighiales > Erythroxylaceae > Erythroxylum > Erythroxylum baracoense. The sequence continues at coordinate 24,823,573 of JAOTAY010000009.1, read as the reverse complement.
ATCAGCCGGTTAAGTAAAAAGTCGGATCATTTTTTGAAAAGCCTGACCGGTTCTTGCAAGACTCGTAAAATAGTTTGAAAATCTGTCGGGATATGAGATCCACCAACCATAAATACTCTGAACTTGCATTAATTGCTTCAGAATTAATGCTTCACAATGCACAGAGTGCACTAATCGATGTTGTTCTTTTCTTTTAAATTCGCAAATTGTCTTTGCTAAAGTTTTCTTATTTTTCAATTCTTTTATACAATTTAATTTATAAATTATATTTTTTAAAATTATACTTTTATTTATATCTCTTTATATTTTTTATTAAAATTATTATTTTAAAAAAATAAATTACTATTTTTATTTTTATTCTCACTAATAAATTGTATTTATCAAAATTTAGTTTTTTTATTTATCTCTTTATCCTTTAATTAAAATTTTTTAAATTATTATTGTTAAAAACTAATTATTATTTTTATTATCAATTTGTTTAATAAATTAAATTATTAATTAATATATATAAGTAAATTTGTCTAAGATAATTTAAGAATATGTTAAAATATAATATTTAAACTATAAATAATTATGTTGAAAGGAGATTAAAAAAAGTTAAAATAAAATTATAGTATTTTTTATTCACTTTCTTTAAGCATACTTCAACTTTTATTAGTCTATAAATAAATGATAGTATAAAAATATAATAATAATTATTATTAATATTTTAAATTTTATGTCATATTTAACCTTAGTTTAAATTATTCGATTTATTATATATTAATAGACATTATTAATACATTTTTATTTTAATAAAATATTTTATTTTATACTAAATTTTACTTTTTTTGATAACTTTTACTTGTTATTTATTATAAATTAGTATTATAGCGGTCTAATACTAGTTGAACCTTTAAACCTTATATTTGACTGGTTAAATATCCGACCTCATTTTTCAAACATTAGAAAGGACAACGAAATTCAAAGGAATCTTGTTGTTCCCGCATTTGAGGGAGAAAGAAAATTTATGTTTTCTGTATTACCTACCAAGTTTAGATTTTTTCCGCCTATAATTTGTCGTTTCCCTTAGAAACCATGTGTGGAAATTCAATGCAGTCTTAGCTTGTGTTTGGGCTTGAGATTCAATCAACTCAAACTTGACCTATTAATTTCATATTTATCGGTATCAAAACTCGCAAATCGTGATGAAAAAAGTTGGCTAAAATCCTATACTATAAACTCAAACACCGTAAGCTTATAAATTTTACCGTCCGTTTATATCACAAGCTCCTTTAAATCAAATCTCAGAATTTTTTTTTGTATCAGTTAATTTTAATTCCAATTAAAAAACTGGGAAATTATGCTCAATTGGAGTTTCCATAAACATGAAGATCCTTGAATTCTTTTTTCCACAACGTTTAATGATTCAATAGTCAAGGGTCAGGGTTCGACACGGAAACTACTACTGATTTGGACTTAAACGAAAATGACTTCTCACAGTCATCCTATCAATAGCTGGATTGGGATAATACAGCGGATTATGATTATACTTATTCTACTAAAGCATTTTTTTAAAATTTATTATATTGGCTGAGTGAATTAAAAAAAGAATAATAAATGGATTATCTTGATAATCAAATACTAAAATTTTGATATTTTCAATTTATTAAATAATAAAATTTTTAAGTAGCATATATAAATGTGTCACATCATTCACATTAAACAAATTTAACATCAGATTATTTTTTAAAAAATTGAAAATTTTTTATTAATATTTAAAAGTTTAAATATTATAAAATTAAGTAAAATTTAAGATTTTGTTATAATTAACTATTTTTAATTGAAATTTTAATAAGCTTGACGAAAGGATTTAACTCATACATATTCAACAATATAAATATTATAATGAAAAAATAAAATTAAGATAAATGAATCTGAAAATTAATGCGAAAAAAGAGAACCACAAAATGAATTTGCTTGATAGGTATTTGTTGGCAGTTGCCAAGAAATTATTTTCCAGCAAGAACATCCCAACCTAATTTTTTTGATAGTACAAGATAATTAATGGGTGGAAAAGTATACAACTTTGACTTTTCGAGAACCAGTTGTCACTTGTCCGTACTATTAATGGAATAAGACCAAATTAATAATCTATAATTAAATAAAATTGATCAAATTATGTATTTATTTAAAATATTAATAATCTATAATTAAATAAAAATGATCAAATTAATATTTATAAAGTTTAATTTAAGCTGACATCTTTTCAGATAAAATTTAAATATGATTTGAAATTCGATTATACCATACCTAAGCGGTTAATTTTAAGCTAGATCAAATCGTATCTAATTAAAGTCAAGCCTAGTTAGCATTCTTATGACTAACCTATTATTTTTAAAATCATTAAGGTGAAAATATAATCACAATTATTAACTTAAACATGGAATATTTGTACTTATAGTCACATAAAGACAAAAGTTGGTAGGTTGAGTCAGAGTTGATCACGTGTCTCATTTTTTTTTTTGATTACATTACGTATCCCAGTTTAGTCGGACTAATCTTAAGCCTCTAAGACTCCACCTCAAGACCTCCTATAAGAGAGAGCCTTAAGTGAGGAGCTTAAGCCATCAGGCCAACTCCCTGTTGTCACGTGTCTCATTTTTTGTTCTTATCTAAGTCATTTGGTAAAAATCTTAGTAGCATTCAATCTAATAATTAATTAATAAAAGAATGTTTTCAAATAAACCACATAAAATAAGAAGAGAAAAGAAAAAATAACAATAATAAAAATTACAAATTAATAACAAAATAAGGTCCTTTTAATAAAATTTAATAAAATAATATTATTTTAAATACATTAATTTTTAAATTATCAAATAAAATAATATCATTTAATTAAACCTAAATAAAACAACATTATTTAAATGGGTTACTAAATTAAAATCTCAATTAACTCAAAATTATCCCGTTAACTTCGGTTTCAGACTGCACATTCCAGTTTGACGAATTGAAACTGGAACTGTTAAGAGTGAAGCGACGAGGCAGTTTGGAATCTACCTGTTAAACAATGACACGTCGAGGATTAACAGTGGGCATGCTGAGCATGCCTATAAAGTCAAAGCTATTACCTTTCTGTTTAATAACTTATTTTATTAAATCTTATCTATACGTCTTCGTAAACTCTACACAAATATATAAGTAAGAGAAAATAACACAAAATTGAATCACCTAACGGAACATAATTTTCCAGCCCGTTGCATTCACCGAGACGGACTGACGGCTACATTTGGAGAGAATCAAAAAGTGGCTTTACGATATTCCCTTGTGGTGGGCCACCTTCTATTCGTACAACGTTTGACAAAATGATATCGAGGCAGCTATTACGATGCGGGTCGTCTAGAATCCTTCTCATGAGGCCTCGCTTAATCGCCGTTCATCTTTGACTGTTCCTCTCGTCATTCTGATCTATAAAGGGTAATGATTATAATTTAAAATTACGATGTAATTAGATGTTAAACCATTGTTTGCCTAAGACAAAACGAGGGTAAATGGGACTTCGGATATCGTTAAAAAAGTTGTTTTTAACATTATTTATTTTAATAAAATAGAGTATATAAGAGAATAAAATAAATTTATTTAGTTAAAATTATCATTAAAATTTATTTAATATATAATTATTAATAATGGTAAAAATATAACTATATTAACTTTAACAACCAAGCAAAATTTTGTTTTTATTTAAGAGAAAAATAAAAATAACAAAAAATAAAAATAGAATAAAACAACCCTTTAATTTAACTAATTTGTCGATCCAATTTCGAATTAAACTTGAGATAAAGGTTATCTTGATTTGATTAAAATGACTCGAATCCATTAAAATTGAGTTGACAATATAGCATTACTTTAATATAATTAGGGATAGTAGATAAACTAAGGCTTGACTGAAGTCGACGAATTAGGCTCAGTTTGACCAGACTTCATACCTAACATAAGTCTCTTTTTTGAACAATAGAATCTCATGTCAAATTTGGACTAGGGATGGTAAAAGTAATAGGCGAAACGAAAATTTTCGTTTCAGTCCGAATTTATCTAAAGTTTGAGTATAACTCAACGCTACAAAACTGGGGTTAGGTGAGACTTTACTCAATTCATTATAACTCCTACCTATCACATGGCTCTCTTTATAATATCATCCATTCATAATTTTAAAATGAGATCATACAAAAATTTAAAAATATAATAATAATATTTTGTTTTAAATAAAATTGTAATAAATAATAATAAAAGCAGAATCATTCTACATTCAATATTCAAATATCTAATAAAAGCAGAATTATTTTACATTTGATATTTCAATCTCCGAAACGACACCAATCGCCACATGTATTCAATAAAAGCAAACCCTTACCGGATCATCACATGAAATTCATGATACATTCAATGTACTCCACAAGTAAACTCGAAGAAGCTTCGTCATTAAAGAGCCCCTTTTTTTCCATTATATTATTTATTTAAAATAAAAATATCACATTGATAATTTCAAAATAAGTTTTATTTTGACCTTTTTTACTAAAATTGTTGATAGTCAATGTTTATAATTCTTGGTTTACGAATACTATAAATATAATATTTTTTAAAATTACTTAAACTAAAAAAAGTTACGTGTTAATATTATATATTAAATAATTTTGACTGGAAAATTTTAATTATAAAATCATATTATTAAAAATCAATCTATTTTTATTTATTTTACCAATTCATCAATTTTTATAAATTAAAATAAATCAGATATTTTTATTTAAAAATTTTAAATTAAATATTAATTTTTGTAAGTAATTATAATATCAATTTTAACCTTATTTTAAAATTTTAAAATTTTATTTTATCAGTCTAATTTTTAGTTTGGTTTTTGAAATATTAATTACAAATTTTAACTACTAAAATAAAAAAAATAGAGTGACGTAAATGGGCGCATAGTAGAGCTTGACAATAACTGAATAACATCTAAGTCGTTCCTTTTCAAGCCAAATTATAAGCAGCAAAGGCTTCAAAAAACCCGCGCCCGTACCAGATCCCAGCTTTGACTTTCTTGCTCATTTTCTCTTCCTCGGATTTTCCTATCGGTTAAACATCACCTTACTGAGTTGGACCTGTGTAATCCATGACGATGAGATGAATAACTAGCTAGAGGAGTAGTTGTTTGGCAAGTGTGATCAATCATGGCATTGGTGAGACCTGGGCCTACAAGTCCGATGAGGTTCCGGGAACTCAGGGCTCCGGTTTCAAGCAGTGTAAATATAGTGGAGCCATCGGTTTCGCGCCTAATCGAGGCGAAGATACACGTTGCGGTGGGGAAGTCGGTGAAAGAAAACAAGTCGGTTCTTGTTTGGGCGTTGCAGAATTCTGGAGGCAAGAGGATTTGCATCGTTCATGTTCACCAACCCTCGGAGCTCATTCCTTGCAGTGAGTAAAAGTTTAGGATTCACAAGTTTGCCTTTCGCTGTTTATAAACGTTTTTGATGTAAGCTTAATACCTTCGCTAAGGCATTCCAATCTTAATCAATATTGTTTGCACGAGTTACCAGTGGGCGGCAAATTTCCAGCGAACTCACTTACAGAAGAGGAAGTGTCGGCTTATCGAGAAATTGAAAGACGAAAAATGAATCAGAACTTGGATGAGTACCTTCGTATCTGTGAGCAGATGGGGGTATTGAGTTCTTTCTCTTCATTGTCAATTTTGATTCCAAATTATGGCGGTTGAAATCGGCTTTGTATGTGGTTTTAACTAAATTTTCTTTTTCTTCTTTAATTATAGGTGCCATCTGAGAAACTTTTTATTGAAAAGGGGAGTATTGAAGAGGGGATTTTGGAACTTGTTTCTCAGCATGGAATCAAGAAGCTGGTTATGGGGGCGGCAGCAGACAAGCCCTACTCGAGGTGTAATTGCCAAAAATTTTTTTAGAAAAATGAATCAATACCTCCATTATCATTTCTTTGTCGGATCATTTACGAGATTGCTCATCCTTCTGCTTTAAATTACAGGAACATGATGGGCATCAAATCTAGGAAGGCCATGCATGTCCGACTTCAAGCACCTGCTTTTTGTCATATACAGTTCGTTTGTGAGGGGCTCCTTGTTCACCAGAGGTATGCTTAATATGCTATCTTTTATGGTTCTTTATATAAGTTTATTAACAGGGTAACAGTCACAGAAATTTATCACACTATAATTTTTTTAAGTACTTATAAATTTTTCAAAAAATATATTCCCTTATACTCGATTAAAAAAAAGGATAAAACACAAGGAACATAAATATAACATATAAATTAGTTAATTATTGTTTATATTACGATTTATTTATCTTTTAAATTCAAATCTAATTAACTAAAAGTGATTTAAATTAATAATTATATCAAATTATTAATTTAATCAATTTTATTGATTTAAATATATTTTTATTGAAATTTAATAATTAAAAAATTCAATAAAGTATTTTATTTTATACTATATTTTTATTTATTCTTATAATTTTTACTGCTTATTTATTATATACCAGTTTTATAACGGTTTAATATCAGTTGAACATTTAAATCTTTAACTTTTTTTATTGATTTGATGTTCGGTCCGATTTTTAAAACATTATCGAAATGTAAGAGAAAGTATTTTTTGAGAAATTGCAAATTATTAAAAAATTTTGAAAATTTTAAAAATTATTACTTTTCAATTTCTTAAAATATATTTTTTTAATGGATATTTCTGAATCACTCACAAGAAATAATTATAGAAACTAGAAAAATTAGTGTTTTGAAGATAAACGCATAAAAATTGAGATAGTTTCATTACAAAAGCCATATCATAGTTTCATTTCGTATCATCGAATCATGGACAATTTTCACAAGCTCACCAGTAATAGCACAATAAGCCAAAACTTTCTTAATTGGATTGAATCAAATCATAGGGAAAGAACTAGAAAAATAATTTGTTTCAGTAGCTTACTACTTAAAATCATTTGTACCTGCATTTCTTTGTTGAAAGTCATTTGGAGTTCGTTCTGTAAGTCTCGATGACAAGCTTCCATTTGCTCTAGCAAGGCAGAAAGCTTCAAGGATGTTACAAAAGCTAGGAGAAGAATTGAGAATGCAGATAAGAGGGAGAGAGAAGTGTATTGTATATTGAGGTGTGTTTGTAAAGTGTACATGAGTAAGGTATTTATACATGGGTCGTATGTATTAATAAGGAAATCTAACTACAAATTAGGCTAAATCTAAGCTAATTACAATTAAATTATATCACTAAATCTAAGCTAATTACAATCAAATCATATTACTACAATTTGGGACAATAATACGTTAACACCCCCCTTCTCTCTAAAACTCTAGGTGGTACAATAGAAGGCAACTTGAGTTTGGAAACAAGATCTTAAAGTCTACTAGGTAAGTGTGTCTTAGTAAAGATATCAACTGTTTGATGGGAAGAGGAGACAAATGCAAGATGTATAGTGCCTTGTGCAATATGATGACGTACAAAATGACAATTAATTTCAATACATTTGATACGCTCATGGAAAACATCATTATGTGCAATTTGAATAGCACTGCGATTGTTACGATGGAGAATAGTAGCAGAAGATGAAGTGACACCCATGTCTTCTAGTAATCGACGAAGCCACAATAGTTCTACAGTGGCATCAGTAAGACCATGATATTCAAACTCAATGCTAGAACGAGCAGTAACTGTCTGTTTCTTGCTTCACCATGAAATAAGAAAATCTCCCAAGAAAAACCAATATCTAGTGGTGGAGAGTTGATCAATGGGATCGCCAGCCCAATCGGCATCAGAGTAGCTAGACAAAACAAGAGAACAATGTGCAGAGAAATGAAGGCCATGAAATAGTGTGGCTTTGACATATTGAAGAATCCAAAGGACAATAGAGAAATGAGAGGATCGAGGGCAGCTATGAATTGACTAACCAAATGCATAGCATATGCCAAATCAGGTCTGGTAACAATGAGATAAACCAAGCTACCGACAAGTTGTTGATACAGAGTGGGGTCATCAAGCGGGTTACCTTCAAATAGTGTCAATTTGACATTATGCTCCAAATGATTGGAGACAGTTTTACTGTCAGTGATGCCAACTCAAGATATGATATTAGACGCATATTTTATTTGTGAGAGATAATAACCATCAGAAGTAGATGAAACTTCAAGACCCAAAAAATAGCCAAAAGGACCAAGATCCTTCATCTCAAAGTGGTGGCTAAGGTATCCTATAACTCTGTAATACAAGCAGTATCATCCCCAGTAATGACCATACACTACAAGAAAAATGGGGCTTAGGGACGAAAAATACCATCGGAATGTGAAGGATCTCGCTAGTAAGCTAAGTTAGCAATGCAATTTACTGACAGAATAAGTCATCGAAGAAACAGCCATAGGTAATAATTGGTGACAGTGTACAAATTTCCTGTCGCTAATTTACTGACGGATAATTTCTGTTTCGTTGCTAACTTTGGTGATGGTAATTTCTATGCTATGGTAAATTTGGCAATGGAAGATACTTTTCAGTCAGTAAATTTAGCGACAGATAGTGTTTTTCTATTGATAACCTTACTTACGGATTCTCGTTTTCGTTGGTAGCTTCATGACTAATGTTACCAACGAGGCTTAGTTGTCCACCGATAAATTCACTGCATTTTATCGGTAGATTTTGGTCGTCTGTCGGTAAGTTCAATGTATTTTACTGACAGATTTTGTTTTTTCGTCGATAAATTTATTGATATTTTTTAATATTTTCCCACCATTTAATTTTATTTGATATTCTTATGATTTATGTATAATTTATATATTTATCAGTTATCTATTAATAATATTTTGATTTGTTTCTACATTTAATTTATTAAAACAGAAAGTTGATTGATGATATAAAATAAAAATTATCTTAATTGATAATAAAAAATTGTTATATACAGCAATAAGTATTTAATTCATACAAAATGACTACAACTACGCTATTTATTTGGTGAATGTGGATGTTTTGAATGTTGCAATGAGGTGCTGCCCTTCCCCTTCAACTCATCCATCTTATTACAAAGCTAGGCTATATACTCCATCGACTATTGCAACTGAATTGCCAGTGCTTTTACTGTGCTATGAAGCTCATGGACTTCATTGGATGCGAACCGCCTATTAGATGTTGTTGTATTGAATGTGGAGGATTACGAATAATATATGTTCGCAAATGAGTCTATGCCAAAGATCCTTACACGACGGTCCCTACCACCCACTACATGAAGATAGGTTTGACTCTCATCAACATCTTCAGACTGCTGAGACTGTCGTTGAATATTTTCTTGTATTTGGTCCTATCAGAAGGCAATGTTTAAGTTAATTGGTGATAATTATTAATCATTAATTTTAAAACATAAATTTCACATACATTTAGTTCTTTACATTTTCCTACATTAGAGTAAAATGTTATAAGTGAACTACAATTTACAAAAATTTCAGCGAAATTTTCTCTATTTTTATGATATTTACCCCGTGTTGAACAAAGAAAATAGCTCAATAACATAGCTATATATGACACCAGACATTTCTAACATTATCATTCTTCATAATACACATATTTTAATTCCAAAATTCACACATCAAATTAAATTGAAATACATTAAAGTAAAAAAGTCAGAATATAAGTGTAAAGTGTAGATACTTACAAGTCTCTTTGCATGCTCGTGATGGGTAATAAATCCTCCAGTGTGTACGAGAAGACTCTCCTCCCCCAATCCCTCACGTCTGTTGATAGAATTATACTCTAAAATAGACATTGCCTTTAGTGATGTCCAATATTGCTGCCAACGACTCTATATTTCTTCATAAATATAAAGAGGTTGCACACTAGTCTTGTTTATCGCACAAACAAAATTTCTATAACGTGTACGAGCTCGTCTCTCCCATATTTTATAAATAACCACGTCAAATTCAAAATCTCAAAAAACTTCTTTTTGAAAAAAGAGAAAAAACATTTGGTAAGTACTTATAACCTACAATATTTATAATGCATACGAGCTCGTCTCTCACATATTTTATAAATAACCGCGTCAAATTCAGAATCCCAAGAAAATTCTTTTTAAAAAAAGAAAAAACATTCGATAAGTGCTTATAATGTGATGCTTACAAAAAAAGAAAATTCTATTGCAACTACAGAATGTGATGCTTCACTTAGAAATTAACTGGCTCCAAATTGTGGTCTGAACCTTGGTCGCATCATATCTTGTTTCCTCTTTGGTAGCATATTTTGACTTGAAATTAATAATTTATTGAATATTACAGAAATATAACAATTTCAATTTAATATATAACAATATATTGTTGATTCAATAATTGATGTATTGAATATAATATTCTATGATAAAAAC
>JAOTAY010000009.1:24770913-24789247 GCA_025629805.1 Erythroxylum baracoense | reverse complement strand
GAGACGGGCAGTTAACGGTTTCAGTTCAGGAGGATTGTCATATTCTGCGTTTGTTCAAGCATTTGGTGGTAATTCAGATTATAAATCCATGAAGCTCTCGAAAGCAACAGCAGCAGCTTATCCTCGGAGAAGAAGATGCGGTTGCTTTGTTTCTTCAGATCTCACCAGAAAAGGGCAATTCTGTAATTTAGATTGTGCGAAGTTGAAGCGACGTCGTGTGTACTACAAGTCGGAGGAATATGAGATAACTGATGGCGGTGTGGAGTCGGTGAAGTCGGTGGATGGATCAAGTGAGTTGGTTTTTGTGGAGGGAAATGCCCAGGAAGCGTCTGCTTGGTTGGAACAGATTCCAAAGCGATGGGTCATTGTGCTGCTCTGTTTTACTGCGTTTTTGTTGTGCAACATGGACCGTGTGAGTTACTTTTGAAGTTCTATTTTTTCCTCTTCTTCACTCAAGTGTTGTGGTTTGGATGTTCAATTGAAATGTTGCTCATATAAGGTTGGATTTTGTTGCATATAAATTATAATAATTTGGTGAAATTTTTTAATTTGGATTTGCAATAATTATGTCTAATTTCCATGGAATTGTATGAACGCTGTCAATTCTGTTGTTCTTGTCACGTGAAATTGGGTGAGGAATTAGCAATTTCAATTCTACATCTGAATTCGTGAGACAAAACTTACAGAATTGATTGTTTCGACTAAGAATCATACATGTCAATGGTTTGCTGTTATCACTAGTTTTCATAGCTTAATCATGTGCTAGTTTCAATCTTTTTGTTGCAGGTTAATATGAGCATTGCAATACTTCCGATGTCTAAGGAGTTCAACTGGAACAGTGCAACTGTTGGTTTAATTCAATCATCATTTTTCTGGGGCTATCTACTGACTCAGGTATGATCTTAGATATTCATGATGTCTCAGAAGTTTGGGATACTTAATTAACTATTAGTGCAGTAACACGAAACTTATTTAAAGAAATATTTCTTTTGCATCTCAAGAGCTAGAAACTTTGTTGCTTAATGTTCAAATGTAATTTGTTTTTACTGGTCTCTAGATTCTTGGGGGTATCTGGGCAGATAAACTTGGTGGAAAACTGGTGCTGGGTTTTGGAGTTGTGTGGTGGTCAGTTGCTACTGTTTTGACGCCTATTGCAGCAAGGATTGGACTTCCTTTCTTGCTTATGATGCGTGCTCTTATGGGGATTGGCGAGGTTGTCTCTTCTTATACGCTTCTACTTTTGATTTGCAGTTTACTTTTGGATATTTCATATTTTATGATAGTGTTTCATACTAGAAAAGATATATGAACGTTATGGAAGCAGAAATGAACCTAACATGAACTAGTTTTCAACGTCATTAATGGTAATAGAGCTATGAAATGAGACTAGAATCTTCATTTGAAATATGAAATTGGTTTTGTCTCCGTGCTTGTTTTGTTGAGTAAAATCTCTCGAGTCTTGTCATTCTTCTGTAGTGTTTCTTGTCTTATTTTTTGAATTTTGAGGTGGATCTAGGGACTTAATTTGTGTTCTAATGGAGTAACCTACTACTGCACTCATAACCCATAATATTTTAAATTTTCATGGAAAGTAAATTGAGGATTCTCATTGCCCACAGTGACCAATTTGCATGCAGGGTGTTGCGATGCCTGCCATGAATAATATTCTTTCTAAGTGGATTCCTGTGTCAGAGAGAAGCAGATCACTTGCCTTAGTTTATAGTGGGATGTATCTTGGTTCTGTCACTGGATTAGCTGTTTCCCCCATACTAATCCAGAAATTTGGGTGGCCATCTGTATTCTACTCGTTTGGATCCCTTGGAAGTATTTGGTTTGCACTATGGCTAAGAAAGGTAACTTGTTCTTGCATCATGGCTGTATTTTCATGCCAATAAGTCATAACTGTTTTTTCATGTTCTTGGCAAAAAAAAAAAGGCTGAACGATAATATTGAGAACCAATTCAAGGTGTTTTCTGCTGGACCAAAATCATAACTGCAATAGCTTTATATGAGAATGCACAATATTGGACATAATGTTGGTGAAAAATGGATATATTTATGAGCATGACAGAGAAACTCAAAATTCTGTTTTTGCATCTTTGGTTGGTTTGCTTCAGGCACATAGCTCACCAAAGGAAGATCCCGAGCTTAGTTCTCAGGAAAAGAAGCTTATCTTGGGGGGCAACGTGTCAAAAGAACCTGTTTCAGTCATACCTTGGAAGTTAATATTATCAAAAGCACCTGTTTGGGCTCTCATCATTTCTCACTTCTGCCATAATTGGGGAACCTTTATTCTTTTGACGTGGATGCCTACCTACTACAGCCAGGTTATTTTACCAATCTAGTGTTACTGTTTTATTTCTGTTTATTTACTATAGCAACCTGAAAAGTATTTGTGCAAACGTTTCTTGCAAGATCTAATTTCTTGTATTTTAGTATTGGCACCATAGTCAGTCTGATGTTGTTGCCTTGCTGGCAACTGATGTGTGATTATACAAATTGGGAACTCTAGACTTGTTTGATTACCCCTATGGCAATTGACAAAATAATCTTAGATCGATTGGATGCTTGTAATATGGTAATATATCTTCATTTTTTCACCTTGCATCATGTGATTCAAATATTAAAATGTCTTTTCATAGAAGTCATTAGAACTTGTAGATATTTTTTCTATAAATATCAGCTCCATGTCAGAGACTAGTCCATCTATCCTCTGTCATTTCTTCTATCGGTTGGTGTTATTTCTTTCCTACGAAAGCTTTATGTATTAGATTGCACCTATCAAACATTTTCTTTTAAATGTTTCTCATCTGAATCATTGGAAATACGAAACATCTTAACTTCTTCTTCCCTTCACCTCAACTAAGCTTAAGCTTGAAAATTTCACCATTTTCATTCTAATTGGTTATTACTAGATTTTCTCCCAATCTATAGAGGATTAAGTTGTTTTTCCTTTATCTTCATGATTGTTTCCTCAGGTGTTGAAGTTTAACCTCACTGAATCTGGGCTATTTTGTGTCTTGCCGTGGTTGACCATGGCTCTTTTTGCAAACATAGGAGGCTGGATTGCAGACACACTTGTGAGCAAAGGTTTTTCCATTACAGCAGTTAGAAAGGCAAGGATTTATTTCCTGAGTCCTCTTTTATTGCCTTTTTATTGTCGTTAACTCTGCTAATAATTCATCCAACTTCTTGCCTTGTAGATAATGCAATCAATTGGGTTTTTAGGGCCAGCCGTCTTTCTTACACAATTGGGCCGTGTTACAACTCCTGCTATGGCCGTACTATGCATGGCTTGCTGTCAGGTTGGTTTGAATTTATTATCAATTTCAGAGCATAAATTACTTGTTATTTTCCTTTCCCTATACTAATTCTTGTATAATTTCTTCCACAACGTTGACATTTATCTTCAAAATTTCCTTTTCAAGCTGTAACATGGTTTGATGTAAAATGATGTCAATATGTTCAGGGATAACTTTACTTGAATAATTTGCTTTACCTAAATTGTGTGATTCCATCAAACTAGTGTTGATGTGAAACAAAAATGAGTCTACTCATTAACGGTGTGACTCTATTTACCTCTGGTGTGCGTGGTTGACAACAGGGATCAGATGCATTCTCTCAGTCTGGGCTTTATTCCAACCATCAAGATATTGGCCCACGTTATGCTGTGAGTTGTTGCTCTCTGTATTGTGCAAATTATGATTTAAGTACACATCCAAAGAATAATTATTACGGATTCTACTGTTATTGTCGCTTGACATTCGATGACCCGTCAATTTATTTGATAAAATATCCTAAAAGCATTCACTGTAAAACTACTTCAAGATCTTGGTGAAAATTAAGAGATTATCCGATGCCAGGGTGTACTGCTAGGACTTTCAAATACAGCTGGAGTGCTCGCTGGTGTCTTTGGTACTGCTGCAACTGGCTATATACTCCAAAAAGGTAAAGCTAGTAGATGGCTTGTTTTACTTTATCCTGGGATCTTGCTGCTTCACTCACTTGTTTCGAGTCTGTTATTTCTGTTCTTTTAGGTTCTTGGGATGATGTGTTTAAGGTGGCTGTTGCACTCTACATCATTGGCACATTGGTCTGGAACATCTTCTCAACAGGTGAGAGAGTTCTTGACTGAAAGTTCTGTAAGAGAGTATAGTAGCCACAACCTAAAAGCAAAAGGATCCAAGTAGAAACATTCAAAGAGGTCGAAGTGATTAAGAAGATGGAACAGTGTGGGAATAGAGACATGTGCATGGTGAACAACTGAGTACAGAAAAAGCTCAGATTTCTTGCCACCTTTTAGGTACTTACTTACCCCTGTCCCTGAAATGATTTAACTCTGGCTACAAAGATTTTTAAGTCAGGTATTTCCCTTTCTTACATTTAGTAATCAAGTAGATAAATGTCCTAATTTATATCTACAAGTTTCCTGCTTCTCATGTAAATGAGGTTTTTGCACTCCTACAACTCTCAATATATACTCTTGTCAGATTTTTAATTAGAGATTGACAAATTGGCCTAGACCCAACCTGAATTGACTGGCTTCAAGCCGCCAACTGGGCCTTGTGCGGGTTAGGGCTGACCCATTATCAACCCTACTTTTCAACACCCTACAATAAGTCTTAATTCCATGGCTACTTCATGGTTGCTAAATTCTAGCAAAACAAGCTGAGCTGACTTGATTGTGCACCTACAAAGCATTGAGCAGTCGGCGCCTTGGTAGAAATGTAGGTAATGAAAGGATAGACATTGGCAAAAGTTATGGATAAATATTTTAATATATCTTTTCTTTTTCCAAGAATTCTTAACATTTTCACATTTATATATTAGATGTTATCATTATTTCATAAATCAATTTTCAATTTATTAAAATTTAGTTATAAACTCTTTACTATTTATTCTTGTTACATAAAAAATCAAAATTCTGGTAACATTAAATAATAATTTTTAAATGACAAGATTTTAAAATTTGGTAAAAAGAATTTAAAGTTGAATCTAATCTTTTCACTTGAATCTATAAGTATCTGGAGTTTGTGAGGAGAAGTTGTGATAGAAATTAGAGTTGGTAAAATTGGTACGTGTTTAATTAAAATAAATAGATAAATTTGTATTTAATTGAATATTAAATTAAATTTAAATTTAGACTTAAAATTTTGAAAGGTAAATAACGCAATTTGAATTTATAGAAATAGTTTGCAATTTGAATTTATAGAAATAGTTTCTCTATTAATTAAGGTAAGATTGAGTGATATTGAATCTTTTAGATCTTTGAGTATTAGTAGGAATTTTATTAGGATGGTGTTATACAATATAAACTTGTATATAACAACAATAATATCTGATAAAAATCTCGCTAAATGCGGATTTTAATAAAATTTAGTAGTATGTAGCTTTATTTTTACTTACTTTGCAATTTAAGCTTATATCACCCGCCGTATTTGACAGTATTGACAAGAATTGCCTTGACAAAATGTCAATCGACGTGGTTGATAAAGCATACTTGAGTTGCAGTAAATGTGTATTATTTCAAATACCATAAATTCAAGGCATCGACAAAAAAGGTTACAATTCACTTATTTAAATAGATGATCGATCAGAGTTACGTTAAAATTCCTAAATATTAATTCACTTGAATCTTATCTAAATTTAATTATTAATTCATAAAATAAATTACTAAAATATGTAATTAAAGCATTTGTGTATTTATTTAGAGATTTACTTACTATACTGTAAAAAAAAAGGAATTTGATAAAGAAAAAGAAACGCCTATTGAAGGTGTCATAATCACTGAAGCCGTGACATAGATTTGGTTCGTCCCGAGCAGTACACATTTTCCATTTTAGCATTCCTTTTCGGTACATCACTCAACATTGTTTGTGCAGAATTACGTTACAAAATTTGCTCTTCCCCTCTCTAGATGAGCTTAACATAGCCATAATAGCTATTCACACGACATAGCTTTCTTTTCAGGTGCAATTTCTCTGTGGTTTCAGTTTCACACAAGCACGAATTGAAAGTTCAGAAACTCTCAATCACCTGGTAGTACTATTCC
Organism: Erythroxylum baracoense; assembly: GCA_025629805.1. Lineage (NCBI taxonomy): Eukaryota > Viridiplantae > Streptophyta > Magnoliopsida > Malpighiales > Erythroxylaceae > Erythroxylum > Erythroxylum baracoense. The sequence continues at coordinate 24,783,195 of JAOTAY010000009.1, read as the reverse complement.
TGTAACCAACATAAGGATCTTTGGAAACTCTGTAGTACATATTATTACCACTGGTACGATAGCAGAACAAAAAAGAACATAACCACTCAATTTTAGAATATAAATATAGGACTTGTACTTCAATTATGAAACTTTATTTCCTATCACAACCAATAGAAACAAATCAAAATTTAAAAAAAAATCTATGAAAACTTTCCAAAGTAGAGTGAGTTCAAAATACTCAACTCTTTTTTTTTCCCCTTTTTTGTGTTTTTTTTTCCTTTTCTTATCACTCTCATATTAATCATGAAAGGTTAAAAATGAAGAAAAACTATGCCTAGGTTTTGCATGTATAAGTCACAATGCTCTATCTTCAAAGCCTGTGAGTGAGACAAACTGTATTGACCCACACCCACTCTCTTTTTACCCTTTTCCTTTCTCTTTATATTGTATTTTCACATGGACTCAGTAGTCAGTCCCCTCCTTTCCTTAAATAACACAACATGACCTTAATAACAACTTCCACCACCATCCTATAATCTCTTCACTTTCACGCCGTTACATATTCCGTTAACTTCCCATGCAATGCAAAACCTTCTTTGCTCTTTCCACAATACCCTCCAGGTCCCTTTTATACACGTTAACTCTAAGTCCATATTTCATGAACAATGTCAACGACATCTTCTGCTCCACTTTGTGTCCCGGAACCACCGCAAGCCGGTGCTGTAAAAGCACCGATGCCGCCACGGACTTCATTTGTAGGTACGCTAAATCCTTCCCTAAGCAAACTCTTGGACCTGCATTAAATGCCACGAACTTGTAAGAGTCATGCATTATGAACTTCTTGCCGTCGGAGGACAACCACCTCTCTGGTCTATACTCCATGCAATCGTCACCCCATGTGCTTCTCATCCTACCCGTTGAATATATCGAATACGTCACCGACGAGCCCGCTGGAACAAAGGTGCCGTCCGGTAACACGTCGTCGGCGACAACGTGCTTGGAGTCCTCAGGCACAGAAGGGTAGAGCCTCAGGGTCTCTGACAATGCTGCTTTGAGGTAGATCAAACGGTCAAGCTCTTCAAAGACCAGAGGCTCATCGACCCATTTTGACAGATCGTCATCGCCGCGCGTCTCAATTAGAACGGTGCATATTTCGGTCAAGATTTTGTCTTCCACTGAAGGGTTTTGGATGATCAACCAGAAGAACCAGCTGAGAGCAACCGACGACGTGTCGCGTCCGGCGAGAATGAAGTTGAGCGCCACGTGTTGGAGGAATGTGTCTGAGTAGGACTCCTTCTTCTTAATGAATCTAGAGAGCAGATCATCGTGTAGGTTCCCATCTTTCTGTTGTGGGTTCGTTAGCTCTTGTTTTCTTGCATTGATAACCTCCGTCAAGTAGTCGTCAAGCTGCTTCAAGCTTCGGCTCAAGCTCACTTCCATCCCTAGCCTCAGCCACTTCTTAACCTTCCACAAAACCTCGGGCAATATAAACCTCTGAAGTGAGGCTTCAGTGGCTCTGTCGAAAGCTGAAGCGAAGCTGTTCTCCGGCAGCCCGACAGCGCATGTCTGAGGATCCTTACCAAAGGCCAACCCGCATATGTTGTCGAAAGTAAGCCGAAGCAACATGTCCTGAAGATCAACCGGCTCCGCTCTGGCCTGAGCCGATTCGAGAATTGGGCAGAATCTCAATTTAATGGCCCGGCTGACCCAGCGAGCCATGGCTTGACGAAGAGTCCTGGTGGTGAATTCCAGTGCGGCAGTCTTACGCTGGAACAGCCACGTGTCCCCATCAGAGTTGAAGATGCCTTCACCGAGAAGATCATGAAACACTCCTTGCCATGTAGGCCCTTTGGGGTAGTTGTCGAATCGGGTCTTCAAGATATGCTCAAGATTTCTCGGGTCACACGTGACCGTCACGAGTCCTTGCTTCTTGGCCAGAAACGGGACGGCGCAGATGCATGTTTGGTAAGTGCCACCGCAGGCGCGTAGATTGTCACTGATCCAGTCGTGCATGCGGTCACAGTTCTCGATCAATCCAGGAAGACTGCCCAACAAGGGCCAGACACGTGGACCCTTTAACGACCGTGATATGAATGTGAGCCACAGTAGATACGCCGTAACCGCCATTAGAAGCAACAAAGCAGTGGATATATCCATACTCACAGTGTACAAGTATACAAAACAAGAAAAGAAAAACAGAAAACTTTCGGTTTTGGTTTTGTTTTGGTGATAGTCTATGAACTTCACTTACCTCGAAAATGAAGTTGAAGTGCAAAAAGCTTCGATCTTTAAGAGAATCCCAGATGCCCTTTTCTCCCAAGAATAAAATGAAGGATCACAAAATGGGAGAAGTTAAAAAGAGTGATACAGAAAGGTGTAGAGAGAGGGGGCGGAAGTGATGTGAAGAGACTAGAGAGGGAGGAGAGAAAGGCAAGGAACGAACAAAGTGATAGTACAAAATGGAGTATGATGAGAGAGGAGATTTATAGGTGAGATGTAATGGCAGCAATTATGATGGCCAGACTGTTTTCTTGAAATTGGACCATCTCTGTGTCTTTCTCTTTCTCTAACATTGAGATGGTAGCACTATAAATGCCCTGAGAGGTCGTTGTGACTTGAAGGCTTAAAAACAGCGATTCCCCTTGCTCGTTTTCCTTTTACCTGCAAAACCACCATTAGCAATAACCTTTTTTCAAAACTCAAAAGACTTAATCTTTGTATTCCTTCTCTCTATTCCCTCTCACTTCCTACATGTACACCTAAATTTGCAGGCAAAAGGAGGAAGGTCTTAAATTCAGGCATTTAATGAAGACGACTTAAAAGAGATTAGTTGAGGAACTAAGACACAACAAAACAAGGCATAAGGAAGAAAAGAGAGAAAAGATGAGGTCAGGGACTGGTGTTTAAGACTTTTAAGGATCACTTTGGCCTGTCTTGCTTAATGATGACATATTTACAACATGACAATTTTTAAGAAATTTATTAACACATCCCATTCTGATTTCTTCATAGAACAATTGAGTGACTCTTCTTTAATGAAAAATGGACTTATCATGTGGGCATTTGGTTAAGGTTCGGTGAGCAACCTACCAAGAATTTTTAATTGGGCTTCATTTATAGGACTCAATTCTTTTACAACTCCCTTCCTTATCTTTTTTTTCCTCTGAAAATTTATAACAAAAAGATAACTATCACAAGATTTTGACCTTCTCTATCAATGCATTACGGTAAAAAATGGTGTGCTTGTCAAATGACTGGTGGCGGTGAAGGTGATGGTAGTGGTGTTCTGTATTCTTAATTGCAATATAACAAGTCTACCTAGTAATTTCTCATCTGAACCCAGAAAGCGTATGGCCTCATCAGTCTGCAACTCTGCAGGTCAACTCCAACGCGATTCCTGAAATTCCCTTTTTTGATTACATTTTTTACATATTTTTTCCATTAATAAATTTTCTTTCCTCTTTTAATCACGCCATCCTGAAATCAAAACTATTTTGTCTATTTAGCTTTAAGCAGTTTCACACTTTCACAGTAAGTAATGAATGAGAACAAAAAGCAAAAATGAAGGGGGTAAAGCCATCATAAATTGACCTATATCCAAGAGCCGTTGACCTATCTCTCTGTTTTTTATGAACCTGGTACGTAACTGAATTCTTAGAGATAAAGCAAGTAAATAGAGGATCAAGAGGGGACCAAATGTATATCTTACGTATATTTACGCATTACCATTTATCAGCAGACATGTACATTTGGATCCAAAAGAAAAAAAACCTTTCCTTCACCCTGAACCAAAAACGATAAGAATATAACTTTACGTTAAAAGGGCATGGCTAATACAATTTCACTATGTAAAAATTAGCAAGTAGTTGAAGAGATTCAACAGTAAACTAGTTGTGATTTTAATTGCATCATAATTCAGTAGTTGGGACCTTAAAGATCAAGCTAAGCATTACTCTCTCTTTTACAATGTAATTGACACTAAGTTCATAGATCATAACCCACACGTTACGAGAAACGATTGAGATTTGACTTTAGGTCTTTTGATCTTCTAACGATAATAAATAAAGGGCGTCTTCAAGTAGGTTCATAAGTAGCTGACTCTATCTGCTACCCAAATAAATGTGAATCTTCCATGGTAGGCGTAAAAGTCACAACCATACACTAAAAGTTCCCTAATCGTAGCAAGTTTGGTATATCATAAGATGAGGGGCTTCTTCCTCTTGGTCATTCCCTGGAGATTCTCTTCCTTTGTTAAGTATTTACTAAAGGGTTAAGAAGTTTGTGTGTCTGGTTCTTGTGGTCATGATTTCCAAGAACTATAAAACGAATGTGTTTTGGTCGATATAGGTATGAAATATAGGTAATTTAGGTGGACGGTTTAATTAGACTTGACGTGGGAGATGGATGGCCAATTTAGGTGGTCGTTGGCTATGATTTATTAAGCCACCATGACATATTCAAGCCTAAGTGGAAATAATTAATTAAGTAATGTCAAGATCTGAATACTTCTTTGAGACAGAAAGTCCAAATCTTAAAAGTGTGATTCTTGTACGAAACGGGAATCTAAGGGAAACTTGGACATATTTTTATTTAAGCTCCTGACAGTGCTTAGGCAGATAAAGTGCATTTTATTAAACAAGACAGAGAGTTGTGAGTGCACTTTCAAAGTAGTCATTACTTCCACGTAATTATGAACCAACTATTTCACGTTTTAACTAATTATCGGTTTCTATTTAATACATTCCTAATTAGGAAAAGAGATTGTCAGGAGGTGTAAGATTAAGGAACCAAAATGCTTTCTTTAAGATTTAAGACTAACCCCTTCAATGAATTCTTTTCTTTGACAAAGTGACAAGTTAGTAACATGATTTATTTTCAGAATTAGACTTAGCTCTCTCCCCATTTAAATTCATGATGATAAGCTTTTTTTTCTTTTTCTATTTATTCTTTCCATTTTTCCTTGGCTTTTCACTTGATGACACTGTTACCTCCCCATTTACTAGTTAAAACCTTCATAGGGTTCAAAGGTAAACAATATGAATATAATTTTTTATATCTCGTATACAAAAGAAATTTAGCCTACGAAGCATACGAAAAGTCAACTAACTTGAAGGAAAAGGCTTAGAATTTAATACCTTGGTGGTATTTTTCCTTTAAAGGTCTGCCTCATTAGGCGATTTTGTGGGAAGAGACCAAATGACCAATCCCTTAATTTCATATGAAGAGAATAACTGCAAAGAAAACGTCAGGAAACAAAGGCGAGCAGGACAAGAGTCAACAAAATGCATTAACTTAGGTGACAAACTGCTGAACCACTGCTCCTTTAACTCTTGTAACAGTCTGCTAAATACTTGCATATGCCAATGGCCCTTAGCCACATGGACAGGCTATTGTTGTCAACATGTCCGTAGACCAATAGTTATTGTCGGTGACGAACTTGCTTTGCCAATACTAATTGCCACTCAATTGTGTTGTGTAGAAATTCTTACCAAAAATGGAAAAGTAGAAATCCTACCAGAGTAATCCCAGGTTCTCAATCTCAGGTTCATGGAGAGACTCTTTGGATTGGACAAACAATAATCACTTCCTGTAAAGACCATGTACAATCTTTTCTATGCATGAATTAAATAGCCATCAATAAAAAGAGAAGTTCCCAATTGTAATTACCATCCACAAACATAATTCGTTCAAGGAGTTGCAAATAGACCGCGGGTTCCAACATTCAGATTTAGATTGAAGTTACTTTTAAGGAATACAAGAACCTGTGCTGCTTCGAAAAGAAAATTCTAGATGAGCTAATTGGACTAAAGTTAGGTTCTTAGTTCCTACAGCCATAAGCAGTAACAAAGTGAGCAACATGTTACGTGTCTGAAGCACTTCTTTGAACACAATCAGTCTTCCAAACCTAGACCATAACCTGAAAGTTCCATTCCTCCATTAATGAATAGAAGCATTTAATATTATGCTTACTTCACTATCATTTCTTTCATCAAGTGAAATTTAGAGCAGCTCCTTCGAACAGCTTGGAATTTCCAGACCCATCGCTAGCACATGAAACACTACAAAAACGAGCAGAGAGATTGACGGCAGGTTGCTATTATTATGTTCTGCGTGGATTGGCGTCTGATAACTCAAAAATCTGGAGTACAGAAAAGAGATCCGACGCACAATTATGTTCACGAGTGAAACTGGATGAAAAATGTCAACAAACTCACATCGTTATATCCGCTCAATAAACAAGGTGATACAAGCGATAGGAGACTACTTAAATTGCAAATATGTGGCTATTGGAGACCCTGAAACATATGATTATAAAATGGTAACACGCTCGATCGAAGAACTAAAAAATTATAGTGGTGAATTGGGGCTGAACCTTGATCCTCAGATAATTTATCTTCGGTAAGTAGTTTGCCAGAGGGAACTTCAGGCTCCTTTCTACCTGCACTGCAGATCTTAACATCTAATGTCAAAACCTCCATCATTTTCCATCTGATGAGAAGTCGTGCAAGACAAGATAGGAGACAAGTACTCAGATACTGCGGACCGATAACTAGTTGTATCAAAAAGACTAGATAGTTGCAATAGAACAGCAGACATAATTCCAATCTCTACAACTTTGAGCAAAACATTGAATTACCGCTGGCTGTATCCATCTTATGAAGAAACAACTCAAAATGCACTCAAATTAAATCCTTGTACTGCGCGAGGCCCCGCAACTCGCATATGTAGAAGGACCATTAAGATGCATAAAATTCTGAAGAACGATACTGGTTCTTCCAGTAGGAGCACCTCCATAAATGAACAGAGGAAGAATCTGACAAATCATTAGGACCTAAAATGCGCATCATCTCCAATACCTGAATGCGTCTACCAGGAAAACAAGACAGCATATCATTTCTCTCACCTCCAAACACAAGTGCATTCGGAGAAGTTGATACAAGTTTCAGTTTTAGTTGCAGAATCAGCCTAATTGCTCCTAACAGGAGCAGAAGAAGAAGTTCGTACAAACTCAGCCAGAAACAGGAAAAGAAACATCCAAATCTTGATGCTAACAACGTCTGGGTGGAACAAATCGTAAAGTGCAAGTCACTCGAGATCGCGAACAAGTAAAACAAGAAGCAAAAGGGGAAAAAAAAAAAAAAGTGGGACAGATCAGAGACATGCTCAGAATACGCATAGAAACAGAAACATCGAGAAGAAGACGAGCAAGAATCTCAAGTAGAATTGATCTCCTTCACAGTTTCCCATTTCCCGCCAAGACCTTCAGGAAATTTAAAAAGGAGTTGTCGAAGACTTGCCGACAAGAAGCTATTATCCAGTGCAATCAATTCCAGCGAAGACTTATCTCTTTGCCACGTGTCAGCCAAGTCCGAAAACTCAAGACGAAGCCTAGTGTTACCGACATGCAAATGCGTTTGGGATCCATTTTCTTAAGTCTAAATCTGATTAAATATAACTTAATCCATTTATTTTAATTTAAATATAATTAAATTTTAAATCAAAAAGTTTACTTTTAAAGGATTAAGATTTAGAATTCGATATTGAGGAGTGGCTATTAACAAAAACCTGAAATGCGATACCTAACAACGACAATATCAACAATAACAGATCCCATCAAAATAATGCGCAGTATTACCCTTATACAGTGGAGAGGTAGACCCACATGTGGTGAAAATCTCTCAATAACCAACAAGTCCAAACATTTAGAAGTCTTGTAGAATCATAGGCTTGGAATATAAAATCTCTAAATACTTGAAGGCTTCAAAATGACTCCACAAATCAGTTTCAACTTTCAACAATGAGATAAAACTTTGGTTGTGCAATGGCAATAATGTCAAAAAGATTGAGATTGAATTGTCATCACTTAATTTTATTAACATCTCTCCGCCTTGTTCTGGTGGTTCTTCTAAGTCCCAACACCAGTGAATTGGAATGGTAGGATTAAATGACTCGGTTTCTATACTTTTCAGAGTTGAATCCAGAATTGCTACTATCGCTACTTCTCAAATGCGCACCGATAAGAAGTATATGGCGGAGGCATTACGTACCTGACGGAACAAAGCTTACAAAGCTGGTGCTTCCGCGTCCGCATTCTGTGGAAGATATTCAGTTTGGAGTGTAACTCTCCGGTTGTTTTTTTTATGCCAAATCAAGAATAAATGCTTCTAAGGATTGATTCTGCCTAGATATGTTGTATTGAGTTCATATGAACTACCAACCTCAGATGGGAATGAATTCTTAAACAGAGCTACAGAAATAAAATGTCAATAACCAACGCAACCAAGAGGCATGAAAGTAATTATAGACTTTTAACATGGAGGCTATGAAAAATTTGTCACCAGATAAATAGGATAACACAGAGGAAATTACAATAATTACCACCTGGCACTCTCGGCACTCTAGAATTTTTCGTCATCATCTTAATCATCATCTTAATTATCACCGGAAGCACTTCCAGTGATAAATGAACCTCGTCGATGCCCACCGACAATTACATCCCTGAGTCGATAAACAGGCCCCAGCAACCTGCCACTTCTCTGCAATGCGAATAAAATGTATAAACGCAAGTGCAGATTCAAAAACATGATTACTGAACTGTTTGAGCAAGTTGCTCAAAGTATAATCTAGCGGTAAAGCATAGACAATTGCATCATCAATTATTGAAATTTGGCAGAAATTCATTCTCAACACCTAAAATGCAATTCTAATGTCAGAAAAATCCTTTTCAATGACAGACTTATAGTAAACTTAAAAATAAAGAATGGACAACGTCATCAGCTCATCAAAGCAACACAAATCCAACTTTAACAAATAGGTCACCCACTTCTGATTCCTCTTAATCTGATGTCTCCAATCTGTTTTCTGCTACGACCAAGATATATAGAAAATATTACAAGACATATGTTCCTTTAAATTACCCCGATAGGAGTATAACTCAAAAGCTATGTGTAAAGAAATCTCTATTACATGTCATCTCCATTGTTATGAACAAAAATCAAATATGTCAATTCTATAATAAGATGGGAGTAAGTTACAAAGCAAAAGCGGAATCATTTAAAAAATAACTGGACAAAGGGGGTACAGCACCTCGTTATTGACATTGGTCTGCCACCTTTCTTGCTGCCAGCGCTGCCCAATAATTACAAGGCCCATCACTGCTGCTGCGATGAAAATGGACCAAAATGCATTAGCATCTTTTGCATGAGAATACACAGAAGCTGCCCTTCGCTTCCACCAAGCTTCGATTGGTACACTAGGTCTATCATATCTACCCTCTTTAGTAGCTTTGGCAGAGTGAGAACCATCCATAGGAAAGTCTAGGTTCCCCTCAGAAGGTTCATTAGCTTCTGGAATGTCTAGGTTCTCACTCAATGTGGTTGATTCACCTAGACGCGTCTCATTATGAAAAGAATCAAATGTTGCTGTACTGTACATGCTCTGTTCCTTGTCACTCAGAATTGACCGTTGCAGTTTCGTGCTTTCTTCAAACTCTTTACTAGATATGGATATCCTGTTTCCCTCCTCATCAAAAAGCTGTATCCCAGGAAACTCTTCAGACACGTTCAAACCCTTAAATGCTGAATTATCTTCCTCCTTTTCATCAGATCTATCCCCCTTTTGCACACTGACTTCAGGCAAAAGATTCTTCACAGCATATTCATCAACAATCTCACTGTTATCAGGATCCAGTGGCAAATTCTCATGCTGGTTGGGTGGAAATACAAAGTGATCCGACATAAACAATGCCCGAGAAGTTTCTCCTTCATCTTCACCACAAGTATTTTCCTTACCATCATCTTTCACTTCAACTTGTTTTGGACCAGGAGCAGCAGCATATGTAGATTCAGTGAGATGTACAACCTCCCACTCAACACCACGAGGTGTATTCTCCTCTTTTTCATCATTATCTGCCATCCTATAGCTCTTTTGTCTTCCTGAACAGACACATGTACTATCAACTTAAAGAAAAAATATTATTCCCCCTTTGGCATAGACAATGATAACCTACCAAAATATGTTTCATCTTGTTGGAATTTCCAACTTATACAACAAATCAAAGCTCCTGAAAATTTTCATAAATGAAACTAAAAGAATGCCTTTAATACCCCCTAAGTTGAACAAGACCGTTTAGATAAGAATTAAATCTCAAGCAATATCATCACAGCAATTCGACAACAAAAGTAGAAAATTCAGTCACCCAATATAATAACATAAACTGAATCTGATCGAACCTGCCATCACTGGGAAAACTTACATGAAAGATTCTTCATCGATATATATATATATATATATATAGCCAATGGATCTAACAAATTGTGAATCTAGTCATCCACTAATTACCAGTACCTGAAATGAGCACTCACATCCATCATCAGTTGACCGATTAGTCACTCTTATTTTCATCTAATTTGCCCAATTCTTAACTGAAAATCCATAAATATATATCATCGTACTACACTCATTCTCGCGATTAATCCATCAAATAGAACTTCACGATTAAATCCCAGATTAACCGATAATCATTTAACATGCAGATAATCATCATGTTGAGCACCTGGAATCCAAGAAGCGCCTCTTATGAAGTTTTATCCAAATATCTTAAATAAATATTTTTTCAAAAGAAATCAATCATTGAGAAAAAGCAAACATCATCATCATCAATAACAACGACAAACAAGAGGATTACGATCAAAAACAAAGGCCAAGACCTGAATATAAATAAACCAATTCCATAAGAACACAAAACTACCTACACAGACGTAATCGTACGAGATCTACAGCGATAACCGAACACGAGAACGGTGACGTTTTTGCTGGAAAATGCGAACTGTCTCGAGGACTGAATAGAGAAAATGGATTTTATACAGGATTTTCTCGGCTAAGGTACTGAGTGACCTTCGGGACCGGTGGTTTCGCTGTGGGGACATTGAACTCCACCGGCTATCGTGGGTAAAGCGCGTCGTTTTGTTCGACAATATCTCGTTTATCAGGTTAATCCCGTACTTGAAGGACCGTAACCGGTAACTTAGAGATTGTTAAAAGAGTTGCGTGTTAGTTGGGGGAGGGATTTACAATGCATCCACGCTTGTACTTCGAATGGAGCAAGTGACAGTTTTTAAATATTATATAAACTAATAGTAAATTATATTTTAAAATCTTAAATTTTATTTATAAATTGGAAATAAATTATATTTATAATTAAAATTTTACTTAATTTTATAATAATAAATATATAAAAAAATTAATTTATTACAAATATATTATATCCTTAATGTTGTTAATGTGTAGTATTATTTAACTTATTTTAATGTGTGAGTTAATATATGAATAGAAGATTTAGAAAATTTTCATTAAATTAAGGAATAATATATTAAAAATGCCTACTTTTTTAGAATTTTAGAATTTATTTTTAATTTTCAAAGTTATATTTAGTTATTAATTTTAAAAAACATATATATATTAAATCATTCAACGGGATTCATACTGGGTATTGTTGTTGTTACTATTATGTATGTGCTAAATCAAAATATTACTTTTATTTATGTGACATATTCACTAAATATGTGAATGTCTATTTATTGATTACATCAATGAAAATAATATTTTAACATAATTTATAAGAATTTTAAAATTTTAAAAAGTTTGGTACTAAATTAACAAAATTTTAAAAATTACACTTTTAAATCTACTATTTCTTAAATTAAATAAATAATTAAATTATTCACAATTCCAATACAAGAGCTAGTTTTGAGACACACCTAATTGATATTACATAAAAATTGTTCCATCTCTAGAAAAGGAAATGGAAAGGAGGAGCGAATATGAAGACATTACTCAAGGAAGAAGAAGCAAAATGAGTAGTGGTCGTTGATTTTTGATGGCCCTACACAAATGAGATTCATGTTTTCGAAAGACGAGACATCATATTCCAATAACCTCCAATCAAACAACTTCCTGACCTTGACTATTGGGCCTAATGATGATAATGGGTTGGATTTGGTCAAACCCAAAGTAGCCCAGCCCGATTTTGACTCCAACTTAATTCGCCTTAATTTTTATTTTTACTTTTATTTAATTAAAAATAAAAATGACATTTACTATAAAACAATATCGTTTTTTTAATAGTCGTTAAACCTCGAGCTAAACTAGGCCTAGGTAGCCCGAACTTAACTCGATACTTGGTTTTTTGAAAAAAATCAAAAGGTCTTGGTCGGGTTGGTCTTGTTGGGCCCGAGCCCAGTCGCAATGACTCACAGGCCGATCGGTACAATCTTCAAAGATCAGCCTCATACCTATTGG
>JAOTAY010000009.1:24751465-24765660 GCA_025629805.1 Erythroxylum baracoense | reverse complement strand
ATAATATTATTTTAGATATAATAATGTAAATATTAATTTAATATCAATTAAAATTAAATTAACAAATTAAAATAATTCTTTTAATAATCACTAAAATAATTAACAGAGTATAAATAATATTAATAATTTAAATAACAATCGAATTAACATCCCACCTCTTTCTATACGAACTCTATAAGCTTACTATCAATTGCCAGGGGCCGCGCGGACGCAGGCCCCCTCTATCACAAATTATGACGTAGGCTCTTCTTCTTGAGAAGACCTTAGACCAGCACCCCTCCGAAGTGTAATGGATGCAACTGTTCTAGATCATGGACCTTCATGATCGTCCACTGACCCCGTCCAGGTAAGTATGTTTGCAAGTTGGAATGGGCCTCTCTCTTATACTAGCTCTTCGCTTGTCTGTTTCCACATCTGTACGGTATGGGATATACGAACAAGTTCTAAGTTTTAACTTCTAACCTATCCATCCATCTTAGCAAATTACAAAATCTTATTCATCATTTTGTCTTTTCAATTGCGGACAACTGTTTATTATGAATAATTTATTATTAAATGTTTTAGTTTACTAAATATTATATTTTTAAGATAAAATTCATATAAAAAATTTAACTTGAAGAATTAATAAGACAATATTTGGTTAAAATTCTTAATACTTTATTAATATTTTTTAACTTATGTCAAGTTACCTTTTAAAACATCCGCCTTCTTCATACCACACACATGAACCGAAAAGATAGAGAGAAGATGAAAATACCTTGACAAAATACGTTGGAGAAGACAACGACAATAGTAGGAGACGCAACAACTCGATGGAGAATACGTAGATGACGGACAACGGAGCAGATTTGGAGGAGGAAGACCAAAAGAAACAACGCACAGGGGAGAAGGGGACTCGGGTAAAGGTTTTAAGAAAACCAGAATGATGTTGTTTGGACGTCGTTTTGCTTCTGAAGGTAGAACGTTAATTTTAAGTACGCCAACAGTGATGTTTTCTTCAATAAAACGTCACGATTTATATTTTGCAATATTTTATTAATAAAACGCCACAAAAAATGTTACAAAGATAACGTTTTCATAAAACATCACCAAAAATTCGAACTTTTTATGACGTTTTTTAAACATCACGAAAAGTCTTCACAATCCGCGACGTTTTATGATAAAACGTCACAGATTATGTGTGTTTCTTGTAGTGATGGGTGCCCAAAATATCATGTTAGTAAAAATATTTTGTTATGATATTCAATATAGGAACATAAATAAAATAACTATGTTAATGAACGTTTATTTAGTGATGCTTACAAGGTCGGGAGTTGTAAGCTCTTTCGTTTGACATGCGACTCCTTCCCAGATAGGGGTTGTTTATGTTATTCATAGATTGATGAATAATAATGCTAAGTTAAATTAACAATTAGCATTAAGTTACAAAGGGATAATTATAGACAGGGTGTGAGAGGGAGTTATTAAAAGAATAAATAAAGAGGGACAAAAGGAACAAATTAAGTTAGGAGAAAAGTTACAGCAAATGAAAGTATTAATTGAAGCTTAGTATGAATGATAATAAGAAGCTAAAGAAGATATTCATGACATATATTATTGTTTTTCTGATGTTGATATGTATTGTTGTTACGTTTTTTTCACTATTGAAATCATGGGGCTAATGTGATATAATTTCTAAGGATTTATATATTAATCATGTTGTATATGAAATGGGGTTACAGTGAAAATTACTTGTATTATGCATGAAACTTTAATTAATATATTGAGAATATTAGATATCATTACTGAACTATTGTAGTTATTCCATTCATATGTAAGTACATACGTAATTATGTTTAAATTCTAATTCAACTTGTGACAATATATTTAAGAAAGCAATCTAAAAAGACAACATACACATTTCCATTTGACTCTTGCGTACGAACAATATGAGAATCATAAGCCTGTAAAGTTGAGATTCATATAATATAGACCATTAACTTTGATAATCATATAATGTAAGCTACTAAAAAGTAAGAGATTCATTTAATAAAAGTAATAATGCAAAAGGAAATAATATAATTCATTTAACTCTTATATAGAATGTCCTGTTACAAATGGAGCTTTAACATTCATGTCACCATATAATGGTTTTTTGAGAAGTACGGTAACACAGAGATTATATAGTTACCATGATTACTGCTTTGACATTGTTTCTTGTAATGGGAAAGTCGAGTTGGCCTCCTTCTTGCAGATTCAAAAGCACATCAAGAAGTAATTCTGCTTCAGTTTGTGAAGAATCTGTTGCTTCGGCTTTTCTCTTTTGATGGTCAGCCATGATGTTCTTAAGTGTTGTGTCTAGTTCATGATGCAGCTTCTCAACCCTAGACCTTTCACTTGAGATCACCCCAAGTATTTAAATGGACGGAAACAAATCGGAAAAGCTCAAACCTCCCAGCTCGTCCGCAAATTTATGAATATGTTCCATGAATTCAGCTTCATGGTTCGCATCTATTTTGCCCAAAGACAGACAATAGCAATAATAATTAAATTGGCACTGAAATGTAAATTATAGTAAAAGATCATTGTCCTAAGTCAAAAATTCTTCCTTAAAGATACGGCAGGATAATAGAATCCAACTCTAGGGTTTAACGCCTTTTTCACTAATTTCGGTGCACTCCAAAGGGTACAATAAGAACTGTCTTCAAAAATTAATAAAAACTGACAAAGGCAAAATTAAAAAGACAAGAAAATATGTGTATAAAAGGTTTTTTTTATGTGGAAGAAGTTGTGTGCCTTATCTAAGAAAAGTGAGCAGAATTGTAATCGTGGGAGTGACTGAAAGAGTAAAAGTGAGGGATTTTTATAGCGGAAACAATGACAAGAGGCATTAGTAAATATTAAAGCAAAAGAAATGTTAAAACGTTAATGGATATAATATGCATAATAACTATTAAACGTTATAGCTGATAATGGATAATAAAGTTGAAAAACCATAGGTCCAAGTTATGGACTAATAATACCAACACGACCTTGAGGTGATGTTAAGCGAGAAAGATGTGATTTTGCTTAAGTTGACAGACGATCCAACACTAACTGCAATTGTTTTAATCATGTTTAAGCTCTCATATGCTCGGATTTATCTGTAAGATTGGAAACGTTTTGCACCCAATAGCTCGGTTATACAAATCTTTTGCAGCTGTCTCCAGTAATCTCCATAGGGAGCATATATAATATAAGTATCCAACTTGAGAATGGAACAAAATGACCCTCTTCTAGTTACAAATTGGGAAATCAATGAGCTCCTTAAAGGAAAAAAAATTGAAAAGAAAAAGAGAAAAATGTATTACTTATTAAAAGGAATAGTGTTAACAAATATTGCTCATCTAGAATTTGGCTTTTTTTTTTTGCAATTAACAGATTACATTAGTTGTTAGTTGAATTTATCAGCAGCTAGTTAACAGTAGATTAATATAGTTAATTTGACCAGCAGATAACATCAGGGGTTTGTTTAAAGATGTTTGATAAAATTAGCTTTTTAGTATTAGTTATTTATGTGTAAAATGACATATGAGGATATAACTTAAAAAAAATTATAAGGACATAAGTATTAGCTGTTCATATCTTAGTATTTCTTTGAATATTCTTATAAAAATTTAGAAAGAGCAAAAAAAGTCAATACCATAATTTTTAATATATTAAATTAAAATAAAATTATTTGAAAAAACATTTTATATTAATTTCTTAAAATTTAAACTTAGATAAAAATAATTAATTTAAATTTGACTTATTAATTTTAGATTAAATTGAACTGAATTAGGCGCAATATACAAGTGATAATAGTATTATATACTAAATATTAATATAAAAAGGAACCTAAATATCAGGTCTATATAAAAGTAATTAATGTAATATAATTAAAGATAAAAAATTTAAAAGTATTTAATTTAATATTAAAAATTTTAAAAATTGAATTTAATGATTAACTTTTTAAATTTTGTATAAATTAAATCAAATTTATATCTCTATCTCTATCTCTACTTTATTTTTATTTATCTTTATCTATATTTTTCTGAATCATTTATAATAACTTTTGTATGCGATACTTAATGTATCAATTTAATCAGCTAATTATTAAACATAATTATTAACATTTTACGAATTCAAATAACTAAAACTTTTTAATCACTTAAAAAATGACTGACGAGTTATTTAAAGAAAAACAAGATACAAATAATAATTGCCATAGGCATCGGTTGGTGGGGCTGAGACGCGCACTTGGCAACATAATTTAGAAGTGACAAGTCGCTTTATAGCGTGGAGGTCCATCAATCTGATTGACAGACACGGGCACGCCTTAATCTATAACACAACTCCATGACCCCTACCTTTTTTCCTAGTCTTATTGATTTGCCAGTGGCATATGATTGCATTCAATAATTTTAGGGGGTTTAGTTTAATTTATATTTATATTTTTAATTTTATATTTTATATTTTATATTTTTAAAATATTTGATTGTTAATATTAATATAGTTGTATTTTTATTATTGATAATAATTACACATTATATAAAATTACAGATAAATTATTTTTAAATAATTAAATTTATTTTAATATCTTATATAATATTTATTAATAAATTATCAAAAAAATTTATTTTATTTATTAAAATAAATAATTTATACATTAAATTAAATTATAGTTATATTTATATTATTAAATCAAATTTAATTTTAGATGTATATATTTTGAAGATATTTTAAATTTAATTATATTTTAAATTAAATATATTTAATTATTAGTTAATTAAATATATAATATTAAATTAAAATATTCATAATTTTTATTAATAATTAATATATTAAATAATAAAATAATATAAATTTAGTTCATAGTAAATTAATTTATAAAAATAAAAATAAAAACTACTTTTTATAGTTTTCGTGAAAACCAGAAAAAAACTAAAACTAAAAGCAAATAAATCAAATAAATTTTTTTATTAAATTTAAAAATAAAAATAAAAATAAAACCAATAAGACCTTCATCATTCAATTCTTCTCACTCAAGACCTACCGTAATTTTCTTAAGTGGGGAGAATGACATATTTTTCGTATTAAATAGATAGTTTATTACGTTGAATTGTCTATTTCATAATATTTAATTATCATTTTTTAAATTATTGTATATTTTAAATCATTTAATTATTAAATAAAATTTATTTATATCATATTAAAATTTTATTTATTTGTATTTTTAATATTATGTCATTTTAATTTAGAGCAATATATAACAAAATAATATGATATCTAAAGAAAAAATAAGTGATAACTTTTAAACGTGAGTCTTAAAATGAAAAAAACTAAAATTTCAAAATATCGAATTTAAATTTTGAAGACAAGTCACAACTGACGAGTCTTTTAACTTACAAAAGAAACTTAAGTACTTCACACAAAATAAGGGTATGTTTGGTTAACGAGGTGAAATGAAATATAATATTATTCTATCGTTTGTGACGAGCGTTTATAATAAAATTAAATAAAATGAGATTAAAATGAGAGTCTTATATTACATCTCATTATATCATAAGCAGTAAAAATAAAAAACTTTCGATTTGAAAAATTTAGGATGGAATGTAAAATGATAAACAACTTTATATTATATTATAAATCATTTATCCAAACAACATTTTACTTTATTACATCATAAACTATTTCATCCATCTCAAACAACAATTTTTTAATATTATATTTATTTATATTTTTTTCATTATAAATCATTTAATTTTATTACATTAAAAACTTTACGTCAAACCAAACATAACGTAAAGTACTTCTTCGCCAACCACTTGAGCCCTCAGTTTAGACGAAGGGATGATAATTTTGTCTGGTTTAACCCGAGTTGATATAAAATTAACGAGTTAAGTTCAAATTAATTAAATTTTAAATTACATTTAAATTTTTTTAAAAAAAATTTGGATCACTTTCAGATTTAAATAAATGACGACATTTTGAATAGGATGACATTATTTTTAAATTTTAAATTAAAAAATTAATTAAATTTAGTTAGAATCTAATCAAATTTCAGATTGGATCTGAAATATAGCATAAATTTTTGGATTAGACTAGACCTATCCCAAGCCTAAGCATAACAATTCACATTTGGTTTCATGTAACTTAAACGACATCGTTACTAGGATTAAAGAAACAACTGAAGGCTGCCACGTGGGAGAAGGTCGTCGTTAAATAAGGAGACTTCAATCCAAAGAAAATGGCGGTGAAGGACGGGAGAAGAATGGGAGACTTGTACGCTTTGGACTTCGACGGCGTACTTTGTGACAGCTGCGGCGAGAGTTCTCTCTCCGCCGTTAAGGTCTGGACAAAACTTCATAGATGCGACTTAGGATTTAGTTGAGTTTGATAGTGAACTGATTACGAGCAATTTTTCGATTTATAGGCTGCGAAACTGAGATGGCCGGCTTTGTTCGACGGTGTGGATACGTCAACCGAGGAATGGATTGTCGATCAGATGCACATTGTAAGACCTTCTAGAATTTTATCGAATTCAATTAATACAGTGATGAGGATGCATTGTTGTTTTAAACCGAAGTTGATGTTATGAGTTTTCCCCAAATTGAATCAAATCGTTTCTGGTACTGATAGTAGATTATAATTTGGTAGGTGAGACCAGTGGTGGAAACTGGTTACGAGAATGTGCTACTCGTAAGGCTGCTTCTGGAGAGTAGAATACCTTCTATTAGGAAGTCATCGGTTGGTCAATTGCTGAATTGAATCATTTTAATTGGGTACTCTTGTATGATATTTCTATCAATTGAGGTTTGAGCTGATCGTTTTGGTTGAATTTGGAAGGTTGCCGAGGGGCTCACTGTTGAGATGATATTGGATAACTGGTCAAAGCTTAAACCTGTTATTATGGAAGAATGGGGTGAGGATAGAGATCCTCTGATTGATCTTTTTGGAAAGGTCAGAGATGAATGGATGGATCAAGATTTGGCTACATGGATTGGAGCTAACAGGTATTCAGATTAGGTTTGTAAATTGATCAAAATATATGTTACGTGTCTGCAGTACCACGGGAAATCTGAGCCTAAACCATAAAATTTGCATAGTGCCACAGGTTAGTGTATTCATTATAATTCAGGACGCCTGAAAAATTTATAGCTAATGCAAGAAGTGAATTGGATTAATATGGGAACTTCATTGATTTAACACCTTATCATTGAGGGTATAGTATGACTGAATGTGGAATTGATGGGAAGGAACTTAGCTTTGCCATAGCAGTCATGTTATTCCACAAACACATTTGCGGAATGTCTGCCTGAGTATAAGGATTTGATAGGTTCTCCGTGATTTTGATAATTTGGCATCCATTGACCGTTAGATATCTATCCATTTTGATGTGAACTTGCTGGGTTAATTTACAGAGTGCCATAAGTTAGTTTTTTCATTATAATTCAGAAAGCTTGACAAGAGCATAGCTAATGTAAGAAGTGGTTGATTGCTATGGGAATTTCATTGATTTAACACCTTATCGATGATGGTATCATATGCATGGAATCTGGAAAAGGAACTTCCAGAGCATTCATGTTATTCCACAAACAGACTTACCCAATATATTAAATGTGCTGGGATGGCAGCCTGAGTATAAGAATTTGATAAGTTCTCCATAATTTTGATAATTTTTAGATTCATTCACTGTTAGATATCTATCCATTTCGATGTGATCCTGCTGGGTTAATTTACAGATTGCATATTCTAAAGCCATTATCTTAAGGAAACTTGTTTCCATTAGCAACGAGAATGTACCTTATTTTGTAGATTCTATCCTGGTGTTGCTGAAGCTCTGAAATTTGCAAGTTCCAGTATATACATAGTGACCACGAAGCAGGTGCAGCTTCTTCTTTATCATTTTTGCTGGAGCATCATTACTAAATTCATACAAGGTTGTGCGCTACAGGAGTGTGATAGTGACAAAATGAAGAAACTGAAAGCCTCAAATAATTTACTTGTTCTTTTTGTCTATTCCTCTTACAGAGCCGGTTTGCTGCTGCTTTACTAAGAGAGCTTGCAGGTGTAACAATTCCGCTGGAAAAAATATATGGCCTGGGAACTGGGTTAGTATCTATACCTGAGTTGCTTGATGAGTATATTTCTTTATTTTCAAGTTCGTGTATTTCTTTATTTTCAAGCTCATGTATCTTTGCGCGTTTCCAGTCCGAAGGTCGAAGTGCTTAAGCAACTCCAGAGTAGGCCAGAACACCAAGGGCTGAAATTGCAGTAAGATACTTTTGTGATTACTTGCCAGCTTCCCATCCATTACAGACAATTTGATTACTGAAATTTCGTTGTTGAATCTCAAACAAGCTTCGTGGAAGATCGACTTGCAACTCTGAAGAACGTGATCAAGGAACCTAAATTAGATGGATGGAACTTGTATTTAGGTACCACATTCTTTTCCAGAAGCTCCATACCAGTTCTTAGCAAAACCACTTCTCTAAATTGATTAATCTCCCTACTAATTGTAACTATTTGGATAGGGGATTGGGGGTACAACACTCAGAAAGAGAGAGAAGAAGCAGCTAGCATTTCCAGGATTCAGCTTCTCCAGCTCTCAGATTTTAGTAAGAGGCTAAAGTAGTGAACCACATTCTTTCTGTTCTGGAATTGGGATACATTGATTAATTCTTGATTAATCCCAAAAGTTTGCCCTTATTTAATTCATCAATATAAGACCAAAACCTCATATGATCTTAAAAGCTTCCATAACCAGCGCATGTTTAAGCAGGGTAGTTCCTGAACATGATACTTGCAGATAGAAGTGTAAACCTCGAAAGATTTTGATAGGATTAGTCAAAACTACTATGATAAACCTACAAGGAATCATGATCCCTAGTGCTACCTAAGATAATGAAACTACAATTCGTCTTTGGGATGCTTATGCTTCTCCACAGGGTTGTTATGCTCGACGCTATTTTCCTTCTGGCTTTGAAGCTTCTCAAAAACCACATCCAAAGGTGGGTCTCCAGGCCTACGGTAGACTTGATCGCCGATCTTGATCTCATACGCATCTGGTTCTTTCAGGATGAACTCCTTCAACTGAATATTTAGAAACATTGAAACAACTATAAGTCTGCTTGAACCATCGGGTGAACAATGGGAATTCACAAACGAAGAAGCTCACCTCTGCCATGTCTCGACCTTGTTGCATGGTGAACATGATTGTGCTTACATCAACACCCACGAAATTCACCTCAACTCCCCCAGTTCGTAGAACCTTTGTCCACTTCATCGCAATCTCAGCCACTGTATCCTGAAAACACAACACCCAAAATTATACATCTTTCCACACACAAGAACTGATTCGAATGACACAGAACATAACCCGAAAAAAAAGAAACACTTCACTTACCGGAGTCCGACGCATGCCCAATCGGAGTTTCACGAACCCAATCACAGGCCCTACTTGCCTCTTCGCCATCACTTCCTGAATCTCTGCGAGATTCATATTCGACAAATCAGACGGTGGTGGATCCAACTCCTCCGTGGACCCCGCCGATTTCTTGCCCCATTGCTTCCAGGCCTCGTCCTCCTCATCGTCGACGACGTCGTTAAGGTCGTCGGAGATGTGGACTTTTCTCTTCCCTCCTTCAGCCAATCGGAGAAATTCGGGACTTGGGTACAGTATCAATGTCGCTACGAGCAAAACGAGTATGTTCTGTTTGGCCATACGGACAATTAGTGTCAGAGATGGGTGTTTGTGACGGTGTGTGTCCATGTAGGTAAAAGAAACAGAGATTAGAGCACTTTAGATTTTTTTGTTCAAAAATTTTGGTAAAATAATTTTTTAATTTTAAAAAATAGGTAAATAATAATAATAAAATTCATTTCACATGAATATTATAGATGGACCAAGTAAATGATGAATGTAAGGTCATTAAATTTAATTCTTAAAATTTGAATTAATTATTAAAATTAAACTTAAAATAAATTATTTCAAATTGATTTTAAGAGTTGAGTTAACTTAAGTTATTATATCAATAATATTATTAAGTGGTATAATACAATATTTATAATATATATATATTGTCATGATTTTTATTAGATTTTAAGAAAAAATTAAAAATTTTAAATTACAAGAGACGTATTTTACTTATATATATATATATATAAATTAATATATATATATATATAAGTAAAATACGTCTTTTGTAATTTAAATTTTTAACGTATTTTACTTTTTTATATATATATAATCAATGTTTTAAATTTTAAAGATTTAATTAAACCGTCGACCTAAATTGATTTATAATATATATTGAAAAGAATTGAAGAACTTACATCTATCTGATGATATTTCAGACACTTGGCTATGATTTGTAGTTGCTGAAAAGAGATAAAATGACTAAAAATTTTATTAAATTAATAAACTATTAATTATTATATAAATAATTAAAATATATTATTAGTCATATAATTTAAAATTATAAATAATAAAATAATAAATAATAATAATATAAATAAAATAAATTCAGTAAATAAAATATTTCATAAAAATATATTGTTGGACTTGTTTTCTATTAGTTGAGGGTATAATAAAAAATAATAATTATTAGAAGATTATTAATGAAAAGTATAATTTTTGCTGCATAAGCACTTTCCTATCGCAACCTTCTTTCTACTTATCGATTTATTTGATAGTACCGTACTTTCCTCTAACTTCCTATTATTCGCCCGCTTATTTAAATATATAATCAGGTTTAAAAACTGCAATAAATAAGTACTTATTTTCACCGCATCGTAAATCCGAATATATCAGGTACTTGTTGCTCCTTCTCATGCGCTTGGTTCTCCTGTTCCCGACCGAGTCCGGGTTGGGGTCCAGATTTCTGGATCTGGGTCAGACCTTGGTGGGTTTCACCGCCGGGTTACATTACTACGTGGCGGTGCTTCACAGGGCGGTTCTGCACCAGCCGCCCAAGACAAATTGGAAAGTTCACGGGGTTTATGCCACATGTTTTCTTGCTATTTGTTGCCAGAGCTGATCGGAGAAAAAAAGACGTATTTGGAGGAAGGCGGCGAGGAGGGTAAGAAGAATTAATCAAAATTGCAATTCTTCGCTCATCTATTGCCACCCCATTGGCCATTGCTTAGTGGGCAAACCACCAAAGCAAATTTTTTTTAGCTTATAAATGTCACCGTTTTCTGGATGCTGGTCCTCCGGGAACAAAAGAAGCAATTTTAACATTGATAGTTATAGTATGAAGTTGTTAAGTACAACAATGGCTAATTATGGTGAAGGAAAGGTGGTTACTTTTCCGTTCTTTACCTATTTATGGCCTCTATGAAGGCATGCACTTTAGGAAGTTTTCTGAGTATTAGGAGTGTCACACGATCGTCGACTCAAGTAGATATGTATTTATTCTTTTTCACGTTAATTCTAATTAATGTTGGGTAGAACAAGTTGTATCTCTTCGACTTTTAAGTAAGAATTTATTTATCAGATATTTAAGTGTACACTTTCACCTTTCACTTATCTAATTTTTGGTGCGAGTTTGGTGTTTGTTGACAATGTCTTATTTATGTTAGTCATTTCCATAAGTGGCTCCCATTCAATCGTGGAGGTAATGGATGGCAGCTCTAGCTATCTTTGTAGTCGCTTTTGTTATTCCAATTCTGCTAGTGCGATTTTTATTTTTAGTATATAGTGTCGTTATTTACTCATTTTTCAAGTCTTTTGTGTGGTATGAATTTCGTGGTTATAGATATTATCTGAGGTTTGCATCCATGATCGGACGAGTTTTTTCGTTTCTCGTTTTCCATTACCTTTAACCATAATCTTCTGGAAAACTGGGTTAGGGTCTCTTTTCCTCAACCGAGCAGTGTGTGACAAGTGATATGACTAATGAACAAGCTACCTTGGGTCATATTCTATGCTTTTTTTTCTTTTTTTGGTTATAACGAAAAGAAACAAAATTACATGATCTTCGGAGGGAGACTAATCCCTGCTATATCCTGGAGAAGGATAATGGCACATCCTATAGGTGCAACATCGAAAATAGTGAGCCCGAGATCTAAATTAACAGCAAAGTTGGCAAGCCAATCAATGCATCGATTGCCCTCTTTGTATGTGTGGCGCGTAAGAACGACCCAATTACAAGTAAGTAAGTCGTGAATGCCCAAGACTATAAGGTTGAGTGACGTAGCCTGGTGTAAAGCGTCAGACAGAAGGTCCTTTACTATAAGAGAGTCTAACTCAAATATCACATGCCGAAAGCCAAGGGTCCAGGCAAGGTTCAGACTCGAATAAACTCTCCAAAGTTTCGTCAAGATCGGAGAGCACCGACCGATATTCTGTGCAAAGCCTCCGGGCCATATTCTATGCTTTGTATGCGGCTCATGTTCAGATTGAACAAGAAAGTTGACGGTAATGCGGGATTACATGTACTGCAATAGATAAACGTATCTTTACTTTCGTAGAGTTTTTGGCACATCACCACGTCCTTTCCGTTAGATTTTTCGAGCATGTCACAAGTTTGTTGCTGTCCACAAGAAGTCGTCAGTTTTTTATTCCTTTTGCGACTCATTGATACTTTATTTATTAACCTAACGTTTCTACTAGCATAAGACAACTAGTATAAGATAAGACTATTAAAATTTGCTTTTATAACGTGATGTATTAACCTTGTGCATCTGATTGACCAATTGAGCATCTATTTAATCAGCTGATCGAGCTTTTCTTTATTATTATTATTATTATTATTATTTCTATTCCTATTTGTCTTATTATTGTTGGTATTATTATTTTTATTATTATTATTTTGTCTTATGAACTTGCATTACATATTTGATTTTTTTAACTCTTCATGTCACATTTGTCTGTACATCTATTAAAAATAGTCTCTTTATTTTGTAAGGACAAAACTGCATATTATCAGACCTTTCTAAACT
This sequence comes from Erythroxylum baracoense, assembly GCA_025629805.1. Classification (NCBI taxonomy): domain Eukaryota; kingdom Viridiplantae; phylum Streptophyta; class Magnoliopsida; order Malpighiales; family Erythroxylaceae; genus Erythroxylum; species Erythroxylum baracoense. The sequence continues at coordinate 24,752,715 of JAOTAY010000009.1, read as the reverse complement.
TCGCATTGATGCGAGATTCAACTGAGTGTGATGATGATTGAAAAGAATTGAAGAATTTAAAATAAAATTTTAAAAAATATCATCTTTGTTCATTAAAGATTTATTAAAAAAGAATGTTAAAAATTTTATAAATTTTTAATTTATAAATTTAATTTATTTATTTATTTTTATTATCAAAAAATTATTAAAACAAAAAGATTCAAAAAAGTTAAAAATTGAATATATCAATTAAAAATTTTAATTATTATATATAACGCTTGAAACTTTTGGACTGCTCTTATAAATACTCTTTACAGGCATTAGAGAAGCCTATCGATTTGTACTGTAGTTGTCTTCTCTTTTAAGTTTTCTCTTTTAAGTTTTAGGCCATGTGCTAATAGTAATGGAATAAAATTGGATATAATATTATTTAATTGTTTAAAACGAGGGTTTATAATAAAATAAGATAAAAGATATAGATTTTATATTATATTTTATTATATTTTAAACCGTAAAAATGAGTTATATTTAAATTAGAGGTTTAAAATAAAATATAAAATGATAAATATGTACTATTTAATATACTCTCAATAATTTTTTATAATATCAATTATACTCTCAACATTAATAACAAGAACCAAGACAATATGTTTTGTTCTGTCAAGAATAAAATAGTCATTCATTATTATTATACATACATTATATTCAATTCAATTCATCTTCTAAACAACATTTTACTATATTACATTATGAACTCTTTCATTATTCCCAAACAATAATTTTCTAATAATATATTTGAAAAATTGAAAGTATTAAAAGTTTCGCAAACTTTTCGGTAAACTCCTTTGGCACGAACAAAAATAAAATCAAGCAAAGACAAAATAACAAGAACATCATAAATTTGTTAACGCAATTTAGCACTCCTTGCCTACGTCTGCAATGTAACATCCCGTTTTCGTATAACAGGTTGAATTATAGAAACGGGTACACGTGAGCAGGGCCGGTCCTGAGATTTTATAGGCCCGGGGCGAAAGAGAAAAAATGGGCCCCTGATATTAATTAAAAAAAAAAATTATATTTTTATATGTATTTTTAAAAAAAAATAAAAGTGGGCCCTGGGCAGGGGCCCACCTCGCCCCTGCCCAGGGCCGGGGCTGCACGTGAGAAAATAGGAAACCACATCTCATGCTCATGCATTTGTGAACAGTGATTTCTGCACATGAAAAATATTTGTACATGCATTCATGACATTTTCCCGGTATAGTTGAGAA
>JAOTAY010000009.1:24703635-24725227 GCA_025629805.1 Erythroxylum baracoense | reverse complement strand
TATTATTAGTCATATAAATTTAAAATTATAAATAATAAAATATTAAATTAAAATAAGAAAATATGAATAAAATAAATTTAGTAATGGATACGTTGGACTTACTTTCTATTAGTTGATGATATAATGAAAAATAATAATTATCAGAAGGTTATTAATGGAAGGTAAAATTTCTACTGCGGAAGCACTTTCTTATCGCAAACTTCTTTTTACTTATTATCAATTTCTGTGGTAACATCACATTTGTTTTAATCACCAATTATTCACCAACAGATTTAAATATATGACTGTATTTAAAAACTGCGGTGAAAAAATACTTATATATATTATATCGTAGATCTAAATGCAATCTTAATATTGTTGTTATTCCAATAGTAGGATAATATTGTAGTAAAAATTATTAAAAATTTTATTTGCATACTTTCTTATATTTCTCCGATTATAATCTCTTAGTCCCTCAGGCCTCAACACTGTTAATGTACTGACAGCCTGTCTGACAGAGAGGAGAGGACCGAGAAGGTAATTAAAACAAGAAAGCAGGGGCAAATCCGTGAGAGCGTGGTCAGTGGGTCCCACTGAAACGTAGATGCACCCCACTTGAAAACAGATCCTATATAAAGCGACAGAAAGCTCATTCATTGCACAATTCATTAAAATCAAGAAAAAGCCAAAAATTAAAGTAGAGAGAGAGAAGACTAAATACGCAATAAATTTAAAAGCCCCAAAACAAAAATCCTAGGGTTTTGACTTCAACTGAAATTTGGGGAAATTTTTCACAGGGAGAGTCTTTGTGGCATTTGACTGTTTCGAATCATTTCGGTGCTGTCTCACTCTCTCTTCACCTCCGTGGGGTGGGTGGCTGGGAGTGGGATATATCTAATCTGTCCCCGCAAAAATCGGTTCTTTTTAAATTTTAGTTTTTTTTGAAGGAATTTGGGTGATGACGAGAGAAATGTAAGAAAAGGATAATGGAAACCTAGAGAGAGAAGGTGGGCAGATAGTGGAGAAGAGACTGTGTGTGTGTGTAGACGTGAGTGAGCTGTGAGCTGTATTTGAACGTTGGTATCGGAGGGTAAAATTGAGGTTTTGTCGATACTTTGGACGGGGTTTTGGATTTTCTCCACATATCTTCTCCATTTCTCGCCTTTGATCTTTTTTACCCCTTTTTTTTGGGGAACTTTATCAAATTTTCATGCAATCTGGTGGTGGTGGACCCGGCCGCATAGGGCCGGCAGGGCGGGCAGCTTCGACGTCTGCGGCTGCATCTCCTTCGTCGTCGTCATCCGCCGTGTCGACGCCGCAGTTAGGGTTTGATTCAGCACAGCAACAACAGCAGCAACTAGGGTCTAGGCAGGTAAATGTTTGGGCATCTGGGGCTTTACAAATTTAAGGCCTTCGTAGTTGAATATAGTAATTAATGCAAGTGATTGGTTGTTTGGTGGTTTTGAACAAAATATAGAACGATCGGGAAATTGTTTTTGGTGTTTGGCTGATGCAAACTAGGCAGGTTTGTAAATGGGGTAAACTGGAAGTGATGCAAGTGTTTTCCTTTTTGTTTTTAACTGGGAGACCTTTTTTTCATCTGTAATTGGTCATCAACTTTACTTGGCTTCACTCTGGTGATGAGATAGCTTTAATTGTGACAAAGATGTGGGGTCTGCTTGCAAATTTTCCATTCCTTACCTACGGCTGAATCTTTTTTTCCTTTTGGGTGAATGTTGGTTGTGCACGTTTGTTAAATTATGATTGTTTTTGTTTGTTTCGCATGTGCTTGTATTTTTCTAGCTTCAGTTGGCTATCTTATTTTGTTAGCCCAATCTCTCTCTCTCTCTCTCTCTGCACAGTGAATTAGGGACATGTAAGTCAGTGTATGATCATGTTAAATATGAACCTAAACAGTTCGGATACCTTCTTTTTAGTTCTTTTGTTTACTTTTCTTTCTTGGAGATTCTGAGTCAAAATCAGAGTTTTCCCAACTCATGAGCAGACTTTTAGTATGTAGCTGCTTTATTAAATATCTTCTTTGAGCTATATTTGTGGCTGGTGAACTTTGTCCTGTGTACCTGCCAGAGTTTGGAGATTTTGAGGAATTTTTGGCAATCAAATTGTAAAACATAACTCTCTGGTTTAAAACGATTGAACAGTGTGTCTATTTTACAATGTTAAGTCTTTTCATGCAGGCATTGCAACAGCAACGACTACTGAGAAAACCTGAAGGAAATGAAGCTCTTGTGTCTTATCAAGCTGGTGCGTTTCAAGGCTTCATGGGTGGAAGCAATTTTGCTTCATCTCCAGGCCCAATGCAAATTGCTCAGCAGTCTAGAAAATTTTTTGATTTGGCTCAACAGCGTGGTATCTCCCAGGAGGCTTATCTGCAATTTTCTGCTTTCCAGGCTGCACAACAGAAGTCAGCTTTGCCCATGCAATCACAGCAACAAGCCAAAATAGGAGTGATGGGGCCATCCACTGGCAAGGATCCAGATGTCCGAATGGGAAATTTGAAAATGCAGGAAGTCATGTCCATGCAGGCCACTAATCAAGGTCAGGCATCATCCTCCAAGACCTCCTCTGAACATATCTCTCGAGCAGAAAAACAGATGGAGCAGGGACAGCTGTCCTCAGATCAGAGACATGAACAAATGCCTTTTATTCAGCAAACAGGTGTTGGCCAAACGATACCTGCAAATATTGCAAGGCCGATGCAGGCACCACAGGGTCAGCAAAGTGTCCAAAACCTGGCCAATAACCAGCTTGCTGCAGCTGCTCAGTTACACATGATGCAAGCCTGGGCACTTGAGCACAACATTGATCTCTCCCAACCTGCAAATGCCAATGTGATGGCACAGCTCATTCCACTCATGCAGTCTAGGATGGCTGCCCAGCAGAAGCTAAATGAAAGCAATGCAGGAGGACAGCCGTCACCTGTCCCTGGTTCAAAGCAGCATGTTACTTCTACACTTGTTGTAAATGAGAATTCTCCACGTGCTAATTCATCTAGTGATGTATCTGGGCAATCCAGTTCTGCAAAAGGTAGGCCGATTGCACCACCTCGGCCTTTTGGCTCAACATCAAATGCAGGGATAGCGAGCAACTCTAGTGGCCTTGCAATGCAACAGCCTGGTTCTCAGAACAAAGAGTCTCAAGTGCGTTCTAGGCAGGCAGTTATGCATGGGAATGGAATGCCTCCTATGCACCCTCCTCAGTCATCCTCTAGTGTTGCCCAGGTTGTAGATCAGACTTTGCCTGCCCAAAATGCACCCAGTGGTAATGATACTTTGCCAATGCAACATTTTAAACAGGCTAATTGGTCTTCCCCGTACTCTACTGTACCTAATGAAGGATCATTGGTCAACCAATTTCCATCACCAGTTGGGCCTGTTGCACAAACGGCAAAACCAAATATTGGGTTCACCAAACAGCAGTTGCATGTCCTCAAAGCTCAGATACTGGCATTTAGGCGAATAAAGGTTTGTCAGTCTGTAGCTCTCTTGCACTCTTCTGCATCATGATTGCTTGCAATGCTTTCTCCAAGTGCTTTTACCATGCGCTAAAGAAGGTGCTAGTGGAATAATTTTGACTTTGTGTTGATTGTTTGACAGAAAGGAGAATGTACTCTTCCTCAAGAACTTCTACAGTCTATTGCTCCTCCACCTCTTGAGTTGCAACTGCGGCAACATTTTATTTCTGTAGGAGGAAGTAATCAAGAGAGGTCCAGTGGGAACATTACTGAAAGCCAAATGAGGCATTTGGAGTCCAATCAGAAGAACTCACAGAGCATGCCATCCATAAATGGGCAGAGTGCTTCAAAAGAGGAAACTTTTGTTGGAGATGAGAAACCTAATGTTTCAAGAATTCAAATGCTAGGTGAACCAACAGCAGTGACTACAAGCCTGGTTGCTACGGGTAAAAAAGAGCAACAAGGTGCTATATCTTCTATTAAGTCAGACCAGGATGTTGAGCGTGGTTTTGAAAAGACTCCTGCAACAAATGATATTGCAACTGATAGAGGAAAGTCTGTTGCACCTCAATTTCCTATCTCTGATGCATCACAAGCTAAGAAACCTGCACAAGTAGGCTCTACAATTCAGCAGAAAGATTCTGGTTCTGGCAGGAAATATCACGGACCTCTGTTTGATTTTCCCTTCTTTACTAGGAAACATGATTCTGTTGGGTCAGCAGGCGTAATGAACACCAATAATAATCTAACATTAGCATATGATGTCAAAGATCTCCTGTTTGAAGAAGGCTTGGAAGTGCTTAGTAAAAAGAAGTCAGAAAATCTGCAGAAAATAAATGATTTGCTGGCTGTAAACTTAGAGAGGAAAAGGATTCGCCCAGATCTAGTGTTGCGTTTACAAATTGAAGAAAAGAAGCTTAGGCTTTTAGATTTACAAGCTCGTTTAAGAGATGAAGTTGATCTACAGCAGCAAGAAATAATGGCAATGCCAGACAGACCTTACCGGAAGTTTGTTAGGCTATGTGAGCGTCAAAGAATGGAGCTTGCTAGACAGGTACAAGCTTCTCAGAAAGCTTTGAGAGACAAGCAACTAAAATCAATCTTTCAGTGGCGTAAGAAACTTCTTGAGGCTCACTGGGCCATCCGTGATGCAAGGACTGCCCGCAACAGAGGAGTTGCCAAATACCATGAGCGAACATTGAGGGAATTTTCAAAAAGGAAGGATGATGATAGAAATAAACGGATGGAGGCTTTGAAGAACAATGATGTTGAAAGGTACCGAGAAATGTTACTTGAGCAGCAGACTAGCATCTCAGGTGATGCTGCTGAGAGATATGCTGTTCTGTCATCATTCTTGAGTCAGACAGAAGAATATCTTCACAAGCTGGGAAGTAAGATAACAGCTGCAAAGAATCAACAAGAAGTGGAGGAGGCAGCAAATGCTGCTGCAGCAGCTGCACGACTTCAGGCATGCTTTGCCAACACCCTCCCACCCCCAATAGCTTGTCAATTAGTTGTTAAATTGCTTCTTTCTTTAGTCAAAGAATCAAAGGTTAAGAAATTTTATCGGTGATTCAAAAGTTGTACTTTTTTTCTTTTCGTATCTCTCATACTTGGTATGTTTTTACTTTTGATGTTTCTAATCTTTATTTTATTTTCATTGACCAAAGGGTCTTTCAGAAGAAGAAGTTAGGGCTGCAGCAGCTTGTGCTGGAGAGGAAGTGATGATAAGAAACCGGTTTATGGAAATGAATGCACCTAAGGATAGTGCTTCTGTCAACAAGTAAGTTATTTGTTTGGTAACATGCTTCCTGTCTTCTTTTGCCAACATTTGAGGGTGGATGTGTCAATTGTGTTTGACCATGAAGTGTCATCAATATGGAATTATCTGCATTGTCTTATGTGATGAATGCATATATGTTATAGACAATGAATATTCAATTGTCTATTAAGGATCGACATACTTTTTCCTGTACAAAAGTGATATTCGATGGCACTAATGTTATTTACGTATATTTTCACTGGTCTCCTCAGGTATTACAGCCTTGCTCATGCTGTGAATGAAAGGGTCATAAGGCAGCCCTCAATGCTGCGAGCAGGAACCTTACGAGACTATCAGCTTGTATATTGCTAACTTTTGGAATATCTGAATTATTTGATTTGCTTCATTTTCATTAATGTTTCATTGAAGCCAGGTTTTGAAACTACTTTTGTCTGTCTTTTTTCTTTTGGTCGCCTTCAGGTTGGATTGCAGTGGATGCTTTCTTTGTATAATAATAAGTTGAATGGAATCCTGGCAGATGAAATGGGTCTTGGCAAAACTGTACAGGTGATTTCCTGTTGGTTTTAGTTTTAAAAGCCTCTCTTTGAACCACCTCAATGGACAAAAATGAAAAATTGTTCCTATGAAGTAGTTCTGTTTAATGTTATTGGTCGATATTGGACTTTTTTTGCATGATATTCAATAACCAATACATAGTGTAAGATTCAAAATTTTCATTCAAATTCTGTTGATGAGTAAATACTTTAATTTTGGGCAGGTGATGGCTTTGATTGCTTATCTGATGGAGTTCAAAGGAAACTATGGACCACATCTCATAATTGTTCCTAATGCTGTTCTAGTGAATTGGAAGGTTAGTCATCAAGTGTGGCATATGATTATCTTTTTGTGTTTCCATATCTAACAATTTAAACTGCAGAGTGAGTTCCTTAACTGGCTGCCATCTGTCTCATGCATCTTCTATGTGGGTGGAAAGGATCAAAGATCAAAATTATTTTCTCAAGTAAGAGCAATTCCATTACTTCTTTCATTACTGCATTTCTTATGAATTTCTAAGCTTTATAAATTTTTCTGTAGGTGGTTTCAGCAATGAAATTTAATGTACTCGTGACAACTTATGAGTTTATCATGTATGATCGCTCAAAACTCTCAAAAGTTGATTGGAAGTACATCATAATTGATGAAGCACAGAGAATGAAGGACAGAGAATCAGTTTTAGCTCGTGATCTTGACAGGTACCGTTGCCAGAGGCGCTTACTTCTTACAGGGACACCATTGCAGGTATGTTCTAATAGAGAGTTGCATTTGTTTCCGACAAAAATAGTTTGTGTGGTTTAGAGCGAACTTTGCTAAATTGTATAACCCATATACTGAGATGCATATTGCTTGTGTATATTATCTTGATTATGTTAGAGAAAGGCTATTAGTGGGTTGATTATATTCTTTCTACTGAAATTAAGGTCATCAAAAAAATGTGAATCATGTTCCTTCGTATGGTTTCACATCCTGCCTGTCCCTTTTATGGATGTCACATTTGTGGCTTTCCTTTGTTTTGAGATGATAAAAGTCGGGCCATGACCATAGATGCAAGATCAATGTGTATTTGTGACATGCATGATATATGATCTATGATACACTTTCATGTCTGTCATCCTCAAATATGTGTTTCAGTTAGTAGGAATAAATTCCACACAGTTATATCTATAACATCTACTAATGTCTATTGCTGTGATAGTTGATTATCTCTCTTAGAAGAAAAATATGTGCAAGCTATATTCATTATAGACCAGAATTATAAGGTTCACCTGGCTTCTAAAGTCTATAGCTCAAAAGAGCGTGTTTCTCTTTATTGAATTGGAGTTTGAGAGTGATTAGCACCAAAATCCAAGTTTAACTTGCTATGAATAACTTGGAGGATTTCTATTTTGTTCTTTTCTTCTGCAGAATGATTTGAAGGAACTGTGGTCACTTTTGAATCTACTTCTGCCAGAAGTTTTCGACAATAGGAAAGCATTCCATGATTGGTTCTCTAAACCCTTTCAAAAGGAAGGTTCTACATACGATGGAGAGGATGACTGGCTTGAGACTGAAAAGAAGGTCATTATCATCCATCGACTCCATCAAATCTTGGAGCCTTTTATGCTTAGGCGTCGTGTTGAAGATGTGGAAGGTTCACTTCCCCCCAAGGTAGGCAAATATGTAGTGATGTTGTAGCTATATATTTGTTATGATTTGCAGCGTATTTGATTACACTATCAATATTGGATTGCAGGTTTCAATAGTTTTGAGATGTAGAATGTCTGCCATTCAGAGTGCAGTTTATGACTGGATCAAATCTACTGGCACTCTTCGAGTTGATCCTGAAGATGAGAAGCGCAGGGTTGAAAAAAATCCTATGTATCAGCCTAAGGTGTATAAGACTTTAAATAACAGATGCATGGAGCTTCGAAAAACCTGCAATCATCCTTTGCTTAACTACCCCTATTTTAGTGACTTCTCCAAGGATTTTCTTGTTAGATCTTGTGGAAAACTATGGATATTGGACAGGATCCTTATAAAACTTCAAAGAACAGGACATCGAGTACTTCTCTTTAGTACCATGACAAAACTCCTTGATATATTGGAAGAATACTTGCAATGGCGACACCTTGTGTACAGAAGAATAGATGGCACAACTAGCCTGGAAGATCGAGAATCAGCCATTGTTGACTTCAATAGTCCCAATTCAGACTGTTTTATCTTTTTGCTCAGCATTCGTGCTGCTGGAAGGGGTCTTAATCTTCAATCTGCTGACACTGTTGTCATATATGATCCTGATCCAAATCCAAAGAATGAGGAACAAGCAGTTGCCAGAGCCCACCGAATTGGACAGACAAGAGAGGTTAAAGTCATTTACATGGAAGCAGTTGTCGATAAGATTTCTAGCCATCAGAAGGAGGACGAAATAAGAAGTGGAGGTACAGTTGATCTAGAAGATGATCTTGCTGGTAAGGACAGATATATAGGATCAATTGAGAGTCTCATAAGAAATAACATTCAACAGTACAAGATTGACATGGCTGATGAAGTCATCAATGCTGGGCGTTTCGACCAAAGAACAACACATGAAGAGAGACGTTTGACTTTAGAGACATTGTTACATGATGAAGAGCGTTATCAAGAAACAGTCCATAATGTTCCATCGCTCCAAGAGGTAAATCGCATGATAGCCCGGAGTGAAGATGAAGTTGAACTGTTTGATCAAATGGATGAGGAACTGGAGTGGGCAGAGGATATGACAAGGTACGACCAGGTACCTAGGTGGCTTCGAGCTGATACAAAGGAAGTGAATTCTACAATTTCTATTTTGTCAAAAAAGCCATCAAAAAATATCTTATTTGCTAGTAATATAGGCATTGAATCCAGTGAAACTGAAAAAAGAAGAGGCAGACCGAAGGGCAAGAAATCTCCAGATTACAAGGAAATTGATGAAGAAAATGGAGAATATTCTGAGGCAAGTTCTGATGAGAGAAATGAATATTCTGCACCTGAAGAAGAGGGAGAAATAAGAGAATTTGAAGATGATGAATCCAGTGGTGCAATTGGAGCTCCACCTGCCAACAAAGACCAATCAGATGATGACAGCCCTATTTGTGATGACGGTTATGAGTATACTCGGACAGCAGAAGCCAACAAAAAGGGTCACATGCCAGAAGAAGCTGGTTTATCAGGGTCATCTTCTGATAGCCGAAGAATGACACGAGCTATGTCTCCTGTTTCTTCTCAGAAATTTGGATCTCTCACTGCACTAGAAGCTAAACCGGGTTCTCATTCTAAGAAACTGGTATGTTTCTTCACCATATCTTTCTATGCAGTTGTACGGATTAGCTTTTGCTAGCTATTCACTTCCTATCTGCCTGATCATTTTTCAGCCTGATGAACTAGAAGAGGGTGAAATTGCTCTATCTGGAGATTCTCAAATGGACAATCAACAATCTGGAAGTTGGATTCATGAACGTGATGAAGGTGAAGATGAACAAGTCTTGCAACCTAAGATAAAGCGAAAGCGCAGTATTCGGATTCGACCACGTCATGTTGTCGAAAGGCTTGAGGGGAAATCTGGCAGTGATGCTAAAGGCGGAGATTCAATTGTGTTGCCATATCAAGATGTCCATAAGTATCAGAAACAGAGGAAGGCTGATAATGAAAATAAAACATTTGTAGAACCTGGGCTTTCCAAGCCTGATCAAAGTGATTCAGCAAAAAGTAGGCGGAACTTTCCTTCAAGGAGAATAGCTAACACATCAAAATTGCATGCTTCACCTAAATATAGCAGATTGAATTTGCAGTATAGCTCTGCAGAAGATGCTGCTGAACACTCCAGGGAGAATTGGGATGGGAAAATTACAAATACAAGTGGGATATCAGCTGTGGGAACTAAGATTTCTGATGGCATCCAGAGAAGGGTATGTACCATCTTGATATGTTTTCTTTTCAGTGTTCAATTCTGCCATAAACATTACTCTTATGTAGCCAAGTTATCAAGCGTTAATCATCTCAAGGCACTAAAGATTGGGTTGTATGAACACTTCTTGCTGCATACATCTTGCATAACTTTGCATGAGATCAATTTATCTATGTCCGGTGAAGTTTCTTTATTAGTAGAGTGAACCAAATTGTAATAAATGTAGAATTGCTCTTTTGAACAGTATTCCCACCAAATTTCTGGCGCTCAGAGATCTTGACTTTCATGTATCTGTTGAAATAATTTGGACTCCTACTCTGAGGCTATTAAATGCATTTTAATGTAGTCCATTCAATTAGTTACTGAACTTAAACCTTTGAGAGTGCTTTTGTCTACTGTGGTCTCAGCATTAGCTTATTCGTTGTCTACTTGACTGAAAATCCTTGTTTCTGCAGTGTAAAACTGTGGTTAGCAGGCTCCAAAGGAGAATAGATAAGGAAGGTCAACCAATAATTCCCCTCCTAACGGATTTGTGGAAGAGGATAGAGAATTTTGGGCAGACTAGTGGTGCTGGAAATAATCTTTTGGATTTGAGGAAGATTGAACAGCGTGTTGACAGATCGGAATATAGTGAGGTGATGGAACTTGTGTTTGACGTGCAATTCATGTTAAAGGGTGCCATGCAGTTTTATGGGTTCTCGCATGAGGTATGATTCTCATTTGACTTGGTACTCCTAAATGATTTATCTGCTTCCTGTATTTGCAAATATTTGAACATTGAACTTTGGTGCCTATTCCAGCCTTTAATTCATTATCATTACATGGTGCAGGTTAGATCTGAAGCTAGGAAAGTACATGATCTCTTCTTTGATATCTTGAGATCAACATTTCCGGATACAGATTTCCGTGAAGTCAGAAATGCGCTCTCTTTTTCTGGCCCAGCTTCTACTTCTGCTCCCGCGTCAACACCAAGACAGGTGCCTTTAGGCCAAAAGAGACACAAACCAATGAATGACCTAGACCACGAGACTAGCACCATTCATAAACAAATGCTCCGAGGATCTATTCCTCCAGGCGAAGATTCAAGGATCCGAGGCCATTTATCACAGAAAGAAATGAGGCTTGCGAGTGGAAGTGGCAAGGCCAAGGAACAGCATCAGCAGGATGATTCTCCAGTCCATCCTGGGGAGTTGGTCATCTGCAAGAAGAGGAGAAAGGACCGGGACAAGTCTGTCATGAAGTCTAGGAATGGATCAAGTTGCCCAGTTTCGCCCCCTAGTGTTGGTCGGAACATCATGAGTCCAGCTTCAAGTTCAACCCCTAAGGAAGGGAGGCTGACTCCACAGAACATCCATCAACAGGGTTGGGGAAACCAATCTCAAGGTGGCGGCAGTGGTGATGGATGGGCAAAACCTGTAAAGAAGTTGAGAACGGACACTGGTAAGCGGAGACCTAGTCATTTGTAACTTGTTAAGATCGTATAGTGTATACTTTAGGGTAAAAAATGTTTGTAATCATTGCACCCAATTAGGTCCATACTGTTAATAGTGTAGAATATTGTTTCTCAATTGTATACTGCACCGTGATTTGAAATCCAATAGTCCAATGAAATATTCGTATCTGTTCCTTGCAGTTAATACCATCCACCAACTCATTGTTAGGTTCAGCCCGACCATTGTTCCTTTAAAATCTGAAAGCTGCTTTGATCTTATATATTTATTAATGTCCCAAAACTGGATTTCACTTCTCTTTGAATTGCAGCATTTCTTGAACATATCTCTTACCGCAGCTGCATGAACTTCAACCCTCTCTTATGGAGCTAGAACTTACAAATGTCACTAGTCTGCTTTATAAGTGTTTATGTTCAGTCTCTTTTCATGTGTAGATGTAGGATTGTTATGTGTATTAAGTACATGACAGATGACTTTCAACCAAAGGTAGGAACTGTGAAATTGAGTAACTAAAGATTGAAGCATGAAGCAATGATACTTTTGTTTACTAAAGAAAGAAACAGACAGGATAAGGGGAAATATTTTCTTTCTCCCCTGGTACAAATAAAGCGGCAGACACATTTTGTACATGTATAACACAACATTTGAAACGCTATTCAGGCCACTAAGGATCTGCTTGGCCTGCCATTTCCTCATCCTCAGACTCGTACTCATCTTCGCTCACTTCTTCATCACTTGATTCTTCTTCCGGGGCAGCTCCAATGTCCTCCGGTTTTGCATATTTCTCACAGTACTCTAGTCAACATAAAAAATCTTGTTATGGACATGTGGACAAAAGTTCAAACACTGACTAGTTCCGTGTCCCTATCTTCATTATACACATTGATCGCGTTCTGTACAACAGTCACAGTTATATCTCCCAAACGAACTCTTATCAATGTCAATACAAATCAATCAGACGGATGGGAGTGGATGATCAATTCATACACAGGAAAACAAAAGAACAGCATTCTGTAGAATCCTCATCAAAATGACAGTTGCATACCAATGCTTAAACAGCAGAACAGAGAGATTCTACAGCTGCATACCAATGCTTAAACAGCAGAACAGAGAGATTATATCTTCCATTTTATCTTCTGCTTGCTAAGACGATAAACAGAGAAAATTAACTTGCACAATTGTTCAATTGTCTTGCCATGAATCCATTTCATAACAATGCAATTTGTTCGTTACCAAATCCATGTGATGTCGGTGCCCACAATTGTGAATTGATTATGAATGAAGCACAATAAACAGAAATTGCAAGGGAAATCATTCAACATCCTCCTTCGCACCATATTCATAGCACTTCATTAAGGTATTATCCCACGAGTTTAAGAAAGAAGCTCAATCTAACTCTCAATTTTGCATTTCAAACTATACCCAGATATGAAGAAATATGTGAAGTCTTACAGCTACAATTCTTTAAATGAGAGAATAATGATTATCAACAAGCGGCGATTATCACAATTAAACATCTATAACAAAGAAAATTTTTAGTTCTCAAATTTGATTAATCAACTGTCTGCTAATTGATCACTGCTTGAGCTATTCAAGAAATCACAGGCTGACAAAGGAAGTAAGATTTAGATACTAAACAATGGCATTCACTGGGGAAGTTTTTAAACACGACTAAAATGGCTGCTGAAGAAACTGGAACACAACAAAAGAATCACTACCTTTAACTCTTTGCTCATAAGCGGATCGATCGCGCATCATCAGAGCCGCAGCCTCTCCATTCAATGGGTCTGATGGGTTTGGATATAAAAGAAGCTGTGGTAGAAATACTTCAAACACATTCACCAAATCTGGAGAACAATGTAGGTCAAACTTTGAGGCTTATAGATTGTGAATTATTCCAAATCTGTATTCTAAGTAGCTTCCATGTTCATCTGGAAAAGCTTAAGGGGAGTCCTTACCAAACATAGGGCTCCAAGTTTGATTGATGACATCTAAACATACTGAGCCAGACCTGAAAGCAAAAGATTGTGAAAATCATTCACATAAATCATAAAATATAGCTATGTATTCTACAAAATATAGTTTTCTGGTAAAATTTTGACTACTCACATCTCATCAACATTTGGGTGATAGATCTTATTAACAAAGCCTATTGAGGGAGATTTATATGGATAAGAATCGGGTAACTCGACCCTTATCCTCCACACCCCTCCATGATAAGGACCTGTCATAGTTCATCGCAAAGAAGCAATCGGTAAAAATCCAAAATAAAAGGAGGTCCTTAACTGGCTGGACACAAATTAACTTCATTTCCAAAATGTTCTAAGCAAGTTTCAGCAGAAAGTTTAGAAGACAAAAGGGCCAATCTGTTTAGATGAATCAAAAACCCCTTTTTAAGCAAAACCATCACTTATACATAACAAATAAAACCATTTGAAGAAAACAAAAAGTGAGGAATAAAAAAGACCCAAAAAAGGATATGCCTTGATTAGCTAAGGGATCCAAAGAAAAGACACAAAAATAAAGAACTGAGACTTGAAGAAGAAAGAAAGAAAGAAAAAAAAAAAAAGCTGAGTATCATGAAGGATTACTGTCGGTTGGTCCATGGAAGTGAACATAGAACTCTTGCATGCCATCATTCATCATCTCAACCTTGTAATCACTCATCATCCTACAAAAAATTTGAACCCAGAAAAAAAATACACACAAAACAACAGTTAACAATCAAAACCAAAGAGTACTAAGCATAAAACGAAAGAACAAACAAAAAAAAATCAAAACTTGGGAAGAGGGTATTAGAGAATTAACAATTTCATCAAATCCATCTCTCTGCGTTTGCTTGGGGACGACATGACTGACTAACTGACTGACCCCTTTCCTCTGTCTGCTCTCCTTTCTCCTTTTCTTTCTTCTCCTTATCCTCTTCACTTGCCCACAGACAAAAGAGAGGGACTTTGATATAGAGAAAAAAACTAATTAGA
This sequence comes from Erythroxylum baracoense, assembly GCA_025629805.1. NCBI lineage: Eukaryota > Viridiplantae > Streptophyta > Magnoliopsida > Malpighiales > Erythroxylaceae > Erythroxylum > Erythroxylum baracoense. The sequence continues at coordinate 24,711,117 of JAOTAY010000009.1, read as the reverse complement.
GAAACAAAGAAAGCGGCTATGGACAGGCACAGACACCAACGAGTAGAACCAACAAACAAGTAGTTGGATAATCTCAAAAGGTGAGCTTAAAGGTCGGGGATGGATTTTTATTTTTCAACTTCTTCTTTATTTATTTATGAAATAATTTTTAATTTTTTTAAATTCACTATCTAAATTTATAATTGATTAATTAATTTTTTAAAAGTTTAACAGCTTAGTTAATTTTTGCTGAAGTCATTAATAAACAAACATTAATGTAATACTTAATATAAATATTATATCATCAAATGTAATTTTTTAAACTGAATTATTAAAATTTAAAAAAATTAATTATTTAATAGTTATGGGTTCCTCTCATGATTATTATTAGAATTTTAATTACTTATAAAATATATGCTTCAAATAAAATAAAAAAATTTAATCAACACCCAGTTAAAATCTAGCTGAGGGGCGGAGTCTAGAAAGGTCCAATAATACGTAATTTTACTCCTAATTAATAAAAAGACTGTTTTCAATAAACTCACGTGTAATGCGTCATGACGATACTAAAAAATTATAAATTGATTTGCATACAAATTAAAAAAAAACATTATCTTATATTTAAATTATAAATTCAATACTTAAAACACCAATGAAAAATTCTAAAAACATAATCTTAATTGATTGTATTTATAAAAAAATCATGACAATTTGAATAGTAAAATTCTATTTTAGTTTTCATATTAAATAGTCTTTTTTAAAGTATTATTAAAACTTTGAATCTTTGTAATTACTTAAAAATATTTACTTTAAATAAATGATTTAATAAGTTAAAAATAAACTATAGATTTTATTTAAATTATAAAATAAAAATAAAATCTTAATAGATCTCAAAGCTTATTTAATTGATTATTACTATTATTATCTCATAATTAAGCAATAAAAAATTCCTGCCACGTGTTTATATATGTTTAACTTTTATTTATATTTATATAATAACAAGACATGCCTTGTACACTTCTAAGATTCCTCACTTACGGAAATTAGCAAGTATTGTCATGATTCCTACATTGAGTGGACCCTACTCTACATATTTTTAAAATATTTAATACCCATTTGCTCTTTCGGTGATTTCCTTTATAATATTAAAAAAAGATGTATTCCTGTTGTATAGTTTAAATTTTTTTAAAAAATATCTGATTTTAAAATTTTTATTTTTATTTTTAAAAAATATCTTATTTTAGATTTCGGTTAAAAAATAATAACGAAATACACAAAATATGGACATGTGGTGTTAACTAATCAAATATCACTAATATAGTAATTAATTTAACTTTTAAACTCGACCCAAAGTAATTAAATTTGATTTAAATTAATAATTTAAATAATTATAATAAATTATTAGGTTAAGTTGGATTTAATTTATTCAGTTGAAGTTTAAGAATTTGATTTAATGGTTAAGTAAATAATATTTGATTAGTTCATGTTCATATTATATACGTTTAACTGACATTGAAGGGTATGATTTTTTTGAAAATTAAAAACTAATTCAAATTTTTTTTAAATTATAAGAAAATTCTATATCTTTATATATATATATATATATATATATATGTTTGTGTGTGTGTGAGAGAGAGAGGAAGAGAAAGGGATGAAATCAAATCTACACCATAGAATATGGAGATAGACACACACGTTAAGGGTTCTAAAAACAAACGGAGCTCTAAATTTACACATCAAATATTTTGTTCCAGTTATTCTATTCTAACATTATTTTATTAAATCTCATCTATATATTTATATAAAATTTACATAAATATATAAATGTGATTTAATAAAATATAATAAAAATAATATAACCGAAACAAAAAATTTGATACCTTAAATTTTGTGGGCGGCCAAGAATTTGTTTAAAGAAGAAGCAAGTTGATGGATTTTGACAATGCCATTCTCTATAAAGCGTGTGGGGTATATACGTTAAAAGCTTACATGGAATATATTATATATTATATATGTAGTTTTAGTGCATGCATTCACTCTTGTAAAGATTGGACCTTAGTGGTCTCATTAGTAAAAGTTGGAATCTTGAGTTGAAGTTTCTTGGACTTTGTAGATTTTGTGTTCAAAGATGTGTTTATTTTCAATTATTATTAGTTGGATTGGATCAAATAGTTTTAATTAAAATTCGTGATTTATAAATTATTGTATTTATTAAAATTATATTAAAGTTCTATTTTTTGTTTTTTAATTAGTCTAAATATTTTCTTTATAACATTTTATCAATATATTTTGTATTTTAATTACTTTTTTTATTATTTACTTATTTATTTTCTTTGTTGTCCGTTTATTTAATTGCTTACTTTTATTTTTATTTTTTATTTACGTAGACAATTGTTTATGTATTTGGTTATTATTTTCTTTTAACCTATTTTAAAAACTTTTTTCTTTATGAGTTTATAGGAAACAGTTTCTCGGTTAGGTAGAAATAAGATTATGTACTTTTAAACTTTCTCAAACTAAATATTACTATTGCTGTTGTGTAAAGTTATGATGAAAAAAAAATAATTACAAGTCTCGTGTTATATATACAAAAAGATTAGATTTTTTGATAATATTGATAACAACAACAACAACAACAGTCAGTAGAAGTCCCATTGATATGCAATGTTGAAATACTAATAACAAAACTACCATTTCTTTTTAACTTTCTTTTAAATGATAGAACAAAAGGGTATGGTAATATGCAACCATTAAGCCAAATTAGAGAGTTTGTGTCGCCAAATGGTGTTTCCTTCCCTAGAAGGAAGGCTTTACCTTAGCCTTTGCCTTTTCATCATGCCTACTTCTATTTTTATATTTTAAAAAAATAAAAAAATAAATATGGTTGATGTGAGTGGTTCAGCACTCTCATCCCTTAATCAGAAGTTTCGTGTTCGAGTACTGAGAATGGAGAGACTTATTTGACCAGTACTTTACTCTTTACGGACTGACTCGGTGCAAGCAGAGATTAATCTGAGTATAGATAGCTTAAAAGTAACTTCTCATAATTAGGAGGGTTTATATATGATATATGGAATGTTATGTAAATAGATCAAAAAGGTTTGGTCCCCTTTGGTGGGAAGTAGACCAAAGAAGTAAATAGAGGAAGACAAGACTTTCCTTGAACCCTATAATGTATAGCATAGAATAAAAAAAGAGTGCCGTGAAAGAGTTACTTATCTTTGCCCAACAAACACTTCACATGGAAGGATCGTAAACCAAATAATTCACATTTACAAACCCTAAAGTTTATATATATTGCTTAATCAGAAGTACATAATAGTTTCTTTTTAAAAAAAAAATTGATGAATCAGTATCTAGTATTTATTTAATTCACACTTCACAAGCAATTAGCAATATCAACTAGGTCCGACGGATCAAGCCTCGGGCCCAATTTTTATGAAAAATAAGGCATCGTATTGAGATCGGATTCAGGTTGCCCAAAATCGACCCAACTCTTATAAACAAAATGACGTGATTTTTGCTCTTTAATTTAAAAAAAGTTTGGGGAGTTCTTGATCTATACTTAACACACTTACGTACGGTACTTAAGCAACAATAATTAACTAGAGATTAGTAAAAACTAATAAATACGTACACGAGTCTAAGACTTACCTGGCCTTCAAATTCAAAAATCATCCTAACCACCAAACGCAAAAGCTTCCAATCTGTGATAAAAAACTCTAAATATGATGATTAAATTCAACTCTTAAATTTAAGTCAAAATAATTAAATTCAATATAAACTAATAATTTATTATAATGATCTTAAATTATTAATCTAAATTAATTTTCATTTTTTAAAGTCGAGTTTAAAAGTTAAATTCAATTATTAATATTTAATTAATATGTATATAATACTTTATTCAAAATTTAAGCGAAGATATTTTTCTTAAAAATTTAAAACTGGATTTTTTGAAAATTTTTAATAATAGAGTTTTTCTAAAATTTTGTAAAATTATAAAAAGTTATATATCTTATACTTACGAGAATATTATTTTAAAAATTTAAAAATCGTAAAGAACTTTTTAAAGTTATTCTTACCTCTTTCTTAAGTTGCACCATGACAAGCCCACAAAACTAAGGGGGCCGTTTGGATTGAAGGTTTGAGAACGAAAGAATGGAATAATTGTAAAAAATAGTGTTTGCTTTGGAGTTTTCAATTCCAAGGGAATGAATTTATTACATTAAATTTAGGAATTTACTAAACCCACCAAGAGGGGTTGGTATCGAGTTTTCATTCCAATCTAAGTTTTTATCACGTTTATTTTTTACTCTTTTATTCTTAGCCTTTGCCTTACCATCCTCTTTACTTCCTTATCGCCTCTTAATTCCTTACAATCTCCCATCTAATTTTATCGCGTTTCATCAACGAAGGAATTTTTTATTTTGCGCTTCCAGGTATATTTCTAAAATCTCTCGTTTTAATTTGACGTTAAATGAACTGGATAGAATCTAGTTTCATCTCATTGTAAATAGGGCTTTTGCTCCTTTTTTTTTCTTATATATTCTCATTTTATGATTTAATCAAGAGAATAACCAATTTGTTATATGGTTTGATGATGTGAAAGTGCATATGGTTATAGATTGAACGAGAATCATAAAACCAATCTGCTCCTTTTTTTTTCTTATAATTATTGTTTTGTGATTTAATTTGATTTTTCGTATATGGTTTTAACTCTTTAAAAAAAAGGAAAAACACATAGCAAATCGTCTGCTACATTGGTGTTTGTTTATTTGTTTTGTAAAGCTCCTAATGGCTTTTAAGAACAACGAATCAGAAGCACTTTTTACAGTTTTTAACCTTCATATAAAGATGCAAGCCTTTATCCAACGTTTGTTTCTTCATAAAAGTCATGCCTTTTTTGTTTTGATAAAGCCTTAACCTTTGGATAAAGAGAAGAATTATTTTTATTTGGTTTTACAATTTAAAAATTGTATAAAGACGTTCTTGAATTTATTTGGTGTTATTGTTTAACATCTATAAATCAGAAACATGTTTTAAAGCTTTACATACGTTGCGTGCTTTTGGATTCAGATAAAAAAAATTCTAGTTTCTAAAATTCTTAGAAGAGGCAGATAAATAGATATTATTGCCCATTTTGAATAATTAAAATCGAATGTAGACAATAATGTTGTGATTAACTAGGAATACATCCCTGTTCATATGCATACAATATTATTGCTCATTCTGTGAGCACTCATATTCGTTAACTTAACAGCTACCTTTAATTTCAATGTAAAACATTATGGCACGTACTCCTATCATAAGTAGACGACGCAAATTAATTCGAAATGCTAGGAATATGGCAACATTGGTTAATGTATTCAATCTAGTTTTTGTTACTTGGTATCAAATGTTGTTGATGCATTTGCACATTACGAGACCCCCATTGAAAACCAAAGAAGAAATCAAACATGAGAGAATGAAATGGATGTTTAGGCTCACAAAACAATCTGATACTATTTGTATTAGTGAGCTCCGAATGGATAGAAGTACATTTGGTATATTGTGTGAGATGGTAAGAGATATTGGACGATTAAAGGACACTAAGAACTCTTCATTAGAGGAAATAGTTGCTTTGTTTTTATATGTATTGGCTCACCACAAAAAGAATAGGACAATTAGTTTACTGTTTCATCAAAGCGGGGAAACTATCAGCCAGCACTTTAATAGTTGCCTTTTAGCAATCTTGAAATTACATGGAATATTGCTTAAAAGAGCTCAACCTATTACGGAAGATTGTGAGGGCAACCGTTGGAAGTCTTCCAAGGTACCTTCTTGTTAATTTTTTTCTATAGGTTTGCATATTTTTTTCAACCATTTAGAGTCTTACTTTTTATTTTCAAATGAAAGGGTTGTTTAGGTGCTTTAGATGGGACGTTAATCTCCATCTGATCAAAAACCATGGTATCACACTAGAAAAGCAAATATCATAACAAATGTGTTGGGTGTGTGTTGTCCAAATATGCAATTCATATATGTTTTGCCTGGTTAGGAGGGTTCTGCACATGATGATCGTGTACTTCGTGATGCTATCAATAGACCTGATGGACTTAAAGTTCCTCGAGGTATAAGTGCTTCACACACATAGAGAGATGTATATATTAAAAACTTCATTCAAACTTTAATCTATGTATACTTGTGATGGTTGTTATTACTTGGTGGACTCTGGATACTGCAATGCTGAGGGATTTTTAGCTCCATTTCGAGGTCAACGGTATCACCTTAACAAGTTTCATGGTCATCCTCCACAGACACCACAAGAATATTTTAACATGAAGCACTCTAAGGCTAGAAATGTTATTAAGAGATGTTTCGGGTTCCTAAAAGGGCGATGGAAAATATTAGCTTCTCATTCATTTTTTCCAATTGAAACTCAAGTGAGCATCATTTTGGCAAGTTGTCTCCTACATAATTTGATAAGGAAGTACATGAGTTTTGATCCACAAGAGTTGGAGCCAGTTGAAGAAGATGATTTAGCAGATGATGACCCCCTTGATAATGAAGACTATGTGTCATTTATTAACCCAACACAAGACTGGGTTAACTTTAGAAATGATTTAGCAAATTAAATGTTTAACAGTTGGAGGGAGAGATCGAATCCTTGAATGTGTACTTGTTTGAACTTTTTGTATAAATAGAATTATTATTGTTGTCTTTGTTTCAGATGTACTTTAGAACCGTGTACTTGTTTGTACTTGTTTCATTTTCTTACTATTGTTGTCTTTGAATTATGTTATTTTATATTTAAGTTATTTGAATAACTATATGAGTTATTGATTCTTGAACAAGTTTATTTTTTCTTTCTTAGGATGGATCAAGAAGAATATGGTCGAGGTCGGGGAAAAAATAAATGCTTTTGGACAGAAGAAGAGGTGCAAGTTTTGATTCAAGTTCTTCAAGAAATGGCGTGCGATCTTTCATGGAAGATAGATAACGGGTTTAAGAGCAACTACATGGCTGAAGTACAACGAAGAATTATAGAAATAATGCCAAATTTTTCGAAGAAAGTTAATCCTCATCTTGAGTCAAAAATCAAATGGTTGAAGAACAAATTTCATTGCATCAATGATATGTTAAGGGAGAGCGATTGTCAGTGGAATGATGTGGAGAAAAAAATTGCATGTGAGAAGCAATGGTTTGATAGTTACTGTCAGGTGAGCTATTCATACTTGTTCTCTTTAATCAAATTGGTGGACATGTGGCCTTATAGAATGCAAAAGTATACTGATTGAAGTTCTATTTTCTGTTTTTTCTATTTTTTTTAGTTGCATAAAGAAGCAAAAGAAATGTGGGAATTTAAATTCCCATACTTGAATCAACTTGAATCAGTTTATGGAAGAGACAGAGCTACTGGGTTGAACGTTTAGGGATATGTGGATGTTGTTCGAAATATGGAGAATGATCAAAATACAGTAAGTGGTGGTGAGTATGTTGGTGAATATGATTTATTATCTGACG
>JAOTAY010000009.1:24683043-24703535 GCA_025629805.1 Erythroxylum baracoense | reverse complement strand
AGAATGAAAGACGTGGTTGAAGAGTTAATGAAAATTGGCCTTCCAAGTGGTGATGTCTTTAAAGCAGCTAACATTTTTAACTCAAATAAAGACAAGATTGATGTATTCCTTAACCTTCCCGTTGACATTCAAAGGCTTTATGTCTTAAGTTTATTTTGATATTGTTTTGATGCTTTATGTTTTAGGTACTATGCGAAATCTTGCTTTATGTTTTGATACTTTATGTTTTAAGTTTATTTTGATGTTGTTTTATGTTGTTTAATCCATTTTAAATATGATATAAAAACATAGTTGCAATTGTATTGTTGGCATTATGCAGCTCTATTGACAAATAATCATATAGCTCATCTAATGCTCAAAAATTGCGATAAAATTCCTTGACAACTGATTAATTTTTTTTACTGTAAGTTAAATATATAAAGATAGCCCCAATAAACAGATGAAGGGCAAATCATTTTCATTTTTATTGAGGGTAAAAATGATATTATATTATCTTTCATTCCCATTAATGCAACAAATCAAACAACATTATTAGTATTAATACAGAAACCCAAGTTCCAAACCAAATATTATTTTTTTATTTTTCATACCCATCCTCATCCCCTTCTATTATTATACCTATATCCATAGCCAACCCCGTGCTCAAACCAGACGCCTAGTAAGACTATTATCTTGGCCTCAAAACACAAGTATGATGTAAGATTGGCAAAACAATTCGGGTCCTGTTCAATTCGATCCAAACTTAACGAATAAAGTTTGTTTTAATGGTGATTCAAGCCAAACTTAAGCTAAAAGGGATATTTTTTTCCAGACCTCAAAACAGAATTTTCAGACTTCAAGCTAGATTCAAATTTCACGACATGGTCCAACCTGAAGTAATTCAATCAACTAATAACAACTAATCTATGTCCAATTTAAAACATGCTCAGGCTCGAGTTTGGGATAATGCTTCAAGCCCTGCCCATCCTATTTCAATCCATAGATGATCAACCTCTATGCATGATATTATCCATGAATCAGTTGCATATTCCTCCTACAATGAGAGATTACGAAAATGGAAATGCCAGAAAGCAAGACTGATAAAAATCCTCCTATTAAATGCATTGTAGATGAGGAAATGAATCACAGAAAATTATCTTCTCTGGCATTTACTGTTCAGCGATCCTTTCCTTCAGCTCCAATTAAGTTAGCTTTGTCACCAAGAAGCAATTCGGCAAGTTACTTGAACCTTTTAACATTTCAAGCTCGTGACAAAATCTAACTTAAATAAAGCTGATTAATAGCAATGCAACTTACTTGAACTACACCATCAAAGAAGGTATGCTTCCCAATGTTAACCATTGGTTGGAGAAAACTTAATTCCCGAGGTTCTTGACGTAGTTCAAAACTTGAAAAGAGTTGCCACAACTCTTTTCCCAGTTAGCAAAACCACAGAAAAAAGAAGCTATCATGGGACTTTCTTCTTTTAAGCAAAATTCTATTTGACATTTTTACGCACCTTTCTACCTGAGCTTATGAGTGAGCCAGGTGACTTGGCGGATCCATGCCTGGAACCGTTAGTTACCGATACACACTCTGAATCATTACTATCATCGTCATCGTCATCGTCATCACTGTTTATATTACCTGGTGAAAACCTGTTCTGTTTAGCTCTTCGTTTCAAAAGAAATACGTTATAATAATAGCTCACTAAATCTTCCAGCCTCTTGGCAGGAAAAGATTTCACTATCTCATCCCAGAAGCATGAAGGATTTGACCTCACTATTGTATTGAACTTCTTCTCTTCTGCTTTGGTCCAGGTAAGTCTAACTTCTTCCCCCATCTTGTTAAATCCCAATTGAGTGAAAGCTATCCCCAGCTCTTGCTTCACCCTCAATTTGCTCTCAGTAGCATGAAACTTAAAACATGCAGTGGATTTGGGCACTTTACACCCACATGAATCTTGCCTTCCCTTACCAATGGGGTCACTTTCAACAATAAACTTGCTCTCTACCTTCGCCAGTGGCCAAATCTTTGTTCCAAGCCACTTGATATCAGTTTCTGAGACGACACCTGTCCATTCTGGTACTTCAGCCTGAAAATTTGGCCCCAAAGGAATTATATTTTCAATTGGAAGGCCAAGCACTGGATGCTCAGTTAAGAAATCATGACCGATCCCTTCTGAACAATAGCCAACTTCACTTCGAGTGGCTGAGGAAGCTGACTTCGAGGAAGACTGCAGTTCACGAGCCTCCCTTAGAAATAGCTTGTTGCTACACCTCAATCTCTCTCTGAAATTGTATCTGGATCCAACATGATCATCATACATGGATGGATGTATCTTCTGATTTTTCTACATCGGAATAAAACGTGACTTTCCTTTTGTAAGAAGAAATTTTTATCAAAGAATATCTACACAAGAATGTCAATAACCTTGAATATGTCACAATCATGTAACAGAGTTTAATAACATGGTCCACTTATTAGCCTGTGCATGTTGAACAAAAAATAATAGAAAAGCTAAATTCGGTGAAATCACACATGAGAAATATGTCCTTTCCACAGCTCCATCATTTCAGCATAAACTAACTTTAGTAAGTCAAATAATGGATTCATATTATATACATACACACACATATATAACTTGTTAAAATAATAAAGAAAAAGAAGCACAACTCCATGCATGGAAGAGAAGCATGCAACCAACCAAACTCTAATGAAATGTGAGCAAATAAGAGCTGAAGTACCTGCAAAGATCGTTCTGCGCTTGAATCAACATTTCTTTTCAAGAACAGCGCCTCCCGAAACAGCAATACCTGTTTCCACAACTCCTCATTGCCAAATGAGTTCCACTTTGACCTCTCTGGTATTGGCACGACTTCAGGATCACATGGATCCCTTGCAATCCCAGTAATCCAATTCAATATCTTGTACATGGATTCCCTTTTCCTCTTGCGTGAGGAACTAAATTCCTCAGTAATGCTTAACTCCAATTCCAAAACATTTTCGCTGCTTTCGTCACCCTTGTTGACTTCATCCATTTCCATCACCACACTCTTCTCATCTTCGTTGCAAACTTCCTCACTTTTTCTTAAATAGGAAGCTGGATTTTCCACATTGTCATGGGTTTTCTCATCCCCACCAGTAAAGGAATCCATTTCACCGCTCTTTATCACACCATTGCTCATTGTGCTAACTTCAATTGAATCAACAACACTCTTTGCGGAATCTAAAAGAGAAGACTCTTCATCATCAACATCACACTTCTCACTTTCACATGACTCAATTATAGTATTAGTATTCAAATTTAACTCAGTTTTCAAGTCCACATATCTTGAACCTTGCATATTCATCAAGAACTCCTTAAACTCTGCCCCTAATTCCATAGTAACACCACAGAAACTGGTGCTACTGCTATCACAAGACTTGGCTTTCAAGTCCTTATCATCAACAACTCTCCCCACCAATTTCTCTAAAGCATCTGAATATTTCATATAAACCAATTTCACATAAGATGCGAGAGACAATCCCAAGCCAGACTCTTCAGCCACCATATCCCATGTCCCATTCTTACAAACAGCATCATATCCACCCTTATCTCTCACGACCGCGAAAAGATTAACCAAATCCACAGGATGGCCCTTTCCAAGCATTGGATAGAGTGTCCAAAAACCACCGTCAAGCGCACACACCCCTTTTAAGAACGATTTACAAAGTCAGTGAACCCACATTTAAACTTGCTATCATATTGTATATGTCCACTGCAACATTTTGGAACTCATTAGGCTCCAAACTCTTTACTGGGGTTTAACGCCAATCTAGTTCACACCCAACATCCACAATTATCAACCAAACAGTCATTTAACCCCTAATTCCAAACCCTAAAAACAAGTTAATCATCCTCTTCTAATCCTCACAACAAAACCAGTAAAGAAGTGAAATTGTCACTCAAAAACCCCTAATGGGTTCAAGTAAGTTAGAAATCAAGCATCTTGTTAAGAAAAGTAACAACATTCTTTGGCGGGAAAATGATCGATTTAGGGTTTTGAACTCCCTAGAAGAATTCTCATCCCGCGTCTCTAAATGTAGATTATGAAAAACAAAATAGTAAAGGGACTAGAATAGAAATTTTGAATAAATACACACCCAATTATTCAAATATTCATAAAAGAGTATTCCTTTACCTTTTAGGGACTAAAAAAGCAAATAGAGAAACATACCAGAAATTTTGTGGGCTCCTTCTCTCTTTTCTTTTTCTTACCCCTTTGCCCTCTCTTTTTTTTATATTTATTTTAAGGACTCTTTAGGAGAGTGAAAGAGCCATTGGAAATAGAGGTGTAGATGGAATTGAAATGGTGGGTATGGAAGACACCTATTTATAGTGCTCATGATGGACTAACCATAGTTAATTTTGAAGCATAGGGTTGAGTTTAGGTTTTGGTTGATTGTTGAGAGATTGGAGATGTGTGTGTAACTTTTAGAGGAAAAATATTTAAAAAATATATACTTGTTAATGTTTTTGTTCATTATAAAGATTATGTTGGATTTGGAAAACCTAATTTAAATGGTATTTTTTGGTTTTATTATTATTTTTATTATTTATTATATCTTAAAATTTTAATATATTTTTTCTAAGTTTATAATTCTTATATGACTTCTTTTATTATATTTTGTTAGTTTATCATTATAAAACTTAAAAATTATATTGAATTTAGAAATATTTTTTGTGTGTAAGTCTTTATAAATTACTTATTATAGTCATCGTTAATACCCAGTTGAAATACCGCTGAGTTGCGAGATTTGAGAAGGTCTGATAATATGCAGCCTTACTCTTATATAGTAGAGAGATTATTTCTAATAGTCTTTATAAATTTTTATGTGGAGATAAAGCTGCATAATATCATATCTCTCTAAACTTTACATTTTAGCGAAACTACCACTGGGTCGTTTTTGAAATATCTTTATATTTATTATAGTTTATATTTTTAAAGTTATTTTTCACAATAATTTAATAAGAGGCTTGTAGGTGTTGAACTGTTGGATGAAAAGGATGGTTTTTAAAAAGTAAATGGAGAAGAAATTGTACTCGTCTGAAATTTATACTTGGTGATTAAGGAAACTCTTGGTTTATTATAATGAGTCTGTTTATTTTTAACGATTATTATAAATCTTTAACTTATAAATAAATTTGAAGTATTTCGTGAATAGATCAATTATGTAGACAATAATTGATAGTTTTTAGTGTAAATCACTGCTAAATAAAAAATTATTTTAAAATTTGTGCCTTTATTTTTATATCATTAATATTTTGTTGAATACGCAATCTTATTAAAAGAAATAAAGTCGAAAATATAATGATAAGAGATCAATTAAAAGTGACTAATATCAATAAAAAATTAAGAAAGACCAGGGTTAAGTAGTTTGAACATATTAAAAGGAGACATCTTGATTCTCTGGTGAGATGATTCGAGAAGATTGTACTTAAGAATTGCAGGAGGAAAAAAGGAAAACCTAGGAAAAACCAAGGGGATGTGATAAAAAATTAATTGGCTCTGTTGAAACTTACCGAAGACGTGACCCTTAATAAAAAGACTATGGTGTACTGGGGTACAGATAATGAATCTCACGTAGAAAGGTTCTTCACTTTTTCATAAGTCTTTTAAACATTTTCTTTCTAATCTTATATCTTGTATTTAACCTAAACTTTTAATAATAATACTTAGCTTTTAATTATTTAGCTTAAACATTTCCTTAGCCTAAACAATATCTTATAATGACTTGTTTGTTTCATTTATTTATTTATCTTCTTTCTTATTTGGGTATTTATTTACTTATTTTATCTTTTATTTTTATTTGTTATATTGTTCTATATTTATTTTATTACTTATTTTATATTTCTATTTGTACATATTTATTTAATAATAAATAATAATAATTTATATTTTTTCACGCGGGTTTACTTAAAATAATCTCTCTATTAGTTATAGTTGAAACTGTGTATGTTTGGACCTTTCTAAGCCCTAGATTCAGCAAGGCTTTTACTAAAATATTATTGTTGTTGTCGTTGTTGTTTCACTTTTCGCTAACCATGTAACTATTTTTTAAAGATATGTTTTTATGATTTAATCTTTTTTTTACTTTATTCCTTTAATTTTAAAACTTATCAAATTTTTGTATATTTCATTATAAATTAAAGAAGACTGCAATTACTGTTAAATATTTCTTATAAAAAGTACAGCTAAAAATGTATTTTTCATCTCAAAGTTTTACAAAAACCTAAATAAATCTCTATCATTATCTATGGTACTACTCTGCATCATAATATTAGTAAAATAATACACATTGTATCGTAATATGACTAAAATAATACTTATTGCATCCTAAAAATGATATCAGAGATCATGATAGGAATTTATTTAGACATTTGTGAAATAAAATAAGGATAATAAATTATAAAATTTTATGAACTCCTTGTTTTTACTTTAGTTTTTGATGATTAAATATGTTTGAATTTTTAGTTTTCGTTATTAGTTTTATTTTCTTTCAATTTTCATATCTTATGAAAATTATAAATTATAAATTTTTGTTTTTGTTTTTGTTTTCTATTTCTTTTTTTGTCATAATCTGATTTACCATCAACTGCATATATATTATTTAGTTATTTACTATTAATTAACAATATGAATTATGAATAATTTGATTTAATTTAATTCATAATTAATTTAAAATTTATAAAATAAAATATCATTAATTTAATAAATACTTAATAAATATAATTTAGATTCAAAATATCTTTTAAACATATAAAGTTCAATTATGTATTAACAATAATTATCAATTTATGGAATAAAATCTTAATTTTTAAAGTATTTATTTTAATAAAATATCATAATTTTTACTTGCATTTTATTAATAAATATTATATATGAGAATAAAAATAATTTTATTTAATTCATTTATTCATAAAATTAATTTATCTTTAAGTTTTATTTAATATTCAATTATTAACAGTAATTAAAATATTATTATATTTTAAAAATAGGAAATAAAAATTAAAAATCACAACAAAAAAACATAAGTGAAATTAAATGGTCCATTGATTTTTTTTATTTTAGTGTTCGACTTTTTTAATTTTTTAGTTAATTTTTCAAATTTTTAAAAATGAAATAATTAAAAAAGTTTATTTCCATTAACATTTTTATTGATATGCCTGACCTACTGACATAAAGACTAATATTGGGAGAGATTGCAAGTACCTCACTGGCTATGAAAGCGTTAGCCCGCTCTCAAGCCAAATCCGAAGACTGTGTGCAAAATCGGGCAGAATGTAGTCTGATTTATCTCAGGAAGGGCTCCAAGATTTTGATTTTTATAGTTTAGAGTGCGGGATCGGTCCTCTTTTTTTTAGTTGTTAATAGGGGAAAAAAGAGCATGCAAGTAAGAAACAACTATATTTTTGTTAGTGCATTTCAAATACATATTCACTAATGTGTTTTTCATAGCATAAAAACTATATTGATGAAAAAGAAATGTCACGTAACCTTTTTAAATGTCAATTTTTGTGATGTTTCATCAATCACATTAATAAGATGTTTACGAAGACACTATTTTAAATTGAATTGTCTAATTTTTAAAAATTAAAACATTTGATTGAAAACTTTAAAATTTTGTATGCTAATTTTTTTTTAAATTATACTTTTAACTTTGTTAATGTACAAAAAAATATCATTTAAAGATGATTGTTTGTGACTACTATTGAGAATTTAGCCTCATTGTTAGCATACTATTTATAAATCACCATCTAAATCGTAGTCAAGAAATTTTCTTTTACTTACATTTTATCTAAAGTGAGGAACATGGACATGTTGTAATTACCAAAAGTTGGTAATAGGAACAACACAACTCAACTCTTTTTTCTGCCAAAAACGATCATGAGATGTTATTTTGATATATTAATTGGAATTATTTCTTTTGTTTTGGATATATTTTGGTGTTTAAATATGAAAATTAATGTTTATTTTGTTTTAGGAGATAGAAAGTAGAGATTTCAAACATTATTGATGAAAAATCGCAAATTTTATGAAAAATGGATAATGGATAAGGCGAGATCATACATAATGTCAGATTAGTTAGAATTTAATTAGAAAACTTCTTTCCATCCCTATTATGTAGGAATTTGGATTTGTTTTAAATAGGAATCTTCACAAGATAAGATTAAACTAGGTTTATAAAAAGGAAAGCAAGAAGAGTATTTTCTTTTTTTTTTCTGTTCTCTCAATCTTTCATCTTTCTTCTATTTTTGATGTTGGAATAAAAGTCATGTGTGGCTAAATTCAAATATTTTGATTTAAGAGGATTCAAAATTCTAGTTATAACCAGTGATATAAAAACCGGACCAAACCGGTCAGTTTGACCAAGTTAACTGCAAACCGGACTGGTTTCCAGTTTAGTTTCTACTTTTAACCGTTGGGAATTAAAACCAGCCGGTTAAATAATAAACCGGCCAGTTTCCTCTGAACCATTAACCAGATGCATCCTCTTCTCTTACGCCCAAACAACACATCAATATAAAAAGATGAGATTTTTGTGCGATTGACACTTGAGAAATCAACCCATTGTAGTGAAAACTAATTTGGAACCAAGATTGAGCAAATGGGCAGCTGAGTTTGGCATTAAAAACTAGAACAAAAACTCGAAATAGGTTGAGAGATTTCTTGAGACACCAAATGCAATCTTCACTCTAATAGACCATGGAAGAGGGAGAATTGAGTAAGAATTGCTGAATTAATTGTTATGGATTAGCATAATCTTATGACAATTATATCTTTGGTATGTGTTTGTATTATTTGGGCCATTTATGGGATGGAAATTATATTACTAATCTTACCATGGGCTCTTGGATCCATTCATAAATTTCACCTAAGCCTTCCCGTTGGGTTTATGGTCCACTACAATGTGTTTTGCTTTAACCTAATTGATGCATTCTAGAAGGTTGTCTTCTAGCTTGTTGTGGGGGTTTTTGATGGCATTATAGTGGTGAGCGTAAGAAATTGGTGAGTTGGATTCAACAAACCCAGGTATTCTATTTTCTGTTGTATTTGTATTTTGTTTGGCAGAGAACCATGGCTTCTAGTCAACATTTAATACTTTTAGCAGGTAATTTTTCAATTATATCGTTTATACATGCTTCAAAGCTATAGAATTTGGTTACTATCTTTGTTAAAATTTCCATCAATCGGTATCAGAGCCAAATCCATAAGTTTTGAAGTTGTTATTTTCGTTCTTCATTCTTAATATATATATATATATATATATATTAGTATTATTTTATACCCATTTTTGTAAACTATTATTAACAATGGGTATGTTGTTTTTCTGAGTATAAATACATCATATGTTGTTTATATATGCATTAATATGTGTTTTAGATAAGCTTTTGCGACAAAAATTGTTGAAATAAGTGAGTTTTTCGTAATATCATTAATGGATAAAACCTTTTGTTCTCACATCTCCTTTTGGGTGAGTTTTTTTTTGTTAAAATAGATCTTATAGATCATTTAATATTTGGAAGAGGAGCAAAATTCCTTTAAAATGGTTGAAAATGGCTTTCCCGATGGTTAGATACAGTTAGGTCAAGCCATGGATAATTCATGGATTGTTTGACCCATCTGGAGGTTGAAGATGAATTATTTACAGCTTTGTCATGACAGCTTATTTACAATTCTGCCATCTCATATTATTTACAACTTTGCCATGACAGCCTATTTACAGTTTTGCCATCTTAAGTGATTTACAGTTTTGCCATTAATGATAATAATGACAATGTTAAAATATGTATATACATTGTTAAATATTAAAATTGTGATGTCATTATTTTAGGGATTTTTAGGCATGATTTATTTATAATTCAATTATATATTTTATCCAATTACATGATATCTTAGCCATATTTTGGATAACTTTTATGTACTTTTTGACTAGTTATCTTTTACTTAATATAAAAAATTGTTATATTTTATCATGTTTTGTATATAATTAAATATTGTACGCTTATGAACTTGCCTCTCGTAAGTCTAGGAATTCCAATATTTTTGTCGATATATATATTTTAAGTTTATCAATTTTTACTAAGATCCATACGAGCAACGAAGTTATCTTATCGATAAATTCATTGTTTGGTAGGATGCTTAGATTAGTGAAGAGAATATATTGAATGTTATGAATTGGCACAATTTTACTATCCTAGCGATAGTCGATTGATGTATTTGGTTGTGATATTTAATGTATTGCTCTTGCTTGTGAATGAGTCTATTTTTAATGCTCAATGGACTCTAACATTCTATGATCACTTTTATGAATCATTTTGAGAACGTTGGAGAAAGAGCGAATAGCATGATCCTGTGTTACATGCATATTAATGTTGCTCTTATGGTTTTTTCTTCAGATTTGAGCAGTCCTTAATTCTCTACCATTTTGAAGCTTAATGGGACTAATCACAAACAATGGGTTGAATCTCTCATGATGAACTTAACTATTATAATATTGGATATGGCTTTGAGAGAAGACTCTCCTCCTAAACTTGATAATGAGTCTTCTATTAATGATAAGAAGCTTTATGATGAATGGGAGTACTCGAATCGGTGTTGTTTGATGATAATGAGGTATCATATGGAGGACTCTATAAGTGCTAGCATTCTAAAAACTGATAATGCCAAGGAATTTCTTGAGGCCATCAACAAGAAATACAATATGTTCTTCAAGAATGAAAAGAATGAACTCTTGACCACTTTGCATTTCACGATTTATGATGGTATTAGTGGGATTAGAGAGCATATCGACAAAATTGTGGCTTGTTATCATAAGATTAAGACAATCGGTGTGGAGCTCGATGAGGAATATATTGTCTGGTTTATCATGGTGTCTCTTCCATCTCAGTTTGATTCCATTATTTCAAGCTACAATGCTCAGAAAGAGCAATGGACCATAGAGGAGATGACTACTATTCTTGCAAAGGAGGAGGATGACATGAAACAGGGAAGGCAAGAAGTGTGGCAGTGGTTACAAACCAGAATTACAATGGCCAAAAAAGGAAGTTTCTACCAAAGAATACCAATAACAATAAGCCTTTCAAGAAACAAAATGTGAGTAACAAAGGGAATGGACAAATAGCAGTCTTAACTTCAAATGTTTCCAAGATTGAGGGTTTCAAAGGAAAATGCAATTATTGCCAGAAGTTTAGGCACAAGAAGACAGATTGTAGGAAGCTTAAGGCTTAAATTGGAAAAGAAAGGAGATGACAGACAAAAGGAAACCAAGTAGTGTGGAGTAGTATGTATACATGGGAGACGGTACAAGAACCAAAGTTGATTTTTTAGGGACAATCAAGTTACAACTTATCATAGGACATTTTTTGGAGTTATATAAAATTGCTTACATACCTTCAATTAGGAGGAATTTAGTTTCAATATCTGATTTAAACAGAACTGGTTATATTTTTCATTTTGGATCTGGAAAAGTGACTTTGTATCGTGACTCTACTTTGATTGGAAATGGATTTTTGTGTGGTAATCTTTACAAGCTTGATTTGGTATATGCGTCTCTTCTTATTACTTCTTCTTCTACTATTAATATTGTTGCTACCATAAAAAGGTTAAGGTTGAATGAAAAATCTTCTATTTTATGGCACAAGCGATTAGGCCATATTTCTAAGCAAAGAATGGAAAGATTGCTGAAGGATGGGATTTTATAGGACTTTGATTTCTCAAATTTTGGTACTTGTGTTGATTGCATAAAAGGAAAGTTAACTACAAAGGTTAGAAAAATAAGTTAATAGGTGCAAAGAATTACTTGAGTTAATTCATACTGATATTTGTAGGCCTTTTACACCTCTAGTTATGGGCGGTTACAAATATTTTATCACCTTTATTGATGATTTTTTCCGTTATGGTTTTATTGAACTCATCCGTGAGAAGTCTGATTCTTTGGAAGCCTTTAAAGCATTTAAAGCAAAATTGGAACTTCAACAAGGAAAAAGATCAAAGTAGTTCATTCTAACAGAGGTGGTCAGTTTTATGGTAGATATGATGAGATAGGACATAATCCTGGACCTTTTGTAAGATACTTACAAGATTGTGGTATTGATACTCGATACATAATGCCTAGTACACCTCAATAAAATAGAGTTGCAGAAAGGAGAAATTGTACACTTCTTGACATGGTACGATGTATGTTAGTAAACTTTTCCTTGCCAGAGTATTTATGAGGTGATGTTTTGAAAACTGCAGCTTTTATTTTGAATCAAATGCCCAGTAAATTTGTTCCTATGACTCCTTATGAGTTATGGTGAAAGAAGAAACCAACTTTGCATCATTTTCATGTTTGGGGTTATAAAGCAGAAGTGAGACCTTACAATCCGCAATCTAAAAAACTTGATCCTAAGACTATCAGTAGCTACTTTATTAGTTATTGTGTAGGATCAAGGGCTCTAGATTCTATTGTCCATATCATACCACCAAGGTCATTGAATCAGATCGTGGTGTTTATTTTGAGGATGATATTAGAATAAGCCAATGTTTAGAGGAAATGTGTTTAAAGAACACCCAATCATTATTCCTGTGCTTGTCGCTTTTGCTCCAATAATTGGCCCCATGGTTGATCAATATTCAATAGCCATTCAAGATGATCCTATGGAACATGTAGCACAAAAGGATCCAGTTATTGCCACTGAAATTGTGTCTTTGCGGAGATCAGAAAGGGTTTGCAGACTTACAATATCAAGTGATGATTTAGTATACTTACAAGAACATGAGTTTGATATAGGTGACTTTTTAGATCCAACTACCTACAAAGAATCCATCTCTAGTTCTCAGTCTAAATTTTGGGTGGATGCTATGAATGATGAGATGGATTCTATGTCACTAAATAAAGTGTGGAGTTTAGTAGATTTGCCAAAAGGTTGTAAGCCTACTGGATGCAAATGAGTGTTTAAAACCAAGTGTGATGCTAAAGGTCAAGTTGAGAGATATAAAGCAAGGCTAGTAGCCAAAGGCTATAACCAACGAGAAGGTATTGATTACATAGAGACCTTCTCTCCTGTTTCTACTAAAGATTCTTTACGAATTATTATGATAATTGTGGTTTATTTTGGTCTTGAACTTCATCAAATGGATGTGAAAATAACTTTCTTAAATGGAGAATTAAGAGAAGATGTTTACATAACTCAACCCACTGGTTTTGAGGTTGTTAGGAAAGAAAACATGGTTTGTAAGCCCCAAAAGTCAATATATGGGTTGAAAAAAACTTCAAGGCAATGGTACATCAAGTTTGATGAAATTGTTACTCGTAACGGTTTCAAAGAAAATATTGTTGACCAATGTATATATATGAAGATTAATGGGAGTAAGTACATATTTCTGGTTTTATATGATGATGACATCTTACTCGCTACTAATGACACTGACATGTTGATTGAGACAAAACAATTATTGTTTGATCATTTTGATATGAAGGATCTTGGTAAGGCATCATATGTTTTGGGTATACAGATTCTTCATGAAAGAACAAATGGTGTCCTCAGATTAGGGTGATAAGTTCTCTAAGGCCCAGTGTCCTTTAAATGATATTGAGAAAGATCAAATGAAAGCAGTCCCTTATGCTTTAGTTGTTGGCAACTTGATGTACACTTAAGTATGCACATGTCCTGATATTGCCTTTGTTGTAGGTGTGCTTGGCAGATATTTGAGCGATCCTGGACAAAGTCACTGGAAAGCAGCTAAAAAGGTCTTAAGGTATCTTCAGGGTACCAAGGATCTTATGTTGACATATCGGAACACCGATACTCTTGAAGTAGTTAGTTTCAGTGATTTTGATTATACAGGCTGTGTGGATGATAAGAAATCCACTTCTGGATTCATTTTTATGATGGCAGGAGGAGTTGTTTCGTGGAAAAGTGTCAAACAGACACTTACAGTTTCTTCGACCATGGAGGCAGAGTATGTGACATGTTATAAGACTACTTGTAATGCAATATGGTTGTGGAACTTTATTTCAGCATTAGGAGTTATGGACTCCATATCAAGGCTGCTGAAATTATACTGTGATAATTTTGCAGCTGTATCTTTCTCTCAAAATATTAGGAGCACCTGTCGCTCTAAACATATTGACATTAAGTTCTATTTTGTTAAAGAGAAAGTTGCATAGTCTCTGATTACTATTTAGGACATGCCTATGAGCAGCATGCTAGCAGACCCACTAATTAAAGGCTTACCTATTTGTATTTTTAAGGAACATGTCTCTAATATGGGACTATTAAGAGCCTAGTTTTCTTTGCTTCAGTGGAAGTTTTCTTTGTTTTATGCATGTTTTGTGAGGAATGTTTGAATTTTATATGGACATGCATATTGTGAATATATTGTCACTATTTATGACATATTGTAACTTTACATTCTTAATGAGTGACAGATTGATGACATTCATTTATGATGAATTCATATTGATGTTATTATCATGCTTTTGGATTAATAGCATCTAAATATATACGATTCATACATCCTATCAGTGTGTTGATTGTGTATATTTGGTTTGCTATGATTATGCTGTCCAAGTGAGAGAATGTTTAATTAATTGTTATGGACTAGCATAATCTTATCACAATTATATATTTGGTATGTATTTGTATCATTTGGGCCATTTATGGGATTGACATTATATTACTAATCTTACCATGGGCCTTTGGATCCATTCATAAATTTCACCTAAGCCTACCCATTGGGTTTATAGTCCACTACAATGTGTTTTGCTTTAACCTAATTGATGCATTCTTGAAGTTTGTCTTCTAGCTTGTTATGGGATTTTTTGATAGCATTGTAGTGGTGTGTGTAAGAAATTGGTGAGTTGGATTTAACAAACCCAGATATTCTATTTTCTGTTTTGTTTGGATTTTGTGTGGCAGAGAACCATGACTTCCGGTCAACTTTCAACACCTTTAGCAAGTAATTTTTCAATTATATCGTTTATACATGCTTCAAAGCTATAGAATCGTTACTATCTTTGTTAAAATTTCCATCAAGAATAACAACCACAACAACTCGACTTTCATCACCATCTTTAACAACACTCCAATTCTAAAAAAATGAGGATTGATGTTAACTAAATCTTAAAACAAAAAGAAAGAAGAATAATTGAATATCGGAACAAAAACAAAGAAGAACCCAAAAGCCAAGTTATCTTCAAGGAAATGAGAGGTATAGTTAGCGGAAGCAGAAAAATTTCTTGACAGTGATAGGTTCAGGGTTAAAGTGGAACTAGGTTTGGCTACGGGAGAGGAAAAATAAAAGTTCAAAGATGGTTGTAAATTTTTTGATAAAAAGGGTTAACATGGACGGTGGTGCTTGGCTACAAAGAGGAAAAAGAAAGTTGTGCAGAGATGTTTGCAGATGCTTTTCATAAAACTGGAACTTGAATATTGGGAGAAGAAGAGGTTGATGGGATGTGATGATAGAAATTAAGAGTAGGGATGTCAATGACCCGGGCTAGGCCCGGGCTGCCCCTGAATTGGCCCGTGGGTGGGGTCAGGTCAGCCCTTCATTTTTTAAAGAAAAAATTTACAAAACGACGTCGTTTTGGAAGTAACGACTAGGCCACAAGCCTGCCTACCTAACCTTAGCCCATGGCTCGGCCAACCCGAGCCAAAAGTAGGCAAGGCCGAGCCGGGTTTGACATCTTTAATTAAAAGGATGTAGTTTCACGTTACATCCATAAGCAATAGTTACAAGTTAGTTTTCATATTTTTATACCATTCTTATATTGCTTTTCTTTTCCTTTTTACATTTACTTATGTTCTCTTGAGAAAAAGTTATTTTTAATTAAAAAATAATTTTTCTTAAATTTTAGTTACAAAATATTGAAAAAATTCAATTACACACCATATAAACATTAATAGACTAATAAAATATAACTAAAATGATAGTTTAATTTAATTCTTAAATTTGACTTAATTAATTTAATTTAATTAAATAATAATTTAAAATAATTGTAATAAATTATTAATTTGTATCAAATTTAACTAGTTCGAATAAATTTTAAAATTGAGTTAGATGATCATATAAGTAAAATCTAACACTATATTTTTAAGTGAAATATAAAAAAGGAAATGTTCTGAAAAATAAAAATTATTTGAGTGCAGTAGAAAAAGTTAATGTAAATACTTTGGATGAAAGCGTAACTTACAAGTCTAAATAAAATTGGAGAATTTGAAAATTTTGAGAATAATGAGACATAACCTCCTTTATAAATATAATTTTAATTTTTATAATTTTAAAGTTTTATATTAGACTCAAATTTAGTTTGAATTATTAAATTTGGTTTATTATGAGTACATTTATAATAATAGGCATTGACGTATTTTTATTTCAATAAAATAATTTATTTTTACTTATTCTTATATTATTTATTATTTATTTATTATATGTCAGTTTTATAACGGTTTAATACTGGTTAAACCTTTAAATCTTAAACATTTCCTTTAATCAGTTTAATGTTGTTAGGTTAGCCATGGTTGCATGCATCACATGCATGCGGATACAGTGGAAGTTTCGGAATCAAGATTCTGATACCATGATAACCTGAAAATCACAGAATCTCACATGCATGCAAGGATATATAAAGAACATGAAATAATAAAACTTTTTACCTTGTATATCTCCTCCTTTCTTGTTTCTTCTCCTTATTTAGGTTGTTGCAAACACCAAACTCTTCCTTGATTACTTAAGAACACGTAAAGAAGGAAGATGAAACAATGTGTAAGGGTTTTAGAACACCAAATTTGATGAATTCAAGTAGATGTTCAACATGGGAGATAGATAAAGGTTATCTTACATGCACGTAAGATTTATACAATAATTGCATAAATTTGCATGAAGATAACTCAAGAACACTTCTCACTCTCTCTAGAACTCTTTTAGAACCTTTTCTCTATCAATTGAATGTGTAAGAAGTGAAGGAACCTCGTGCACATAAGTGAAGAACTCACTTATATGTCACTTTGCAGCTTCTGTCACGATCGTGGCTTTATTGGTTATGGCATACCTCACCTTAAGCCACGATCGTGGCCTACTTAAAATAGGCCATATACACTTGTTTTTCATTCAATCTTTTATGTGTGTGACCCTTAGGTTCTCAGCTATTTTAGGTACTTGAATTAACTCTTAATTCAAGCACATCATGAAGGGTTTCATGATGCCTATTTGCCGGAATATAAGTGGATTAACACACAAACTTTTTGATAGTTAATTATCCAACTTATGAACTCTTCCATAGACAATTACTGTGCAATTTGTCCTTTCGTTATACTATACCCCACTTGGTTCGAAGTATGGGCTATGTGTCAACTCCTACTAGACTGACTACGTCACATCTAGTCCAAGTGATGTTAGTTCTTGTCCTGGGATCTTATTACTCTATGTGTCATTGAAGACTCTCTTTATGACACATAATTGCCCTGGCTAGAGACTCCCGAGTAATAACCCCGACAAGAGGCCATAGGTATCATCTCCTTCTATTAGGACTGGTAAATCCTTTATTGGCTGCCTAATTACCTTCGAATACAAATAGCTATACCCAATCACCACCCTAAGAGCAACCTCGTCTTGAGGTAACAAGGAACGGTGTCAAAGCACAGGATTTATATCCAAGATATTCTTGAGTACCTCAATTCTAAAGATATTTACACTATTGCTATAATGAGATTAATCATTTACATTCGTTAGATCATCCATATGATAATCTCATAGCGGGTCATTCGATGTATTTACTACTCTTAGTAAACATCCACATATTAACTCTGAACATCTTATGCTTACAGTTTATGAGATCCACTGCTTGATCAAATCAAAGAGTATAATATATGCTAGTTTTTGATTAATAATGTCCTGTGTTATTAATCCTATGACTAAGGATTATTTAGATATTGACATAATTGCACATGAATCCATAGACGAGTACACAAGAATCAAATTTTGTCTGAGGAAGTGGCTTAGTCAAAGGATCAGTGATGTTCTGATCTGTAGGCATTCTCTCTATCTTTACAGCACCTCTATCAATTATCTCCCTGATCAAGCGATATCTCCTGAGTATGTGCTTGGGCCTCTGATGAGATCTTGGTTCCTTGGTTTGAGCAATAGCCCTATTATTGTTATAGTACAACAATATTGGGTCTACTATGCCAGGATCCACTCCAAGTTCCATGACAAACTTCTTAATCCAAAAAACTTCTTTTACTGCTTCTGCAGCTGTAATGTACTTTGACTCAGTCATCTAATCTGCAGTTATCTCTTATTTAGAACTCTTCCAATTGACTGCACCACCATTCAGTGTGAAAACATAACCTGACTGGGATTTGGAGTCATCCTAGTCAGATTGAAAACTGGCATCTGTATGCCTGCTCACTACAAGATCTCCATTTCCATATATCAAGAATACATCCTTAGTCCTTCTCAACTACTTTAGGATATTCTTGACAGCCACCCAGTGACCCTCACCAGGATCCTATTGATATCTGCTCAGAACACTTAGAGCATACGATATATCGGGTCTTGTACATAACATAGCATATATGATCGATCCTATTACCGAAGCATACGAGATCATACTCATGGGTGTCCTCTCATCTTGTGTCTGAGGACATATAGATTTCGAGAGTTTTATCCCATGCGTCACGGGAAGAAACCCTCTCTTAGACTGCTCCATGCTAAACCTATTTAGCACTTTGTCTATATACGTTGACTATGAAAGACCTAGCAACTTCCTTGATCTATCTTTATAGATCTTTATTCCCAATATATAAGTTACTTCTCCAAGGTCTTTTATGGAAAAATTCCAGGACAACCAAACTTTAATTGATTGCAAAATTGAGATATCATTTCCTATTAGTAATATGTCATCCATATATAACTTAAGGAATATGATAGCACTCCCACTAATCTTCTTGTACACACAAGGTTCATCAGGATTTTGTGAGAAACCAAACTTTTTGATTGTCTCATCAAATCAGATGTTCCAACTCCTAGATGCGTGCTTTAATCCATAAATGGAATTTTGAAGCTTGCATACCTTTCTGCCATCTTTGGATATGAAGCCCTTAGGTTGTATCATATATACATCCTCAACTAGGTTTTCATTTAGGAAGGTTGTCTTCACATCCATCTGCCATATTTCATAATCATTATGAGCAGCAATGGCTAAAAGTATTCTAATGGATTTAAGCATAGCTACGGGAATAAATGTCTCGTCATAGTCAATTCCTTATCTTTGACGATAACCTTTAACGATTGGCCTCGCTTTATAGGTAATCACATTACTTTCCATGTCGATTTTCTTCTTAAAAATCCACTTGCACCCTATAGGTTTTAACCCTTCAAGTGGCTCAACCAAAGTCCATACTTTGTTTTCATACATGGAATCCATTTCGGACTTCATGACTTGAAACCATTTTTCAGATTCTGAACTTTTTAAAGCCTCTTCATAGGTTGTAGGCTTATTGTCCTCTATGAGCAATACATCATTTCATTCACTTATGAAAAATCCATATCTCTCTGGAACATTACGTATCCTACTTGACCTATGAACTTTTTATGTGTCAGAAGGTTCAACTGTTGTCTCATCTCCATGAACAACAATTTTCGGTTCAAGCAATTGATTTGCATCTATTTGAGCATCATAAACTTCATCAAGTTCAACTTTGCTCTCACTGTCTTCTCTTAGAAGAAACTCTTTATCTAAAAAGATATCATACTTTGACACAAACACCTTTTGCTCTAAAGCATTATAGAACTTATATCTAATTGTTTCCTTAGGATATCCTATAAATAGAAATTTATCAGACTTCGCTTCAAGCTTGTCTAATTGAATCCGCTTCACAAAAGCCGAACAACCCCAAACTTTCATGTGTGAAAGATAGGGCCTTTTGTTAGTCCATATCTCATATAGAATAACTTCAACTGCCTTTGAAGGGACTCTATTTGTCACATAAACAGCAGTCTCGAGTGTAGAACCCCAAAAGGATTTCAATAGATCTGCTAAGCCCATCATCGACCTTACCATGTCTAACAAGGTTTGGTATCTCCTTTCAGCTACACCATTATGTTGTGGTGTGTAAGGTGGAGTCCACTGGGATGTTATCCCATTATTTCTTAGATAAGTTAGAAATTTCTCGTCTAAGTGTTCACTACCTTGATCTGATCGAAGTGCCTTAATACTTCTACCGAGTTGTTTCTTTACTTTATATCTAAATTTTTTGAACATTTCAAATGCTTCAGACTTGTATCTCATTAGATACACATACCCATATCCTGAATAATCATCGATAAAAGTAATAAAGTAAACAAAACCACCTCTGGCATAAATGGACATCGGACCACATACATCAGAATGTACTAGGTTTAATAACCCATTCATTCATTCACCCTTTCCTTTAAAAGGTAATTTAGTCATCTTGCCTAACAAGCAAGATTCACATA
>JAOTAY010000009.1:24668141-24679698 GCA_025629805.1 Erythroxylum baracoense | reverse complement strand
GTAAGTTGTAACAACAATACTTCAGTTTGGTTTAGATGTTTCAGTGAGTTTGTGTTACGTACTATGTAATTTAATGTGTGGTTGTCTGAATTGTTTACTAGAAGTTTTTGTATGCTTTGATTTGTTTGTGCTATTTTGTGTGGCATTCATATATCCTTCCTGGGGGTATTTGGGTGCTACATATAATATGTGCTAGTCTTTCCGAATTAATAATATCATGTCTTATTAATCCTACGACTAGGGATTATTTAGATACTAATATAATTGCATACGATAAGAATCTCATTATCATGATCTCATCATGATTTCCTTTATGTTATGTTTTGTATCATGGATTTCATTAATTTGATTTAAGATCAATATCAATTCATATATAAATGAATATCAAATAAATGAAAAATGCCTTTTGTTTTATTAATCAAAATAAACTTTGTACAAAAGTGCTAAAGGTGATTGCCTTTAGAGCACCACTCTAACAAATGTCTGGTCCGGTTTTTAAAACATTGGTTATAACTTTTTGAGGTTTTGTTCTAAACTTTTATTCATGTTTTACTTCACGTATTTCTTGTTTTGAGTTCTTATATTTGATGAATAATTATATTGATTGATCTGACAAGTTAATTTGATGTCGATTATTCTATAGTTATCCATGAATTCAATGATTCGTAATTGTCATGAAGGATTGGTAACAAATATGTTATTTATGAATTTGCGTATTTAACTTATGATAAACAATAAAATAATTTGAATAATTGTAGTTATCTCAATTATTTAATTTAGGGTTTAGTCTTTCTTACTAAGCTTATTGTTATTATTTAATTGATATAGAATGCTATCATACTCAGTCAATTGATGGTAAGTTTTTGTTTGGATGTAGGTTTGAACCATTTAATTTAGGAAAATTTTGACTTATTATAACTATACTAATATGTTTCAGACTAATTGCTTGAATAGTGACAATTATTTTGCTTAGACCAACGATCAATGTTAAAATTAGATGAGAACTTTCTCTTGAATCGAAGGTAAGTACTCTTAAAATTTTCATTTTTATATTTAGTTGATTTATTTGAATTCTTGTTAATTTTAGTTAGCTAGTTATCATCATCATCACATCCAGTCTGAATTCCGCACCACTGCAGGGTCTGGGGTGGTTTAATAGTACACAGCCTTAGCCCTACAGAATAGAGTAGGGATGGCAATGGGCCCGGCCACTGTCATGGTGGGGTCGCGGGCTGGTCCGTGGCCAGCACAGGCGGGTATGGTCCGGCCCGCAGCTCGGTCCTGCCCATATATATATTTTTTAAATAAAAAATATACAAAACGGCGTCGTTTTGAACAAAACGATGCAGTTTCAAAATGAGCGGGCTGCGGGCTGCGGGCTGCGAGCTGGGCCAATCAGCTGCCCGCGCGGGTCAATCATGGTCAAACCGTGGCCAGGCTCGGGCATACCATGGTCGGCCCGTGACCCGCCATAGGCCGACCAACCCAGGCCAAAAACTGAGCTGGGCCAGGCCATGTCGGGCTGGAATTGTCATCCCTAGAATAGAGAAGCTGTTTTCGGTAGATCCACATGCAAATGTGACATGACATAAAAAAAGTTGATGCAAGTTAAAAAGAGTAAAGAAATAAAACTAAAAATAAATAAATAAATAAAATAAAATACCCGATATGATGCCAAGATCTGCTAATACTTAATAAGTTGCAAAGTACGACTCTTCATGTCTCGAGTTGTGTTGGGGATCCTTGCTCAGTAGTCATGTGAGTATGAACAATCCAAAGGTATCGGATGACCTCGAATGACCTTTCCTCATACACTAAAGCTGAAAAGCCAAGTTGTAGGACAGAAAAATTTGTCCACGACTTGTAACTAGAAAAGACAGATTGAACATTAGGGTTAGACTTCCTAAGCGGTAGATTCGTCATCAGAGCTTTATAGTAAATGACTACCAATAACTACCATGATTGTTTTGGCGCACTTTAACGGATATCCTTTACCCTTATCCTAGCACGCCAGAATTTTCTATTTCTAGCTAATTCCTCGGTAAGGGCCAACTCTGTCATATCCTTCTTGATCACTTCCCTCCAGTTCTTGTTTAGTCCTCTTTTTCTCTTCTTACAGTTATGAAGGGTTATTTTCTCATAGCGTCACACAAGAGCATCAGGGTGCCTCCTACTCACATACCCAAACCACCTAAGCCTAGTCTCTCGCAACTTGTTGGCAATACTAGCCACCTATAGTTTGTCTCTCACCACACAATTCCAGACCTTATATCTTTTAGTAATGTCACACATACACCGGAGCATTCGCATTTCAGCTACTAACAACTTACTTGTATGTCCATGTTTGGTAGGCTAACACTCTGCCCCATATAACATGGTTGACTGAATCACCATTCTATAAAATTTCCCTTTAAGCTTTAATGGAATCTTCTTATCATATAAGACCCCTGATGTGCTTCGCCATTTGACCCACCCAGATCTGATACAATGGATTATATCAACATCGATATTACCATCACTTTGAATGATAGACTCGAGGTATTTAAAACTCAATTTTTGTGGTATGACATCAGTACCAATTACTACGGCCACCTTATGGACCATTTGGCTTCCAAAAAGTTGCATTCTAAGTACTCCATCTTAGTCCTGCTCATTTAAAAACCTTTCGACTCTAACGTTTCTCTTCAATATTCTAACTTGAAATTGACCCCCTCCCTAGTCTCATCCACGAGGACAATATCGTCAGCAAATAACATACACTAAAGTACCTCTCATTGAATATGTTTGGTAAGCTTATCTATCACTAATGCAAATAGAAAAGGACTTAAGGCGGAGCCTTGGTGTAACCCAATATCAATAGAAAAAGTTCCCGTGTCGCCTCCTATCATTCGTACACTCGTCATTGCTCCTTCATACATATCCCTAATTACGCGTATATAGGTCATAGGAATTCCCTGCGCCTCCAAACACCTCCATAAGATTTCCCGAGGAACTCTGTCATACGCCTTCTCCAAATTAATAAAAACCATATGCAAATTTTGTTTTCATTCCCTGTAGCATACCATTAGCCTATGAAGGAGATGTATCGCTTCTATCGTAGACTTACAAGGCATAAAGCTAAATTGGTTGGCCGATATAGAAGCTGCTCTCTGGACTCTCATCTCAATCACCTTCTCCCATAGCTTCATGGTGTGACTTAGTAGTTTAATGTCTCTATATTTGTGACAATATTGGATGTCCCCATTGGCTTTGTATAATGGAATCAACCTACTCAATCTCCATTCATCCGACATTTTGACTGACTCGAGGATATCATTAAAAAGTTGAACCAACTGCTTAGTACGGACAACTCCTATTCTCTTCCATACGTCTATAAAGATCTCATCCGACCCTACTGCCCTTTCGCTCTCCATCTTCCTCAAAGCCTTTGTAATTTCTTCCCGTGTGACCCTTTCACACTGAGACTAGTTATGAAAATGTTCCAACACGGAGGGGTCACCTAACTCTATGTTGTCCAAGATGCCTTCATTATATAGGCTAAAAAAGTATCTCTGCCATCTACTCTTGATGGACCTCCATGAGTACCTGCCCTGCTTCATCTTGTATACAACAGACTTGGTTGAAATCCCTTGTCTTACATGCCCAATCTCGTGCCAACTTGAAAATTTTTTGTGCTCCCCTGTTAGTATTCAAACTCCTATATAAAGTCTCGTAAGCTTTGCCTTTAGCTACTGAAATTGTCTTTTTTGCCCTCTTCTTTGTTAGTTTATACCTTACTCTATTAGTTTCCTACTCTGCCTCTATTGTACTAACTAATAGAGCTTTGTATGCTCTCTTTTTTGCCTTCACTGTTCCCTGAACCTCTTCCGACCACACCAAGATTCCATCTACCCACCCCACGGCCCTTTAGAAACTCCTAGGAGTTTTGTGGCCGTTGTTTTTACTAAAGGAGCTACTCCCTCCCACATCCGATTAGCATCTCCTCACACAAACCATGCGGCTCCATACCGGATTCGAGTCATAAATTATTCCACCATGTCCCCTTTTAGATTCCACCATCTAATTTTACGACACCACTCAGTAAATTGTTACGTCTTCAATCCCTTCACTTCCAGATCCAAAACCAACAATCTATGCTTGGTTGCTAAGCATGCGACCGAAAGCACTTTGCAATCCTTGCACTATGCTCTGGCTCTCCTCCTGACAAGGAAATAACTAATTTACATCTTGGTCATGCTACTTTTAGACGTCACCAGGTGCGCCTCATTTTTCTTAAATAAGGAATTTGCTAACACTAACTCAAACGCTACGACCATGTCCAATAAAGCATTCCTACTTTTATTTCTAATGTCATACCCGAAGCCCCCGTGAGTCCCCGTGTATCCTTCTGAAACAGTCCCTATATGCCCATTAAAATCACCTCCTAAGATAACCTACTCAGTATTAGGGATTTGCAGTATCACTCCAGCCAGCACCGCCCAGAATAGACGTTTTTGTTGTTCATCTAAACCAGCTTAAGGTGCATATGCACACACTAAATTGAGAACACCATTGCTAATAATAATCTTAGGCACCATAATCCTATCATCAATCCTTGTGATCTCCACCACTTGATTTATAAGTTTCTTGACCATTCTGCCTTCGCAGACCCCTTGAGTACCATAGTTTGAATCCCCGATCTCCTTTGCTTTAGCTCTCGACCACTTAGTCTCCTGAGCGCAGGCTATTTGTGTCTTATACTTATTTACAATCTTTACTAAATCTAAAGTCTTCCCTGTAAGGATCCCAATATGCCAAAAGCCTATTCTTAGTCTATCATCACCTTTTTTATTCTTGCATGTGAAACGCACCGAAAAGCTTGCTCGTGTCCCATCTGCGAGATTTAAAGTCATCCCTCTTAACTCACGGCTCCACACTTTCCTGCAAGTTCTTCCCAAAAAGCCCTTGGGATTTCCAAAGTACATATGGTCTTGAGAACAAAATAGGAGAAAAGCCAATTGGCTCGAAAAGAGACCACGAAGGAGAGAAAGTAGCAGAACTACAAACCTATAAGAGGTAAACACTATAAGCAAAGGCAGTCTAAATCAAACGTACTAAAGAGAAGCAAAAGGACTACAAAAAGACAAAACTAAGAAAAAGGAAAGAATATAATAATAATAATAATAATAATAATAATAATAATTATTATTATTATTATTATTAATTTTTAATTTTGATTAATTAAATTGTATTGCTTCTAATATTAAAAATTTTAAAAAATAATTTTTAAATCTTAATTCATACAATTTTTTGGTTAAATAAATTTTAGCCCTTTATTTCGATTTGGAATCGACCAAACTGTTTGATTTCCCTAAATGAGAGTGCCCTTGATAAGTAGATAACATTAGGGGTGTCATTGCAAATTACAAAATCCAGAAAAGACATTGCAGAGTGCTCCATTTTCTTAAAGCGTTGAAAAGTCACCCCAAACTGGTTTCTCTCGTCTCACTCGACTCCCAATAATTGGAAAAGCAGAAGCTGAATATGCAATAGCAGAAGCAAATTCTATGAATCCTTTGTAATTTCTGCAAGAACTGAACTATACATTGTTTTAAACACTGGAACTGAATCCTGGAAAAGAAATACAGCTTTGGCTCTAGCTACTACATCACATCGAATCAACTAAGCTTTTTACCAGCGAGAAGCAACTTGTGATTATGTGATGTCATTGGTAGATGATGATGGAGCAGTAGTAGGTAATGGGTCATCTCCACCACCCCACCTCTTCATTCTTTCTGATGCTTCTTCCACCTGAAACATTTCCATGTTTAATCATCCAAACCTGGAACCCTTAAACCTGAATCATAACACTATGAAAGTTCACTTACCTCCTTGTTCCAATTGGTTTTGTAAATGATATAAACCAGTATAAGAGTTTGCAGGAATGTCCCAAAGATCATTCCCAACCAAATTCCCTGAAACACCGACAAGGTTTAGTAAGAAAGAACTTGATCAACTGGGTCTATTCATCTCAGAAGGGTGGGTTTTGTTACCTGTACATGCAATCTAGTTTTGTAACCAAGCACGAACCCAAGTGGGAGTCCAACGACGTAATAACAAAACAGGTTTATGTATGCTACCAAACCTTGCCAACCTCCTCCTACAGCAACTCCTGCAAGAGGGACAATAAAATTCCATGAACATCATGTGGTGTTTTGAACTTCCTGGTATAGATTGTGGTGTTGCGTTGTGTTTGTACCTGATATTACTGGTTGAATGCTGTTTAGTATCATGGTTAAACAAAGAAGGTATGCTAATTTTGAAACTGCTCTCCTCATCTCCTCACTATCAGTGAAGATTATAGCAAAATGGTCCTTGGTCACCAGGATAATGATGGCAGAGATTACCCCAATTATGAGAGACTCGATACAAGTGACAACTACTGAGTATTTGGTAGCTCTGGGATGGCCTGATCCAAGCTCGTTAGAAACTCGAACGCTGCAAGGAAGAGAGCAAGACATGATCCCAAGGTTTGAGGAGATGGAGGATTGATGATTGAAACAAGAAAGGTAAAAGATTGGTGACCTTATAGCTGCATTGATTCCAATGAACAGCATGCCTTCCCAGCCATTGATGTTCATGCTGAAACAGAAGCAAATGAAAAAAATTGAATCTGCAGAATTCAATTTCTGTATGTAGGTAAGATTTAAGCAATTTTCTCACCAAATCGAGAGCGACCCAACGGCTATAACAGGATCGTCGAGGTGACCGGTGAGGACAATTATGGTCATGAAGTACCAAATCTCTAGACAAAGCATTACAGCTGAAGCTATAGAGAGCCTGACAAAGCCCCAAATGTCCTTGAAGGCCAACCAGGACAATCCTCTCCAACCATCTTTGCACCAACCAACAACATAAGCCAACTGGGCTAAAGCAATACCCCAAGCAGAAAGATCATAAGCAACTGCAGCTCCTGCCACACCCCACTTGAACACCCTAATGAATACGAAAAGCTCAAGTATATGCACAATCAAAGCAGCGAACCCGATCCATGCCAAAACCCCAACCTTGCTTTGAGCTTGCAGGAACTTTTGGGTGGGGAAGTTGATGGCTAGTGAAAACATCTGAGGAACAACTTGAAGTGTAAATTTCCCAGCAAGTTCTGCAATATCGGATTCTAGTCCAAGAAGCTTTAGGATTCGGGTGGCATATACGTAAAGAGGCAATAAACAGAAGCAAGCACCCAATAGGATGATCCATGAACGTTGCATGTACACTCCAAGTAAATGTATTTGCCCAGCTCCATACGCTTGTCCGCACAACGTCTCAAGTGCACTTCCCATACCAAGCTGCAAGAACTTTTTATGTTATATACCATTACATGAAACAATGAATCTGCAAGTTCAAAGAGAAAGGGGAGGAATGGAAAAGGAAGGAATCAAACCAAGAAACCGAAAGAAAAGTTGGCGACAACAGATAGAGCAATAGCAACAGCAGATAGCTCAACATCTCCAATGTGGCCAACGAAGATATTGGTAAACGAATTGATCGCATAATTGCAGAGGATGTTGAATGCTATAGGACCAGCAATGGACCATAACTTTGAGGTCTCCAAGAGGCAAACGTACTTTGCATCCTCAAAGCTTTGTACGAGAGGGTAGTCACCTCCCTCATGGGTTATTAGTCTGGACGGAGCAGGGTGGAGGTCGGTTGTTTCAAAGGCGGAGACACCCTGAGTTTCCCGGTATTCATCACTACGTTCGACGCCATTAATCAACGGCAACTCGGTAAGTGACCCAGTTATTGTTTTAGGGGATGGAGCAGCAGAGGATGGTGAGCTGAAGCTCCCATCCTCCGCTTGTAAAGGATGAGTTTCTGTATTATTCGCAATTTTTGATTCCTTTGATTTGACCCTTTTTCTTCTTTTCAACGTTTACTCTCTCAGAAAAATTTTCTCTGATTTCTCTCTGAAGTTTGTTTTCTCGAAAACTTCCTCGCCAACGAGTGATGTTACAACGCTTAGCTACAAAAGCGGCGAGCCATAGAAAAAGGCATATGAGCAAGAAAAAACAAACGAAAATGGAGAACAGAACATTGACTCAGTCAGTTTTCAGTTATTCGTTGCTGTTAAAGATCGTTATATATTGGTTGGTTCGGAGTTGCTTTGATCCTGACCCACTCCAACTGACATTTCAGTTCCCAGTGCAATTTCGAACACTCGCTTACCTTCCGTCAGCCGCAATACGGCAGCGGTTTCATCACCGGCCACTCCTGATTAAAAAAGACTTTTAGTAAAATAAAGGCAAAACCTGAGAGGCAAGAACAAACGCATCTATGTCAAGGTAGAGAGTGAAGTGGGTTCAGAGGCCAAAGCTACAAGTCAGTCAGCCATTTCCCGGCTGGAACAGAGAGCTGACACTCACCGCCGTTGACCATCAGTTATTGAATACTTGTTTTGTGTCGTGTATTTACATTCATGCATTTTCAGACCAAATTCCATGCAAAGCACTGGATCAAAAAAAGCTTCAAGTGACTTGGAAAGGGTATCGAGTAAATGAAGAAGACAAAGAAAATGTCAACGAAACTTGCAGCTATGCCCAGAGAGAGTTTTATAGAGGAAGCTCTT
Source organism: Erythroxylum baracoense (assembly GCA_025629805.1). Taxonomy (NCBI): domain Eukaryota; kingdom Viridiplantae; phylum Streptophyta; class Magnoliopsida; order Malpighiales; family Erythroxylaceae; genus Erythroxylum; species Erythroxylum baracoense. The sequence continues at coordinate 24,671,093 of JAOTAY010000009.1, read as the reverse complement.
GCTAGGAGTATCGGAGGAAAATAGGAGATTGGCAGACAGTGGGTGAGCTCAGTTCCATCAACTATATTTAATTACTGGCAGACAGCGGGCTGTCCGAATTACTCTGTTACAACCTGTTCAAAATAATGTGGTTTTGAAACGGAAGAAGTCAAAAATATCAAGTAAAATGGATCTACTATTACTATTAATGGTCAAATATGATATTTTAATAAAATAAAATTTCCTTATTTAGTAAAATTCCTTATAAATATTAACTATATCAACTAAAATGGATAAATTATTACTATTAGTGTTAAAATAAACTATTAATGGTCAAATATGATATTTTAATAAAATAACATTTCCTTATTTAGTAAAATTCCTTATAAATATTAACTATATCCACTAAAATGGATAAATTATTATTATTAGTGTTAAAATAAACCATTAATGGTCAAATATGATATTTTAATAAAATAACATTTCCTTATTTAGTAAAATTCCTTACAAATAATAACTATGTCAACTAAAATGGATAAATTATTACTATTAGTGTTAAAATATAATATTTAATAAGTTAAAATTTTCTTTTTTTAGTCAACATATCCCATGCACAAAACTTCCCGCTTTGCGAGGGTCTAGAGAGGGTCATCGATATATGCAATTTTTCTCTTGTATTTTTTTACAAAAAGATTATTTTCGTGATTCAAACATGCGACCTTTTGATCACAAAGGAGTAACTTTTACCGGTTTCTTATTTAGTATAATTTTTATAAATAATAACTATATCAAGTAAAATGGATCAATTATTACTATTAGTGCTAAATTAGAATATTTCAATAAAATAAAATTTCCTTATTTAGTAAAATTCTTTATAAATAATAACTATATCAAGTAAAGTGTATCAACTATTACTATTAGAGGTAAAATATAACATTTTAATAAAATAAAATTTCCTTATTTAGTAAAATTAGATATAACTAATAACTATATCAAGTAAAATGGATTAATTTTAGTGGTAAAATATAGTATTTTAATAAAATAATTTTTTCTTATTTAGTAAAATTTGTAATAAATAATAACTATATAAAGTAAAATGGATAAACTATTACTAGTAGTGGTAAAATATATTACATCAAGTAAAATGGTTCAATTATTACTATTAGTGGTAAAATATAGTCTTTTAATAAAATAAAATTTCCTTATTTAGTAAAATTCGTTGTAAATAATAATTGTATGAAGTAAAATGGATCAAACATTACTATTACTGGTAAAATATATTATTTCAATAAATAAAATTTCCTTATTTAGTAAAATTCATCATAAATAAGAACTAATAATTAACTATGCAATTAGATTCAATTGTTAATTACTTTAATTATAAAAAATAATTTGCTACCAATACTCTCAAGTTATTAAATAATAATATTTTATTATTATTTAATATAATAATATTATTATTTAATAACTTATAAGATATGAATGATAATCAACTGCGGTTATATATTATTTTCCTTTAATTATAATACAACTCTTTTTTATTTTCTATTTTTCATTTAAAATGATATAATATTAAGTTTTTTAATTTCGATGCAATATAATTTTAAAACTATAAATGAATAAAAAATTTATTCTGACCTATTCAAAACGTTTTCTACTGAAATAATAATAGGTCAAAACAATGATATTAATTTTATTATTTAATATAATAATATTTCTATTATTTAATGACATGCATAAAATGGATGGTCGTGAACCGTAAATATATAGTTGTCTCCTTTAATTATTACACAACTTTCCCTATATTTTCTATTTATTTTTCATTTAAAATGATATAATATTAATTTTTTAATTTCAATACAATATATAATTTTAAAACTATAAATGAAAAAATGACAATTTTGACCTCATTCAAAACATGCTAAACTCGTTCAAGTAAGAGTCGGGACACGCATTTCAATTTTTAATCGAATTTATAAAACAGTAACAACAATAACACTTAATGAGAATTCTGCTGAAGTACAAAGTCTTAGGAAATTTAGTAGTATACAATCTTATCTCCACCTGGTAGATAATGTTATGCAATAAGTACAAGGCTAAATTTGACTAATGACGTACTGAACATAACTTAACCTAATTTATTACATAAAAATAGGGTATTTTTTCAATTTAAACGAATATTTTATTTATCATGTAAAAAAGGATATTTTCTTCAATTTCAATGAATTTTTTGTTTATCATGTATTTTATAATACTCTTATATATATTATATATTGTATATTATTATTTTTAAAAAATTATTAACTTAATGTGTATATAATAATGTTATAAAAAAATAAAAGAAATGAAGTATAATTAACCCTATGTTAATCCAAGTTTGGAAGCAAACTAGGCCCACAAATTACTTCCAGGCTTAGCCCATCTTCTTCATTATTTACATTAATTAATAATTACAATGTTCAAAAGTGATTTAGATTGGGTTGACTTTCCAAAACTAGAGATAAGGATACAAGTAATTATAGATATGTAGGATCAAATCTATTACTTGTTTAGCATTGCCCCATTTTAGCTACAAAACCTCTTTAGAATCTTTAAGAAGATATCTAAGAATCTGCTAAAATATATAATATTCTTCATTCTGATATGGGATTTTGACTTTCTCTGTCACTTGTGATCAACGTGAAACCAAACTTGAACGACGTAGATAACTCTTCATTTTATAGAGATGTGCCACTACGAGGTTTCCACATTCCTTGGTCACCTGGTCGCTTACTAGGTTGACACTGGTCTGGCTCTTCTTCGTCTCTATTCCTCATCTCTATTACTATATTACCCTGTACCATTGTTTCAATCCAATTTCCCTCCTAACCGGATCATCATTCTTCAGCAATCGGTTGCTATTTCCACGTCAAATCACTCACTCACACCATCCCTGCCAATCCCTGAAACTACAAAGCTTAATCACATTGTTTT
>JAOTAY010000009.1:24621605-24640599 GCA_025629805.1 Erythroxylum baracoense | reverse complement strand
ACTGACTTTTTAAAAAAGCTCTTCTCAGAAAAGCTCTACTAACAAAAGCTCTATTGACAAAAGCTCTACTGATATAAACTCAACCAAACAGGCACTAATACCAATAATTTTGTTTGATTTGTTGCATTAATAGGAATGAAAGATAATATAATACTATTTTTACCCTCAATAAAAATGAAAATAATTTGCCCTTCATATATTTATTAGGGCTATCTTCGTATGTTTAACTTACAGTAAAAAAAATTAATCAGTTTTGTTAAGGAATTTTATCGTAATTTTTGAGCATTAGATGGGATAAAAGATGATGGTAGGTCAAAGGCTAGGAATAAAAGAGTAAAAAATAATCGTGATAAAAACTTAGATTGGAATGAAAACTCGGTACCTATCTCTTTGGTGGGTTTAGTAGATTCTCAAATTTAATGGGATAAATTCATTCCCCTGAAATTGAAAACCTCAAAATAAACACTATTTTTTACAATTACTCCATTCCTTCATTCTCAAACCCTCAAATCAAACGCTCCCTCAAATTTGAAATTAATAGGACAGGTCTGAATTGACCGAGCCTTGGGCCGTGACTCTAGCTTGATTGTTTCAAAAGATCGGCTCTTAGGAATGGTCTATTCAAACCTAGTCTAGTTTGAGGCCTAATAATTATAAGAAAAATTATAACATTTTGTAAAAACTACATTGTTTTTATTTTAATTTTAAAAAGTTAAATGTCGGATCAGGCCGAACAGAATTGAGCTTTGGGCTACCTCTGACTTGGCCCGATCTTACCATTGTCATCCGTAATTTGTCATTTTATATTTTTATTACAAGCTTTACAGGGGGACGTTGCCCTTCGCAATCGCATTTTCCAAGTCAAAATTTTGACGTTGGGTATACAAGCGTTGAAAGTTCTATGAACTTAAACTTCTTATTTATTTAATTCACCACTGACACCTAATTAGAGTTTAGCTTAATTGCGAAATCGAATGAAATTCGATAATACGCAACCTTACTCTTATTTAATAAAAAGGCTATTTTTGAATATTTTGTTTAATTAACTTTAAGTTTTCTCTATAAATTAATTTTTATATTTCTTCTAATTAAATATATTGCTCACTTGTTTTTTTTTTCATTACGTCATTTCTAAATTTTATTAATTAATTTCCCGTATGTTTTTTTCTTTACAATCATATGAAAAAACCATTTTACTCCAAGCAATTACAAACAAATTCCAATTTTACTTTATTTCTAAAAAAAAGAAAAAATAATAATGAATATATATAAGTACGATAATATTGAAATTTACGATAGAGATACATCCAAAGCTTATTTTCACAAATAGAGTATATTGATAAGATTCTTCATCTTATTTTATTTTAATATAGTTAAATAAAAATAGAGATATATTGTTATTTTATTTTTAATAGAATTACACGTGGCTTATTTTTTAATTAACTTTATCTGATTTTATAATCTCATAAAAGATAAATGAACATTAGTAATTAGAAGAATACTAACTTTCACTTTTAAGTGTTGATTAGGAGGGTTTCTAATTGTTTCCATACCTATAATGCCTCGTTTAGTTGATGACATTTCAGCCAAATTTCAACGTTTTGAAGGGAATTGGTTGTTTAATTATGTCAAATTTTTAATATATTTCGTTGCAATTTGTCCATATTTTTTCATCAAAGTTTAAAAAAATGAATTTTTTGAAAAATAAAAACTGAAATGAGTTTTTTCGATAAATTTAAAGATCACAAACTTATTTAAATATTTCTTAAACTAAATGGGAGGTTTATATCTTTTACCCTATATACAAAATATGCATGGCAATTAAGTGTAGGCTCAATTTGAAATTAGCAAAATAAATTTAGTTTAATCAAATACTAAATTAAATTCAAATTTTGAGATATTAACCCAAGATTTGGTTCTAAATTTTTAAATAACACAATCACCCGATCAAACACAAAATCTGTAATCCAGTGCAAGCTTGGCAAATAAGCTCGTGTCAGCTTTATTTGACCAAAATTTGAGTTGGGCTTAAACCTTTTTCATTTATTTTTAGACTTTAGGCTGGGCTCAAGCTTATGTCGTTTGCTTTGACCCATATTAAACTTGAAAATTAAAATTTTTTTAAATAAGTGATATTATTTTTCATATTTAAATTTTGAAAAAGGCTAAATCATACCTAATTGGACTTCGACTTAGCTTATTGTCATCCTTTAAATTTAATTTATTCATAATTAAATAATTAATCCAAAACATCAAGTGAAGTTATAAATATAATAAAATTAGTCTAACTCGATTCAAATTGGAGGCGATCTTTGAGATTCCATTTGAATTTGAGATACGTCAAATGATACAGTTTGAAAATTGAAATTAAAAAATTTTATTAATTACTTTTAAGTGCCTTTATTTTGATCTTTAAATTAAAAAAATAAGACTAAAACAATATTGTTTAAAATAGTTTGAGTGCATGATTGGAATATAAGTAAATTTCAAACTAGGTATATATTTTTTAATTAATTTCTAAATTTTTTGAATTCTTTAAATTTTAATTTTTAAATAACAATTTAATTTAGGTCCACTACTTAATTTTTATTTATAAATTTATTGAACAATTGTCTAAAACATCAATGGATATATTAACTAGATGTTTATGGTCCTATTTAAAAAACGTCATTTTTATCTTCAAGTTTTTAAATTTATTTAAATCTACTAAACTATATTAACTCTGTTCCATATAATTTCATTTAAATAAATATGTAAGTCTTAAAAAAAATATAAAGAAATCAAGTGAAATAGGATTAATACGGGCCAGTGATTACAGTAGATTTAATGCTTGAGAATAACATGTGGCTGCAAAGTTTATGACTTCGATTTCGAAGCTGTTCCCTCTGTTCCTTTTGTTTTCAACCACCTGATTTTATTGCATCCGATTGAGATTAAGACGTGTTCCCATGACTGGGAATGGTAACAGTAAGCAGAACAGAAAAAGATATCCTACGAATCATAGCTGTCCACATTTGTCAACTGCACGTTTGCACGACACTCACTGCGCCTTATTTCGGCAAAAGTATATATAAATGATTAAAATTAAATATATTTATATTTATATTTATATTTATATTTATATATAAATATATTTAATTTTAATCATTTATATATACTTTTGCCGAAATTAAATTTAAATTTAAATTTATTTCTTATTCTCTTTTGACTATTTAATTATATATTATTTTACTTATCATATTCTATTTTATTTTAATTCAAAAAATAATTTTAAAATTTTAATATGATAATATTGATTATAAAAAATTTAAACTTTACTTAATTTTATAATAAAATTAAAAAAATTAAAAAACTCCAATTTTCAATTTTTAATAAAAATATCTTATAGGTAAATTCTTTGTTACTATAAATGATATGACAAATCACGTCATATTAGTATTTTTACCACGCAACTATCAATTTTTATTATTTAAAAATTAAAAATATCAAATGTTCTAGAATAATTATGAACTAGAAATACAAACGTTGATAACTTTAAATTATTTTTGCTAACAATTAAAAGTTGGAATATTTTAATATCATTTTTTAATTCATATTAATATTTTAAAATTTAGTAAAATTTATGATTTGTAACCCATTTTATAATTATAAATAAACAAAAAATTAACAAAATCTAAAAATTTATGTAATAATTAAAAATATTTAGAAAATAAACTATATTTGTAAAAATATAACAACTAAATAAAAATCTAAATATAAACATAGTAAAAATTATATCTATTAAATATTTAAAAATTAATTTCAAATTATTAAATTTAATAGTCTAATCTTAAATTTTTAATATAAATAAATTTATATTATCAACACATAAATTTTAAATAAAATGTATAAATTACTACATTTTATTTATATAAAAATAGTTTGTGAAAATTATAAGAATTAATTTGCAAAGGAAAAAAAAGAAGTTCAACGTTACGTAGTCATGGAAAGGCAATGATCGGCGACGCCATTGTCAAATTTCGGAAGCCAATTTGGCCACATCAGAGTCTCAGACTCACCAATCGCACTTTACCGATAACGAGCACAAACATGAAATTGTTAAAATAGAGACGGCAACACTTGATACCACCCGCTGTCTTGACGTGTAATAGCGGCAGCTTTATTTTCGCTCATAAGCAGCCTCAGTAAATAACGAAAAGACCTAAGGACAAAACAGTCCAAGCGTAAAATCAATCGAAACATATAATGAAGGGCCGAGAAAGAAAGAAAGCAACAGAAAGTTAAGAGAGAAAACCCTGATTATCGAGTTCTGTGAAGAAGAAGAAGAAGAAGCGGAAGAAGAAGGAGATGTTGAAACATCACAAGAACAGCAACTACTTACTTCCCATTTGGATCTCTCTATAGATATACATATATATGCAGAAAGCTTCGATCTTTGCTTTTGTTTCTCTCTACTATCTGTATGAGGATTCGCAAGAACACAAACCTCTCTTCGTTGATGTCCTCCTCTGGGGCTGAAGTGCTTCTTCAGACACACGTGTGCCAGCTCAACCAGTCTCCATGGGATGTGATTCCTTTCTCTCAAGAAGCTTACCCGTTTTCTCTATCTCAGGTCAGTTCGTTCATATTTTAGCAGATTTATCACAACCCTCTTCTGTTTTCTCTCCATTTCTTGATTCATCTGCTCGCCTAGTTTCTAGGGTTTTCCGTATGTAGTATACGACACTAGGTTTCCTTCAAAAACCTAATTTTTGTTCGCTGTATCGTGGTATTCAGTTCCCGATAGTCGATTAGGTTAATGGGTATTCCTCGTGTTTCTATATTTCTATCAGTTCGAAGGAGAAGATAGCTTTAATGGGAATGGGAGCTTAGGCGATTCTATTGGTGGTGTTGAGAGGTAATTTAATCTCTACTACGAATTTTATCTCGTATTAGGGTTTTTGGAGAACTTCCATATTTCACAAGCAATTGCTCGAAAAATTATCTCCGGTAGGTCAGTTAGTGTGATTAGTTGTTGAATATGGTACATATGATACACAGCGTCGCGTCGATGATGGTGGACGCAGAGGAGAAACCACCGACTAATCTGAAGATCGATAACAAGTTCATCGACGATGACTATAACCCATTGAAGAAGGGGGTGTTCGAAGAGGTAAAACTAGTTAAAAAAGGTGGGAAACTTCGTCGCCGCAATAAAAAAGACGGCAAGGAGGACGACCCTAAAGGGCGGTACTCCATGAACGACAATCGCAGCAATGCGTTAGCAGCTTCTCCAGGCCTCCTCATCAAGAAACAAGAAAAAGCACTAACTGGGCCTCTTAGAACCCGAGCAAAGTCAGCGAAGAAAGGGTCATCATCGTCGAACTCGAATCCATACGAGTTTTATTACTACTCTGGGTTTGGTCCGTTGTGGGGTAAACGTAGAGGAGGAGGAGGAGATAGAGGTGCAGCGAACAAGACAACCGACACGAAGAGCGACGACGCCATTACTGGAACAACAGACTATACGACTCCATCTTCAAGTTCTTCCCCAATTGGAGATAATAACAGCTTTGATTATGTGAACGACGAGGAAGAGGAAGAGGAGGAGGAGCTTGAAGATAACGAAAATGGAGATATCGGTAAAAAACGGATGCGAAAACCAGTGAAAGCGAGGTCCTTGAGGTCCCTCATGTAATATGTAGTAATAAAGCCTCTTCCCCAGTGGCCTTCAATCTCCTTCTTTTGGGTTTTATTTTTATTTTTATTTTAGGGCTTTTTTGTCGTGTGACTGTGACCTTAGAGTTTCTCTGTAACATGACAGTGGGAGATTATAGGGTGTGTGTGCGATGGACTCGAGTGATTGTGTAAGTCCAATAGTTTGTAAAAGATGGTTGGTAGTCTTGTGATGTTCTATCCTATCCTATGACTTTTACTTCCAAAAGGGTAATGGATTAGGTGGATCTACGTGGCACCTGATAACATTGTATTATCAAAGATTACCTTTATTTCCAAAAGTAAAGGAAAATCGAGTAAAAGGTAATGTTAACTCTTTGGGGGACTTGATCCTCTGTACCACTAATTCTGTACCACTCTATCCTAATCATTTATTTATGTAGGACTTATATAAATGGATGGTTAGGATGGAGTGACACAGGGTTGACATAGGGTTGATAGTACATCAGATTTGAGTTGAGTTTTGGTAAGATATTTTTTGTTTCGGTTAACCAATCCTTACTTTTTTTGTTTAATTCTATTTATATATTTATATAAGGTTTATATAAATATGTGGACAAAATAAACCGACATAGAGTTGACACACTCTAACATAAACAGAATATTTTGTTCCCGAACTTGAGTCTAAAATTTATGAATTAGCTTGGAGTTTATTGGATTCGAATTTGGCTAGGTTAATTTTTTAATTTAAAATTTAAAAACGATGTTATTTTAATTAAAATTTAAGACTTGATTAATTTTTTAATTTAAAATTTAAAAACGAAATTATTTCAATTAAAATTTAAGAATTTTAATCCAATATTTGAACTCTTTTAAAATTTGTTAGACTCAAATTGAGATGAGTGAAAAATTCTCATCCTTAATCTAAAAGTTATGCTTCTTTCTTAAATTCAATAAGTATAATATTTTGGAAAAAAAATGTGAGAAGGAAATTATATAAATAAATTTCTATTAAAAATATTAAATGATTAAATTAGAAAAGTTTGTAGTCTTTTTTATTTCATTTGCTTTCCTGAATATTGAAACGGTACCGTTTAGCCATGGAAATTGACTAGGATAAAAAGTATAGTCCAGCGTGGTGTTATAGGTTTTATGAGAGAATCATCCCTAAAAGTTAGCTTGAAGGGTGGGAGAATTTATAATCTTATAAACTTTACATCAGTCTTTTTTATTATCGATGTGGGATAATTAAACCGTAACATCCACCATGCTCTTAGCCCAGGCACTAGCGAGCTGGCTGTGCACTAGATTATTTCTAGCCCCGAGTGAACACTGTTATATCAGCGTCACCACTCATATACTCACAGGTTAACTGTGCATTAAACCTTTTCTAATCCCAGGTGAATATTGCAATGCTAGCATCACCACTCGTGAGTGTGGCACGAGAATTTAAAGGAGTAATATTAATTCTGATACTAATTGTTATAAGTTTTATGAAAAAATCAACCCTAAAAATTAGCTTAAAAGGTAAAAAAACTCATAAGTCTATGGTCTCAAATATATGAAGGTACCTTTAATTATCTATACTTAGACTAATCCGCACTTGTATTAGATCAACCTTTAAGAGATAAAGTACTGACTAAACAGGTTTTTCCATTCTTAAGACTCGAACTCGAGACTTCTAGTTAAGAGATAAAAATACTGAACCATTCACACTAATTATGTTTAGTTTCACAGCAGGCTCTTTTGTTACTGATATGAAACAATTATTATCAATGTATAACAATTAGATCGTAACACGTGGCAAACTTCGTAACGATAAACTAGTAGGAGCCGGCGAAAAGAATATACACCGTACTGATTTGACTTTTGAACATTAAGTTTGACCAAAGACGAAACTGTTGAACCGTTGATAGCAACTTGGTGTTCTTCGATTTATCCTTTTATTTTGTTTCTTTTTCAAATACTTCTGTGGCACGTAATTTACATTATCTTCAATTTGTCTTCATTCAAAAATTAAAAAATTAATTAATTATAAGCTCTAATAGTTCTTTCTTCATACATCAAGTCAACCGCTTTAGGAATCACATAATACAGCATTCAAGTCACACTAAAGCACAAATGGCTACAGAAATTGAAAAATTACAGACAGCTTGCCCATCCCAGATAACTAGGAGTCTTAGAGGAAGTGATGAACACCTCACAAGACAAAGTTGCTGTAACACATAGGTGTAAGACTGCATACTATTATACCTTTATAGATTTTGCGTATCAGTGGAACTTCGTGTTGGAAAACCTCTCCCCTACTTCAACACACTACAAGACAGCAGGGAGGCAAAACAAATCGATATAAATCACTCGACAAACTAAACGATAAGCTCGAACTCGATTCAAATAGTGGTTGGGTCGGCAAATCATGTTAAGCTAACACCCCTTTTATGGGAAATCTCAAGATAGTCCTGAGGACTAGATCAAATTAAAAAGCTTATGAATTAATACAAACTTGTGGAAACTTACTTGTATAGATACGCAGCAATGCCAAGAACTATGCACAACAGGGTGATATCAATGCAGAAGTTTCGACTGGACCTCAGCTGAAACAGAGTCCAATCACAAACAAACGACAGTAAAGGACAAGAGAAGAGGTGGAGATAGATTATATAATCAGAGTTTTCACAAGAAAAATGGAAATTAATTACCTGGTTTACTGTATCCTTGAGTCTGACATTAGTATTTTTTAGGTCCGAAGTTGCTCTGTCAACCTAAACAGAGGATATAATCGCTTAAGCAAATGACAGAGTTTCCAAAAGGGTAGGTAGGTAAGATAAATTGGATGCCATTCATGTCCGTTTAGAGCTGTAATGTGATGGAAATAAAGCTAAGGATATGATTATTACCTTGTCATCTATTTCATCCATCAGAGGCACTTGCCTATCTAATTCCTGCAAGTGAATGGATCACTAAATGTTATCATGAAGAAGAAGTAGAAGAAGAGGACGGAGAAACATGTCTTTCAGACCTCATTCATGTCGTGAGCCATGTTTTTCAGAGTGTCCAATCCTTCTGCTATAGTATCTAAACCTTCATCCTACATAAGAAGCATACACATGTCCAACGTTGTCACTTCCGTTAGATTTAAACGAACGAATTCTGCTGCTTGTGAAAAGGAAAAAATTAACTATAAACTTACAAAAGAACAGAGAAACAAGTCTCAAATTAGTATGGCAACAAGAAATTTTGTTACTGTCTCAAGGACATCATGTTATTGTCCCATTGTCCCATGTCAGTGTGTTCTGAATCAGGTTTATCTGAACTAATCTGATCCTTGAAAATTAGGAGATCTTATTAAACTTTTCCATGATTGGTTTGATCGTTATTGAAATATTCAGAGCACAATCTACTATTTCGCTGTAATTTCAAGAACACACTACTTGCCTGTTTGATTCTGCGCATTTCGTATTCCTGCCTAAACTGATCTGTCTCATCAGTTTGTTTAAAATAGTCGTTATCGAAGCTGCTTCCTGTCAGAAGTTGGACAGAACAATTGAAAAAAAAAACTGATAATCAGAACAATATCCACATAAAACCAGGCAAAGAATCGATGATAAAGAGTGAGCAGAATGATCAATTTACCATAATTAGAGTCAAATTTGATTCCTGTATATGAGGAAGCAGAAGGCCCTGAACCAGAAGCACCAGGTTGTGGAGCTGCACTTGTACTGCCGTCAGGTATTGCTTCAATCCTGTCTTTTAAAGCATATACTAGTTCAGTTCGAGCCCCAAGATCTTCTTTAGATAACCCTTTGACCTGATCATGAAAAAGAAGAGACCTTTAAGATCAAGAAGAAAGAAAGAAAGAAAGAAAGAGGAAGAAAACAGACCTTCTTAAGAGCTAGTCTCTGCAACTTCGGGAGTTCCTCCAGTAATCGGCCCTTTATTCTTCGAATCTCTGCGTTCAAAGCAACCACGGTAGCCCTTTTCGTCTCTTTCGCTGCTGATTCCGATTTCTGAAGAATAAAGACAGCAAAATATTCCATTTTATAGAAAGCTAAACATTCGAGTGATTGAAACCCTTTTGAAAAAATAGTTTCAAGAGAAAGAGAGCAAGTTACTTGAACGGCCGTCTCAAGGTTGGCTTCGAAGGTGGCGTAGAGGCGGGCAAAAGCATCGTCGCCGGAGACGTTGAGTTCCTTCTGCTTATCGACGTCGTACTTGTCGTACTTTTTGCAAATGGCGTCCGCTCTCGTTATCAAATCGATCACCGTCATCTCTCTTCCCTTTATCTGAACAAACCAAACAGAACCCTGAAGATGTAACTCGTTCTCTAGAGTTTTTAACAGGTTTTCTGGTTTGTTTTGTTATAGTTCATAGATACAGAGCATGACACAGGACGGCTTCTTCTAGGCAGAGCAGGCGTGCCTTGCCTCGCCTCTCCAAGGAGAGCTATGGGACTTGGTATCTGGTGCTTCTGCCTCCACACTCAGCCTTCTTGTTCACGGTATTGATTTGCTTCCACGTGTTTGGAGGTAGATTTTCTGGCCATCTTACGGTTTCCAGAGGTGACTTTTAACTATAATCCTCCGTTCGATGTGTCCAGCTTTTGTCCTTTAGTGACGACTCAGAAACTTGGAAGAAGTACAAGTGCCCATGAATATTTTTCTTGTTTCTTGTTCCAACTTTATTCTATTTTATGTATTTCTAATGGGAAAGTCCCAATTTTTAATTGTCACATTCCCTGGCTTTGTTTTCCTAACAAACATTTGTCCTACAAAGCCCTGTTTTCGATGTAAACAGAGCACTCTCGATAAACAGAATCAGATGTTTCCTGCTAATCTGTTAATCCAATGACCAAGAAGCGGTTGGTGTTCCTATGTTTATCATTATCCCTTCCTAAAACTTGGAGTTTAAGATATAACGTCATTTGGATTTTTGGACATACATCAACAGTTCTGAGATGCATTAGTTTCGTGTGTAAGTGGGAATGCAATCCAAATGACCTGATTGGACGTTAACACAAGTCAAATTGTTGTCACAGAAACAGAATCAGAGCTTTTTATACCATAATTAATGACCTTTTGTGATTGTGTCCCTTGTCTAACACGGAAAGAAAGAAATGATTAGTTATGTAAACCCTTTTGGTCTCCCTTAATCGACAACTTTTTTTGTACCAGTTTGGATAATATGATCACCTCAAAGCACATGGCCCGGAATGCGATTCTCGGGACCTCTTGGTATAGGATTGCGAGTCGTTTAGTGCTCTTTTTGTTTCTGTTTGTTCAGTCCTATTCAGCTTATGACTGATACAGTCGAACACTTTCACTGTTTCGAGCTTTAGATATCCCCGGACGGAGGTCGGGCCTTTTGATTTGAGTTACATTAGAGGTATGTGTAAAAGCCAATGAAATGGACGTTCTCACTCCCATCTCATTGATTCAATCTTTTGAGTAAAGCCTGAGATTTCCAGTTCTAAATTTCGATAATCACTCGATAGTTTCTTGCTTTATTAACGGTGGTATGGCTCTTTACCATCGTTTTTCATCGACCCTTTTCTGTGTGTTTTTCAGTTGATTTACCTCTGTGGTTCTCTCGGGTGAATGTAGCAATAGAGTCGGATCTGGAACTTGTGAGTATTAGTTTAACAATGTTTATGTTAGGTGTACACTGCATAATCTCTGAGTTCTTGTTTTGTTTTTTCTTATAGTACATTTGATTATGTTGAATTGAAGATTGAGATTCTGCTTCGATGATGAATTATGTCTATCCAATTGAATCATTAGTTCAGTTATTGCTCTGCCTTGCTTTTATGGAAGCTGATGCTCAGATTTTGACAGGATTGGAAGAGCATATCATTCCCAAAAGCCAGCTACGAGTTATCTGCTTCAGATATGGCAGCCCTCCTATACGAGAAGTCTTAAACAGTTATGTTATACAGTTAGGTACAACAGACAGGAAGAGAATTGATATGAGAGTATATTTGGTGATAATACTTCACATAAATAAGAGAATTGAAGCTTTATTGCGTATTGGTTAACCTGATATTATAGAGCCTGGAACTCCAAAACGTATTCTTTGAGTGCAATTTCTTTCTTAAAGGTGCTGTTTTTTGTGTGTGCCAAATGAGAATGTTGTTCAGTATGTTCTGCAATGTGTTTTTATTTATAGCATCCCTGTTTTTGCAGCATTCGATCCCTTTTCGAATGGATCGGTTCGGGAAATTCAAGATCCTAAGAATGTTCAGTGCTGTCCAATGAAGAGAAATATCACCTTGAATTTAACAAATGAACAGGTTTGGCATCAGTGTTTAAGCAAGAATTAGCAGACTTGAAATTAACCAGGTTCTTGTTCAGATACGTCCAGGAGTTTGATATCTGGGTCTTTTCAATGGCATTAGACCAACGAGGAAGCAATCAAAGATGGTATGTTTATTTCAGACTTCTAATTGAGTGTCACTGTCATGTTCCATCTTTTCTATTTCAATAATTGAGTAAGAATTTAGAACTTTTTTAGTGATTTAGACACACAACTATTGTTTTTAAGTAGAAACAATTCCTCATTTGAAGAATGTTGAATCGAAGGTGTACAATAATGGATGATTTGCAGGCTAAAGTTGATATTTGACTGCTGTTCTCGATGAGAATGAAGACCATCTTTTTGTTTCCAATTACGGTAAAGGTGGATATAAAGAAGTTTCCTGTGTAATTATGCTTAGAATTTAGGCAGATTTTGGGAATTTCTGAAATCCTTGGTTGAGGCTGACATATGGAAAACTAATAGTCATGGTTTTTGATACATGAGCAAATACTTGATAATCTACCCTTGCTTTCTTTCCTCTCTTCAGTAAACAGTTTTTCTTAGATGTTGCTCATGAACGTGGCAGTTCTTCAATGGTAATAATTAGTGTGAAACTGCAGATCATCCACAGTCCAGCATACTCATTTAGTGCTAACATCGACGTGGAAGGATTTACAACCTCCACTTTTTGGGGCCAGTATTGCAACCTGACAATATACCCACTTTCATGTTCTTAATCTGATAGAAACAATCTTGCAGATAACACACCCAATGCTAATCTCCAAATAACGGAAACTCCAGTTTCTTGCAAAACTTCTGAGGCATTCTACCATGAAGAAAATGAACCAAGTGTCTATTCAATGGAAGTGGTTGACACAGTAGAACAATTAACAATTGCTGCAACAAATGTTAGTTTCAGTCCACCACCCTCAATTAGCAGTTTTGATGCTAGCAACTATGGTTTGATGTATTTTGTGTGGTACAGTGCTATGCCTTCGAGGGCACTCCATGATTATTCCGGTGACCTCAACAAAGCTCCTTTGGTTCTTCACTCTCCAAAGCTTGATTGCTGGTTTATTTCTGTTTTACCAACAAATCTCTCAAAAGAAACCCGGGGGACTCAAAATGCTGAAACTAGAGTTTGCTATTCTCTTAAGTGGCAAATACTCGATTCTCCAGATGGAAAAGCTGGACTGAATTGTACCTCTTTAAGATACATGCTCCAGGTAACATTGTCAGATGACATGAGTTCTCATTTTGCTTTAAAGATTCAAATCTGGACTATCTTTGGCTTATTTTCTGCGATTCTGATAGATATGCTCATCATGCCAAAGACTAAGCTTTTAAACAGCTTATTTTCCATACTCCATTTCTTCCACACACAAATATTACTGATGTGAATCATTATTGGTTATCTGCAGACAAATCTTTGGAGGGACAACTCACCCTTTGAATCCTATTATCTTCCAGTCAGTGAGAAAGTATCCTTGGATGCTGCCAATTTTCGTCTGGAGCCCATGTCAAACCACACCTTGTATGGTGGCAAACCAGATGATTCATGGATTTATTTCGCTTCCTGTTAGAATCATCTTGCTTGAGTATATGAAACACAAAGGTGATCTGCAAATAAAATTGGAGTTGGAAGTTGAAAGTTGAAAGAGGTGATCTTTGATTAATTAGAAAGCTGCAATTTGATGTAGAGCACATGTGGCAATCAATTGCACTCATTGCATCAAATGCTGCAGCTATCCTTTCAGCGTATTGGTCTCTCCTGAAAAAGGTGAACGTCTTGATTCTATTCGTTGCTTAGTTGCTAATTCTTCAGAATACTTAACTGCAGCAATTAAAGATGATGATACCTGTGCTGAACGTGCTTGCCTTTCTTAGTCCTTTAGTTCCATAATAGAACAATTTTAGCAGATAACCAAGTGTAAGGGTAATTTTTGTTTCAGTAACACAAAAGATTCCTCAGTTTATGCCAACTTTTGATCACGGGAAGATTTTGATCTCGCATTTTGATCGAGTTATAGTTGTTTTATCTGTAAACATTGAAAGCTATCAGTTGGAAACCATTCTCTAAGGTATTTTGGTTCTGTGCAGGCATATTCAGAATGGGTGCTTTTGATCGAGTTATACTTGTTTTATCCGTGAACATTTAAAGCCATCAGCTGGTAACCATTCTCTAAGGTATTTTTGGTTCTGTGCAGGCATATGCAGGATGGGTGCTTTTCACATCTAGTGGCATTTCAAATGGATTGTATCATGCATGCGATGTAGGCACATGGTGTGCATTATCATTTGGTGTTTTGCAAGTATGATTCTGATCTTAATGATTTTATATTTCAGATATTTTTTAAGATGAGAACTTGTGCATTTTTCTAGCATAGTCTTGCTGTATCGATTGATTCTTATATCTTGTTCCTTTTATTCCTTTACTGGTTTTGAAACGTTCTGATTTGTTGACAAACTGTTTCAGTTCATGGATTTTTGGTTCTCTCTCATGGCTGTAGTGAGCACTTTTGTGAACTTGGCTACTATCAATGAAGCATCTAAAAGGACTATTCACACAGCTGTTGCGATCCTTACGGCACTTATACAACTAGGAAGTTCCATCTTTAACATGTTATATGAATTTCGTTCATTCACAAGGGACTTTGAGTTTAACCATGAAAATGGCTGCAGGTCTTCTAATATTATTCTTGTTACAGCAATTGGGGCACTTGGTCTTCTTGTTGGATTACTGATAGAATTCTCCACCAATTCTAGTTCGTTTCGGGCTTCAGTGGAACTATGTAAGAGTATTCCTAACGAGTATGCCTGCGGCAGAAACATACGACATTTAGATGCTGTAAAATTGCAGAGGCATAGATATACTGTATCAGTAGTTCATTGCATAGTCTGTTCTGAAAAGTAAAAAAGTCCATTTCCTATTACAGATGGGATACTGTGGAAAGTTGGACGAACAATTTAGTCAAGAAAATATTGAGAAGATTCAGATGGGGTTTTGTGCTTTCTGGGATTTATTACATTGGCCATGGCAGCAATAAGCAGGAATCTAGAGACCAGTGAAAGCTACTGGATTTGGCACAGGTCCTATGAACTTATCTCCTCCTTTATGCTCTATGTTTCTCTATCTGACAAAGTTTTTGTAATAATGGTTTCCAGTTTATGGCATGTGTCCATATATTCATCTTCCTTTTTTTTCGTTTGTTCAAAGGTGGAGACTGAAGATACTGATAGTGAAAGACATTTAGACGGACAATATCAGCTGACGCAGCAGAATTCATTTTCAAGAACAGAATAGGAGACTCTGAGAGATGGAGAAAATTTCCAGAACAAGCGCTCTGAGATCCTGTAGCAAGACATAATGAAGGTATGAAAAATGAATTGAGTAGGCTTTGTCTCTTTTGGTGCATAATACGGTCGTGTCTTAGATTGTGTCAAGTCTCCGCAAACACCATTTACCATAGGGAGATATGAGCTGCAGCAACAAAAATGCTGCAAGCTGCAAATTCTTTTGAGCAGAAAGTTTGCTCACCTTTGACCATTTGGCATTTTTGCTTATTTTCTTTTATATAAACCTTCTGCAAGTGTACATGGAAGATTTAGATATATCTTCTTACACTAACTAAATATCTTATACAAGTGTATTAAATTTGAGTAGTTTACTATTATGATTTGCACATATTATCTATACACACACTCAGGAGAAGTGTTCGAGATGTTACAAGGGAAAAGGAAACAGAGATGTTGGATGAACTTTAATGTTTTAGTAAATCTACAAAATTGCTTAGTCTTCTCCACTGAAGCACTCTTCAAAAATCTAAACCAATAGTTCTTTGTACTCTTTACGAATTCCCCAGAGAATCTCTGCACAAACCTTCATTCTTGGTCGCTCCCGTCTGCTAGGACCCATACATTTTACTGCCACTTCCATAATCTTCTCCAAGGCCAAGGTGTTTGCTTCACTTGGTTCGAGCTTCGGGTCCAATATTGAAGTTGTCTGTCCAGCAATAAACTTGCTAACTGCCTGCAAGTTGCATCTATTAGGAGTCACATATATAACTTTTTCATTTCCAAATTGTTTCTGTTATTTGTTAACATTCAGTTGCAAGATACTCGACTGAATTCAGAGAATCACATTATGGAAAAGAACGTACAATTCATGAACAAAGAAGAGAAGAAAATTGTACCCATTTGGGAGTTACTCGCTCTTCGAATTCTCGTTTTGGTTCTATAGGGCGTCTCCCTGTTACTAGCTCAACCAGTAAGACACCAAATGAATAAACATCGCTCTTCTCTGTAAGTTGATTGGTTCTAACGTATTCTATGTCCACGTAGCCTACAGTTCCTTTAACTTGGGTAGACACATGGGTATCACCTGAATCACAATCAGCTCCTAGCCTTGCAAAACCAAAGTCAGTTACCTTGGCTCGAAAGTTCTCTGCAATAAGAATGTTTGAGGACTTTATGTCCCTGTGAATGATTGGATGATCTGCAACAAGTTATGATGACATTAGATTCTCACAACAGTTTCTGAAAGGCCAAGAGTATAGCTTTAGCTCCAAACTGAAGGAACCTGTATACATGTGAAGATAAGTGATTGCATGAGCCACATCGATTGCAATATCCAGGCGCTGAGCAAAGCCAAGAATGCTGCCTCTTCTACCTATCATTAACGTGCTTCTTAACTCAATCAATAGACAACATTGTAAAGTTCAGCTGAAGACAAGAGACTGAGATCAGATGGGGACATCATTATAATTAAAAGTGAAACTTACAGTCCAAGTGATCCCTAAGAGTTCCGTTTGGTACATACTCAATAACAACAACTCTTTCTTCTCCATGCTCCAAATAGCCATAAAACTTTACCAGATTCAAATGCTCTACCTGCGCTAGTGTTTGTATCTCGCTCTGAAACTCCACACCTGAATGATCATCACACAAGCTCTGCGAAGAAGATGTGACCAAAACATTGGTGGAGACTGAAACCTTATTAACACCCATTTTGTTGGACAAGCAAAGATCAGCAAAACAAATAGCGAATTAACCTTTTACAAACCTTTTTATTCGCACGTTTGACTGCAATAAGAGTACCATCTTTGAGTGTGCCCTTGTACACTGTCCCAAACCCACCTTGTCCAATTATGCAGGAAGCAGAGAAATTCTTAGTGGCCTTGTAGATTTCATCCATGGTGAACCTCATAGTACCTGTCTCTCCTCCTCGTCCCTGGTTACTGGCAACTAATAGAAACAAAAGTACACCAAGTCATTAGTCGAAGACTTGTAAATTCATCAACTACTTTGTTCATAAAGCCCTGATAATGTCTACAAATATTAGAAATTGATCAGATGTTTCAAACGGGTAATAAAAAATTCCAAAAGCTAAGCACAGAAAACTAGATATTTGTCAAACTTCGTACTAGAAAAGAACGTAAGCATGCTTGCATGTAAGAAATACTATCATCAACTAACTACCAACATTCTCAAAATCGAACAAGAAGTTAAACACATGCCTACAACCGTCGGAGTCGCCATTTTCTTTTCGAAAGCTCAATAGAACAGTAAGTATTGACAATCCAAGGAAGTGGAGTATTATACCAGAGTAAGGTTTAAACTCTACAGAGTGATCGTAACTCTTGGAGTTGTCGGTCTCATGACGCGTGAAGCACCCAACAAAGAGTCCAGCGACCAATCTCGCGGCTGCTGGGACGAGGTTCCGCATCTTGACGACGGAGGAGGTCGGCGAGGAGGGTGGTTGACGGTTGGGCGCAGGAGGCGCTGACTTTGGCCTTTTCATTACTTCTAGAGAGAGAGAGAGGGAGAAGGTTTGCGGCAAAATGGCGCGCGGGTCATTATATAAACGGAAGACTTTGATTTTTTCGACGGTCTGCAATGCTAACGTGCGCCATTCCCGTAGGATGTTACGCGACAGAATTGACCGTTGGGACTAAGGTAATCACTCCCGCTGAGAATGACAGTTAGACGGGTCGGACCCAGCACGAAATCCGAACAAATTTGGAGTTTAAAGTTTGAATTATGCCGAAAATGTAATTAATGAAATTAATATTAATTTTTTTATACTTATAAATTAAAACGGTATCGTTTTAAAATAATTATGAGATTAAATTATAAGAATAAAAATAAACTTTATTTCCTAGTTCCGAGATTCGATAAAGAAGAAAGGGGCATAGAATGAATGTTGGAGTTGGAAAGGTGTCTCATGCCAAGTCAATGAAACTAAAATAACATGATTTTAGGGTAAGAAGTATCTTTCGTCACACTTCTAACTAACCTAGTAATAATAATAGATCGAATTATGTCGGGTTGGGTTAAGCTAAGACCTGAATTCAATATAAAGCTCGATTGAGTTCAAACTATGTGGCCAGATTTCAATATCATTAGAGTTTAAATAACCGAAGCTTAACCCAAAAAAAATGGAACGTTACATTAACGGCCGGAGTTAAAAGAGCCCTACTTTGAGTTCAAATTTATCAAGCCTGAATTCTTTTATAAATTAAAAATACAAAATAAATGATATTATTATTAATAAAAACGACATCGTTTTATTTATAAGAATTGAACTTCAAATTAAGCTAGACTTTTTTCGAGAAAAATTGGCCTAGGCTAGGTCAACCTAGACCGGGCACAAGCCTAGGTCTATTTGCCATCCCTAAGCTATATCCTCTGCGCAGTATAACGTGTGTCATCTTCTCACACAAATTCTAAAGCCATTTGCACCATTGATATGAATTTCGTTCCGTACTGGTCCAAAACTGATACAAGATTTTAAAGTTTGGTACCGGTTTTAAATACTAGTTAGTACCAGTCAATTTCGGTTGTACCGGCCGGTATCGGGCCGCATGCAAAATACCGGCCAAATATCGGCCGGTATCGGAAATTTTAAAATTTTGGGGGACTTTTTTGCAAAATTTTCAAAATCTCCCTCCTTTCCTCCTACCTCTCTTTCTCTCCTTTTTTTCAAAGTTTTTAAAATAATAATAAATATTTTATTACTAATAATAATTATAAATTAAATAAAACTTAA
>JAOTAY010000009.1:24572647-24588215 GCA_025629805.1 Erythroxylum baracoense | reverse complement strand
GATAAGAGTATTCAAAAAAAAAATCTATACCGACTTTTGTTTAGTGAAGTGATGTGACACACCATTCTCGCAGGGCATGGACTCGGGTATCACCATCGATATCAGGTTCGGATCCAGCGGGAGTGGGGTGTTACACGGTGATTGCCAGCTGATGAATTGCTCATGCCGAGGTCGGTAACCATGAGAAACTACTGGTTGAGAGCACCTGGCTGAGTCCCGTAGGATACTTGCATAAGACAAAATAAGAGAAATAGGTGATGAAGGCCAAGTAAAGAGGGTATCAAAATGAATTTATTCCTCCGTTACCAGAGAAACCAACAGGAAATGCCAAAAAGAAGTGACTAAGTATGGCTAAAGACTGGACGGTGGCAATTGAGATTATGAAAAAGTCAATCCGGATTTAACTGGTTGAAAAAGTCAGCGGAAACTAGAGAAAGAGAGAAGGTAGTCCACACTTGTCTGGCTAGGACTCCATTTTTTATCAAACCCGTGAAGTGCGTCGGCAATTATGGTTTGTGGGGCGGTGTAAAACTGGAATGCGACGGTCACGAGATTCATATACTTTGATTAATGATGCTTTTACCGATAAAGTGAAGAAGTTGATTAGGACCCTACCCCACCACGACTCTGGTCCAAAATTAACAAAATGGGTTTAAGTTTAAGCTGAGTAATTAGCTCTAGTCCGATTTAACTTAAAAATTAAAATTAATAAGTTCGACTTAATTTGATTAAAATTTATACCTAATTTTAAAAAAATTAAGTATTGAGTCAAACTTTGACTTTGATTATTTATGTTCGATCTAATTTGAAACCTAACAATTATAAAAAGAACGAGTTAGTTCGAGTTGAGTAAAAATTAAATTTAAGAAATTCGTATGGCATCTTATTTAAAATATCCTAATCATATCGTTCAAAACAACTTTATTTTAAGCGGCTTGATAAACTTTGAATCGAACTTGATTGATTGTATTGTAGGTTAAGATTAGATTTAAGAGTTTTTTATGAGATCCAATTTAAAATATCCCAATGACCTAAATTCGTCTAAATCAACATTGTTTTAAGTGGTTCGATTAGGTTTAAACCTAAATTTGGATTATGTGGTTCAAATTCACTAAATTTTAAATCAAACTTAACTGATCGAATTATAAGTCAAGATTAAATTTACGAGATTTATCTCGTATCCAATTAAAAATATTCAGATAACTTGTTATAATTTAAAATAACATTATTTTAAATGTTTTAAATGGCTTGATTGAGTTAAAACCCAAATTCGAATTATGCGGTATGAACTCACTAAACTTCAAAATGAACTTGATTAATCAAATTACACGGTAAAGTTAATTTAAGATGTTCATTTGAGATCCGATTTAAAATATTTAAACAATTATGGATGATAATTTTGGTCTGACTTGTCCGGTCTAGTCTATTTTTGGCCCAGGTTAGATGGGTCACAGGTCAGCCCGCGATCCGACCTGCTGCTCTCCTATTTTGGATAAAACGACGCCGTTTTGTAAATTTTTAATTAAAAAACTATAAACTAGGTTTGCCGGCCCACCGTGACCCGGCGAGCTACGGTCGCCGCTCGTCATGACCCTCTGCCCGACCCATTAACATCTCTATAAACAATCCAATTTTATCTAAAACAATATTATTTTAAGTACTTTGACTAAACTTAAATTTAAATCTAAATTTAAATTATTTAACCCGAATTCATTAAATTTTAAACCGTACTCGAGTTACGAGTTAAATGTGAGTCCACATCAATCAACAAAGTTAGTATTCTCTGCTTGACTTCCGCTGTGTTTGTAGGCACTTAGCTCACCCACTCTCTGCCAAAATTACGCTCACAGGGTCTCTAGTATTTAATATTCTCCTCATCTTCCTTTTTAGAAACTAAAAGACGCCACTAATTCAGGCATGTCAATTACATGATACAGGGTGAGCATTATATATATTTATATATATATATATGTTTATATAACCCTGAGTAATATAAATATTTTAAATATTTAATAATTTTAAAGACGATTTTTAAAATTCTTTTATTAAAGTTTTAAGTAATTTATTATTTTTATATGTTATTTAGAATATAATAAGTAATATTTTATTAATATAAAAATGATAAAAAGTTTATTTAAATAAAAATTAAAAAAAGTCAAAGTTTAGTAAAATGGTGGTGAGAGAGTAGATTTATGGTCAGTGATGATTGCCGTAGACAGTGGTATTTCATCAAATTCTTTAGTTCGCGTATTCTGATGTAACGCTATTCTATTAAATCTCTTCTATATATTTATGTGGAGTCTATATAAATGTGTGGATGAGATTTAATAGAACATAATAAAAATATCATAATTAGTACAAGCGATCTTATCCTAAAAAATATGGGCTCTTTATTTTAAAAAAAAAAGGAGGTATAGGTTTTTCAATATGGTATCAGATTTTCTGTTCTAATTAACCAACTTTAACCCTATTCAATTAAAATTTATCTACAAATTTATGTAAGATCTATACAAATATGTGAACAAAATTAAGTGACATAGAGTTAGAACATTCTGACACAAACAAGGTGCTCCAACCCCTTCAACAGACCACAAGAGGATTGACTTTTCATAATTTCCAAAGAAATTGTTTTCATAGTTTTCATGTGTTATTTAGAATATAATAAATACAAAGGAAAAGTGAAGGTCGCTTACCCTTATCAAACCTTCGTAAAGCAGAGAATCTTATGTACTAAATATGTTAGACTTGACCTTTTGTTGTTGTAATTCTTAAATTCTTCATATATTAGTCACCTAGTACTAAATATTACTGATAACAGAACAGAAAATTGGAACAGAATCAAGGACTTAAGCAAATTTCAAGTTAATAAATCAAGTTTGATATGAAAAATAGTCTATTAGACTATTATGTAACACTTTTGTGAAAAAAACAGCTCGTTTGATACGTTTCGGTTTTATAAAAAGATTGTGATTAAAGAACTAATAGTTTCAACTTTGAAATGAATGGCAATTGACTAAAGTTCTGATGAGATCATTAATCATTATTGTTAAAGATGATGTTAATCAACTGTAATTTGCTTCCAAGGAGGAAAAACAGGATAGTGGCTGAGCATTTTCTCTCTATAAATACGTTCTTAACAAATATCTCAAAACATATGCAACACTATCTTCACTTCTTATGGCGTCCCTGTGGATTAGTCCCAAGAGAGTTCAAGTAAACCAACTTAGACCCTTCTCTTTTCCTTACTGCAGAAAATTTTCCAGGCATAGCTTCAAGTTTCATAAACTTTCCATTTACTTCATACCCTTTTCAAGTTACTACTTGAAGCTTGTTTTGATCTAACCCTTTTGCATGGAATTTGGTTTAAAATGCATGAATTTAGATACAGAACACGAATAATCTGAAACTAATTTTTGTTTTTCCTTTTCCTCAGGTGATAAATGTAATTGTAATAGTAACTTCTGTGGTGGCATTAGCAAACTTAAGAGCAGCTGAGTGCGGAAGAGGAAGAATTTCCAGCTCCATCGAGTACTATGCCAGAAGTTGCAGAGCTCACAGTGCATCCATAACAGATTTTGGAGGGGTTGGAGATGGAAGAACATCAAACACGAAGGCGTTTCAGGTGGCAATAAATAAGCTGAGTCAGTATGCCAAAGACGGTGGTTCTCAACTCTTTGTTCCTGCCGGAAAATGGCTGACCGGTAGCTTTAGCCTCACGAGTCACTTCACTTTATACCTCGACAAAGATGCTGTTCTTCTAGCCTCTCAGGTTTTGCATTTTTACTGCTTGTGTATTCATCATAGTGGGGTGCCAGTATCTAGTGATAAATCCTGATAAGTGACTGCATTGACACAGGACATTAAAGAGTGGCCGGTGATGAAACCCCTGCCGTCATACGGCAGAGGAAGAGATGCGGCGGCCGGAAGGTACGGGAGTCTCATATTTGGAACCAACCTCACTGACGTTATTATTACAGGTACTGAAGCAAACTCTTTAAACATCTCAGGTGAATCTATGTTGGGTGTCAGGTCGACAGTTTACTGAGTTAAGATTGTTCTGAACTGTGTCAGGCGACAATGGCACAATCGATGGTCAGGGTTCATTCTGGTGGCAGAATTTTCACAAGGGAAAACTCAAGTACACTAGACCCTACTTGATCGAGCTCATGTACTCTAACAATCTCCAAATTTCTAATCTGACTCTCCTGAATTCTCCAAATTGGAATGTTCATCCTGTTTATAGCAGGTAACCCTGAAATTTCCCGTTTTCCCTGTTTTTTAACCATAAATTCACACATTTATCCTCTTGTTATGTTATATAATCAAATAGACACATGTGCATATTATATAATTTTATTAACCTTTTGTGTATATATATTTTTTCCTCGGCATAGTATATGGACCTGAATTCGATTAAATATGAAATCAATGAGTTAAGTATTAGTTAATTAAACTTCGAGTTAGACTTAAGCATAATGGTCAACACGAGACGAGAGTTACAAAAAATTGATAATTTGAGCAAATTTAGGTCCAAACTCGAACTCAATTGTATTTTGAGCTAATCTTAACTCAGTCGAGCAACGCAAACGAGCTTGAGCCAACCCAGCTCGTTATCATACTTATTTTTTGTTGTATATTTAAACTATTTGGTGACAAAATTCGGAGATTTTAGTTGTCATTTTCTAAAAGAATTGGCATTATGGCAACATACTCATTAACCGACTTGATCCGACCCGACTCAATTTGATATCATACCTAATTCTTGTTGTACATTTGTTAAAGTTATTGGTGACAAAGTTAGAAGCTCTTTATTGTTCTTTACCTTGAAAATTCTGGCGTTGTAGCAATATACTGGTGCAAGGAATTACAATTATTGCTCCTGTCAAATCTCCAAACACCGATGGCATCAATCCAGGCATGTTTTTCCTTCCAACCAACTTCCATCAACACCATAATCTGTAAATACCTTAAAAGAAAGTTGAGAATTCTTAAAAGTCAACTTACTCTGGATGTTTCAGATTCTTGCACAAACGTGAAAATCCAAGACTGTTACATCGTATCTGGAGACGACTGTGTAGCAGTGAAGAGTGGTTGGGACGAGTATGGAATTGCATATGGAATGCCCACAAAGCAGTTGATCATCAGACGGTTAACATGCATATCTCCAACAAGTGCCACAATTGCATTAGGAAGCGAAATGTCAGGTGGGATTGAGGACGTGAGAGCAGAGGACATCACAGCCATTAACACAGAATCAGGTGTCCGGATCAAAACAGCTATAGGCAGAGGAGGGTACGTTAAGGACATATACGTGAGAAGAATGACCATGCACACCATGAAATGGGCATTTTGGATTACAGGAAACTATGGTTCTCATGCAGATAAAAACTTCGATCCACATGCATTACCTGTGATTCAGGGGATCAATTACAGAGACATGGTTGCTGATGATGTCAACGTAGCTGCCCGATTGGAGGGCATTTCAGGTGACCCTTTTAAGGAAATTTGCATATCCAATGTCACAATTGGAATGGCTCCTAAGGCCAAGAAGGTGGCTTGGACTTGCACTGATGTTGAAGGAATCTCAAGCAAGGTGAGTCCTCGAGCTTGTGTTTTGTTACGTGATCAAGGGCCTGCGAAGGTTACAGCCTGTAGTTTCCCTCCTGATAATTTACCAATCGAATCAGTGAAGCTCCAAAAGTGCTCTTACAGAAAGAGCTATATGTGATGTATAACTTAGTCTTACAGTATATAGGGCCTGAAGCTTGAAAATCATTATATAACTTCCATTATTAGCAGTGTATATGCTAAGTTTGGACAAGCAATGTATTTTAGCTTTGAGTTAAGCAGTGTATATGCTAAGTTTGGACAAGCAATGTATTTTAGCTTTAAGTCACACATCTTACTAATAACAACACATCATGGTCCATCTTTTTCTGCTTCCATTTCCAGGATTGAGCACACACAGAAGTCCTGAAACCTCTGCACAAACATTAATGGTTGGAGATGAGGTTTGTGTTAGAGAAAGTGCAAGGTCTACCGATATATCGACTCTGCGAATTCTGTCATACGAAAATTGCCATAGACCCAAATGAAACATTCACGCTCAACATTGAAAGTAGACTAATAGCAGGACAATGTATAACCTGCTTCCATTTCCATGATTCCAGTATACACAGAAGTTCTGAAGCCTCTGCGCATCGACAATGGATAGAGTTGAGATTTGTGTTACAGAAAGAGCCAGATCTTTAGATAGATCCCAATCTTCGAATTCAGGTACAGCCATACATACAAACAAAATGCCATGGACCAAATGATAAAATCATGCTCGACACTGGAAGTAGACTAATAATAACACAATTTATGAGAAGCAATATTTACAGATTTTAGCTTCGCCATGTCAGTGGTCGAGAGCTGTTATTACCTACAAAATTAAAGAAATTCTTCACATACAGATATGTTACAGAAATTGAGAACTGATAAAATTGGATCTCACAGCCTTGCCCACTCCAGTACAGGATGGATATCGGAGAAATCCGAGTTTAAGTGAAGTGCAGAATCTGGCGCTTGCCGAACAGACATATTACAGCAACCGGCAAATGCAATTTTCCTTGAGCATAATGTTACTGACAACTCTTATATTGAAATGTTTGAATATTACAAAGGATCTTATATCGCAGCTGAAAGAAGCTCTCCTGCTGACATTAGTGACACTGGGCTCTTTGATCTTTTGTTCAGATTTCTCGGAGAATCTGACTGATTATACAATAACATTAAATTGGAATCATGGAGTACATTCCTAGTCCTGCGTGTATACAACACAATATCTGATGATTCTCAAGGATCTGGATTGAATTTTACAGATTCCCTCCAGATGAGTTCCTTGATGTTTTCTTCGGTAAATGAGGGTTGTTCAAAATCAAAGCTGAAAGGTCGAGGACAAACAGGCTCTTCATTGATATCATGAAGTGGTGCCAAATATGGATGACAAAGAGCCTCATCAACTGCAAATAAATCAGGGAAACATCAGATTCTAGTTTAAAATCAAAAAGCTTATCCCTCAGACACTTGGACAAAAAGATTTATGCTACTAAAAGATTGAACTAAAAAGTTTTTACTATAAATAAGTCCAGATTCAATTTAGTATGATTTATGAAACTAACAGATTGAACTAAATAGTCTTTACTATGAGGGTGGTTGCTCCTTTGTGACTATAAGGTCACAATTTTAAGTCACAGAAGCAGCCTCTTTGTAAAAAATACAGAGAGAATGCAACGTACATATTGATCCTCCTAAGACTCCCCCGGAGAGCCTTATGTACTAGGTACATTGACTTTTTTAGTTTTTACTATATATAAGTCCAGATTCAATTTATTATGATTTGTGGAACTAAAAGGATGAACTAAACAGTTTTTTCTATATATAAGTTCAAATTCAATTTAGTATGGACAACGCTTCACATTTTGTTCAGTAATTTAAGCACTTGCAAATGATGGAAAATGCCACAGCTGATAGAAAGTCCACAAAAAGATGATATTCATCACGAAATCAATATATTAAACAATCATACAAATTCAGTAGTATTTTAATTTACCGGTAATCCGCCTGTGTGGGTCAAAGACCAGCATCTTGTCTAACAAATCAACAGCACCAGAAGACATATTAGGAAATCTAGCAGCAAAATCTTGTCTTGGGTATTGTGGAAATTGCCTAACATATCTTCGAGCATTATTACTTCGTAGGAATCCAAGGCTGGAATCATCTGGAGAACCTATGAGCTTTTGGAAGCAAGTATAAAAATGCGTAAGCAGCCAAATTCAACATGATCCACTTGGGAGGGCATGCCGTAACATTTCAACACTATCAAATTGTATTAGAAGTTTCACGCATGTGTAAACAAATTAGCCTTGTGCAATGACGGCAAAGTAAATTTTCCAAGTAAAATTGTTAATGTCATACTGGGGACGAGAAATCTCATTTTCCAAAAATCTATCACGAAAGGACAAGATGAAAATGGTGCATTATGGAACTTTCAGTAGAAAACTCTTCTACCTAAATATTCCGGTACTTGCAATTGAGTTATCAATGCTATAACCCAATTCCATATACAGATTCCATGGTCATGCAGTCCCCACCAGACACTCACAATAACCAAAAACAGGAATAGGGAAATAGAGATAAAGTTTCATTTTTAAAATTTAACGAGAACAGGCCAAAAGCATTCTGCTTCAAAATTTCAAACAACGAGACACGAAGAAAACAAAAACTTTGTGATAAGCCCACAACATATATAGGTATCTTTAAACAAAAGAACAAGTAAATCTTGTATATTCATAGAAGGGATATAATTATTTTGGAGAATATTTGCTGAATAGCCAGAAAGAAAATACCTCCGTGATAAGTCTCAGCTGATGAACATAGTCTTTTCCAGGAAATAAAGGTTGTCTCGTCATGATTTCACCGAATATGCAACCCACTGACCATATATCAATGGCTGCAGTGTACTCTGAACAATTGAGAAGTAATTCTGGTGCCCGGTACCAACGAGTAACAACATACTCGGTCATAAAATCTGTTTCAGATGTTGTTCTTGCTAGGCCAAAGTCCGCAATCTTCAGGTCACAATTAGCATTCAAAAGCAAATTGCTGGGCTTTAAATCACGATGCAGAACATTGGCTGAATGTACATACTTGAGTCCTCGCAGAAATTGGTAGAGGAAGTACTGCAAAAATTTTTAAATATAGATTACTTACTGAAAGTTCAAACATGTAATACAGCATTAAAGTATAGTCACATAAGCATTATCTACATCTATGTCGTAGGTAGTATGCAATTTCACATACAGAGTTGAGAAAGGATGATAAATCTGAAGAAAGAAAGCACATGGTATTAAAAATGGGCTAGACAGTAGCTTGGTCCCAACAGTTATCGGTAATTGTGACTCATTATAAGGAATAAATGCTAAAGTGAGTACGCAGTAAAAGGGGACTGTCATAGCATCAAGAAATCTTCCATGACCATTTCTGGTAGACTTCCAGCATGAGTTCCTAAACGAGAAAAAAGTACCTTTTGAGGCCAATTCATGATAGCTGACCACAAAGCTGTGTATAAATCTTTAAAACAACCATTCGAAATTGATTATTCTGCATATTGTTCTGCAGATCATGTTACTCTTATCGTGACCCCAATAATTCCCATGTTCTGTATTAAAATATATTTTGCATTGTTAACACTTCTCCTACTCCCCACCCCCATCCCCGACCCAGCAGTTCAAACTCGCAAGATCAAAATTATATATTGACAGTTATGGCGAGGCATAGATCATCCCAAGAAAGAATCTATTCTAGCTTAATAGTGGATCATGGCATTTGCAGCCAACAATAATCTACAATCTCCGAAAACATTGAATAGATCAGTAGGAATGTCGAATAAGCAAATAAAACGGATTCCCCAATGTAAATAAAGACGTAGCAAATTAGTCTGAAATCAATGATGCCAACCCGACAATGATCATCTGTCAATGGTTGATTAGACCTTATTATTTGATGAAGATCAGTATCCATTAATTCATAAACAATATAAACATCATTAAAATTCTCCTTTTGGGGAGGTCGAATGATGTCTTTGATAGCAATAACCTGCAATGAACAGAACAATCAGTCAGAAAACCACAATCCTCAACAAAGAACAAGGTAACGGCAACAGAAAGTTGATAGTCAATTTCTCAATAATCAAATTACAATAGAAAACGAGAAAGTTTTCAACAACTTAGAATTGTAGCAGTCAGTAATACTTCTCAACCATGAGCACTGATAAATGTGAAAAATAGCTAAAGCAAACAATCTTACATTCTCATGATCCATGTGGCGAAGAAGCTTAATCTCTCTCAAAGTCCTTTTAGCATCTATCCGGTTGTCAAAAGCATTACCAATCTTCTTAATGGCTACTTCCTCACGAGTCTCAGAATTCACGGCGGCACTGAAGGAAACCAAAAGTCATATCTTCCTTCACATTATTGATAACACAGATATTTAGTCAATGCATGGGACTTGTAACTACTACATACTCCATATCAATAACAGCTATCTGAATTCTCATCAAAACAGAATAAACAAAAACGACTCAAACCATTTTCTTCAGAATCATATCGAAGTTACTTACATGTTAAATTGCTCGTTGTAAAATCCAAAGCAAATAACCGCAACCTCCATGATCATATGATTAATACTTATCTGACTTGCCTATAGAGTAATCTCTTAAATTATCTTAAGCAACCTCATAAACTAAGACCATAGTCAAACGAATCTCATATAATCAACAACTCTCTAGATCAAGAACCGCAAAACCAAAGACCAAACCTCTCTCAACGTGATATTCATCACAAGAGCTAAAGAAGCTAAAAAAAGACGGTAGTAACGAAAAGCAAGAAACTCACCAAACGATGCCGTTCGCACCTCTACCTACGGGACGAATAGGAGGCACGTACTTCCTGGAGACCTCGAAGAGGTTACCGTACACATTGTAGTGCACGTAACGGCCGCCGTGAGTCAGCGTGCCTCTGATGTGATGCTCCCCCGAGCCAAAGCTCGGCTCCGTTGACATATTTGGATCCAAATCGGATCCACTTAACCGCTCGAAGCTCAACAGATTCTGAATACACACAAACACACAAACACACACACAGACAGGCGATTAGCTGAGTTGAAGTTGAAGAGCGAGAGACTAAATTGGAGGGGACGCATCGGCAGGTGTAAAGTAACTTGACATTTCTTTTCACTTCACACTTAATGTGAACTTTTGAACTGGAAGAGCTTGCGTCTCTCGTGAACATATACGACTTTTTCATAAAGTTCTCTTATGTTATCTCTTTCTATTTTTATTTTCTGATTTGGTGTCGTTTAACTATAGGCCACTGTGATGATTATTCATCAATTCAATTCAACCATTGAACGTAACAGTCAAATTGCACTATTATTAAAAAATTAAAAAGCGGAATTAAATAATGATATTGCTGACTAGTTAGATAAGAATTGTGAAAATAATAATATTACAGTTTGATGACTGACGTGGACGCCAACACGTGGGTGGTTTTCTTATGTACCAAATCCTCGTGACTTGGTCAACCTCGGCCTTTAATGGGCTGTGTTAATATGAATATCTAATGTTAAATTTTAATATATTTTTATTAATATTGATAAAGAGAGTGATAATCGTAATTAGGAATGGTCACGACGAATTATTAACAGATAAAATTCAAATTTATTGAATTTTAATTAAGTTTAAAGTTAAAAAGATCATTTAACATAACTTGAATGATGCTAAACAAGCTTTGTTAGAGATGGCATTTCTCGAGATTAACGAATTAGGCTTAGTTGATTAGGCCTCGGCTAAACGATTGTAAAGAAAAAGACATTGTTTTTTATTTTTAATTTAAAAAAGTAAAAAAAACAAATTGGGTAAGGTCAAGTCAAGCTCGAGTTTAGGCTTAAATGTCTCGGGCTGAAAAACTATGTCATTAACTATTTTTAACCTCGGAAAATAACAACTCAAAAATTCCTTAGGAGGATAAAAAACTTTACATAAGTAAAACTTTTTTCGGCAACAATTTTATACCTTTTATTGGTAATTTTCAATATCTTAAACTAATTTTATAATTTAAAATCATACTGCGATTATTTGGGACAATAATTTTGAAATGATGGGAAAATATAAATAGAAAAAAGATAACTGAAAATTGAGAAAAAGAGGTGGCAAGAGAAGAAGAGATGATAGAAAAGAAGACAATTTAGCGAATTTTAAGCTATATTAAAAGGTAAAATAAAAAATGTACAAATTTAAAGATAATTTGGAATTTAATTCCTAAAAGAATATTTTATGATAATAAAAATGAGGATAATATCGAACTTGTAATAGTTAAAAGTATTTTAATAATTATGACTATTATAATCAAGGAACAATTTAAATAAATTACAATTTAATAATTATTATAACATCTCGAATGCATATGTGTATATAAGAACTCAAAATTTACTCTATCCGTCTTTCCTTTTCTTGCAATGGTCTCGCTAATTTTTAAAAAATAATTTTTTGAAATTAAAAGTATAAGATGTCTTTTTTTCAATTGAGTTCGGGCCTAGATTATCCAAACTCAGGTCTATCCGAGACCTAACTCTTCTATAAATGACAACATTATTTTGCTCAAAAGAATTAGATCTCGAATCAGTCTGAGCCTAATTTGGCTCATAAACTAATTTATTGAAAGCACATAAATTTGAACCTATAAGCTACAAGTCGACTTATTAAAAACACCTAAATTTAAATCCATTGGTCAATCCATTGCCATCCCTATTGTTTAATTGTGTTTGGAAGCTCTGGCATTCAGCATGTGATTAACAAATTATTATATATTCTCGATAATTTATAACAAATTATAAACTCTATAATAAAGAAACAAATTGTTAAGTATGTTTTGAAGTAGAAACTCTAACCAAAGAGTATCTATTGAAGCCTCATGAGTGCCAAACCCACCATCAACTTAGGTAAGAATCTGAATCAAAAAGGAGGTATCTTGTGTCTCACGCCCATCATGAAGCTGGTCACAATAAGGTGGTACGTGAAACCAGAAAGACTTGTCATTTGAGTAAAATCCCAAACCTCATTGATGTTGGGTGGTGCAGTTACATGGGAGTGTGACTTCAAAATACTTCAGTGCATGCACTAAAGTCTGAAAAGCTACGAGTTATAGTTCTTCCCCCACAAGAAAAGCTAAACTCAAAATAACTCATAAAGCCATGCTTGTTGCGTCAACAATCCACATTTATAAAGCATGAATCTAGAAACAATCATGTGGTCAGACAATTAATGAGATGAGGAGGGGTGGAGGAAAAAGGTGGTTTAATGGTGCTTGCCACGTGAATTTCTCAGTTGATGAGAAGAAACTTCCTCCCACAACAAAAAGTTAAGATCAGATTTCTACCCAGAAAAATATAGTACTTTGCCATGTACGTTTCAGGGAGTAACATGACATGACATCCAACCACAATGAACAATCCATAAACGTCTTCGCCTTAACTAATCTTGGCAAACATCAAATTTCTTGTACCTGAGAGCTTGAGTACGCAGAAGTAGGATAATCGTGCACCTACCGATAACTGATGAGAAGAAACTCAAAGTCAAATATCTGCATTCAATACCATGATCAACAACCGAAGGAACATGTTCATGAACCTAAAGTTTCAATTAACAACACAATCTAAAGAACAAAGAATGCTATCAATCTTTTCATGTTGAATCTATGGGATAAATGACAATAGGGGTATAAACATAAACAAACTGAGTACAATCAACAATATGACAAAACACTTTCTTATATTGATCAAGATTACACAGAACTATTACACTTGTACGAAACAAAGTACTGTAATATGCATCACGGAACACAGAATACTGTAAAAGACACAAGATATTATCAGTAAGAAAACATCTTACTCCTGAAATATTTGTATACAGATGAACAACTAACTCAAACATATTATCTCACAGCCTGCTTTTCTACGTTACACCCTAGCATTGGGTCAGTCACATTAGCAGAGTCTCTCAATTTACAAAGCAAAGCATCCCGACCAGTTAAAACTATTTTGAAAAATCCATCTACTTCCTTGGCTAGAGAATCGAGCCCTTGAGAAAGTTCCTCAGACACCCTTCTCAAATCTGAAATAGAATTTTTAAATGCTTCCTCTTCAGTTGATTCAATTCCATCTTGGACCATGGGATACAGCTTCTTCACCTCGGCATCAACAGAATCCAATTCCTTCAACATGATAAATTTTTCATCAGAAGATAACTCCTTAATTCCCCCGTACACATTAGTTTGCAAAGCAGAATATGCTTGGGACCACAAGACTGTAGCAGGAATGTCCAAATCTAAAGATTTCTTTGAACCTGAGAAGGCAGCAGCAAAACTACTACACACAAACACGGTCCCTACTTTAACTCCATACATTGCTCGCATCAACACTTTTCCCTTGGCTGAGTTCTTAACCTTTGGCAGATCCATTGACTCCACGAGATTGTCTAATATGGCATGAATATTCTTAACCCTAGGATTTCTCGAGGATATGTGCTGTCTCCATGTATCAAGAGAAGAACGGGCCCGTGTAAATCGTTCTGATGTATCAGATTCTAAACTATGCAGAACACACTGAAGCAAGAGATGACCCTGGTTGAGTCTCGAGATATCAGAGCTTAAACCAATGCATATATCAAGCAACTTCACACTGATGTCGAAGTACATGTCTATCCACTTATCATCCCAGTCAGTCACAGGAAGCTCAAGATCCATAATAAGGGTTTTTATGTCAGTATGAGTCTCACAAAGTGATGCCATAGCCGATTTCATCCACGCCAAGGTAAGAACATCATCCTTGTTTTCTGGATTAAGCTTTCTCAGCCTCTCAGCCAAAGTTTCCTCAAAAGCATGCAATAGCGAGAGAAGCTTAGGAGATAGATGCGAGCTCTTTGGTGATATCATCCGCAAAGGGTTTCCAAATGGAAAGAACGGGCGGTGTGGATCCTGTGGCCGACTCATTTTGTTTATTCACTACAAGATATTACGTTAAAACAAATTCATCAACCCCATATCTAAGCATCAAAATAAAATTACTAGCAATAGCTTAGGTACATGGTACACACAAAATCTCAACAAAATAAAAGCCATCAAGATCTACAGCTTTCCCAGAAAAAAAAAGATGGATAAGCTGGACATTTCTTTAAAAGGAAACAACTTTAATCCATATAGCATTCAAAAGATCTACAATTCATCATCCATTTAAACAAAACACAATCAAGTAAAGCAAATCGAATGATATAACCTTACCTAAATTCTAAATTCACGTATCAAAATCAGATTACGGGGAAAATTGAAACGAAAACCCCGCAAATTCTCAAAAACTCAGCCTAATTTAATTATATATATATATATATGTAAAGGAAAAAACTAGAGCCAAAATCAGTCCTCGATCTTCACTCCGTGAAGACCCAGACGACAAATTCATCTGCTTTTTCGCGGATCTAAAGGTATAAAACAAAAGTTTTGAAGAAAAAAGGAAGCGCTGACAGATTCGTACCAGGAAGAGTACTCGTTAGGGATAGGAAATTTCCTTGAAAATTTCAGACGCGGAGATTAAACTGCTGCTTCCTTGCAACTTCCGACTTTTTTATCTAAAGTAGACTTGGTTAGGTAGACGTTGTTTTCTGATGCAACAGGAGGATGAGATATTTGCCAGTCACTGACTGTCACAAAATATCGGTCACAGATTTCACACGTGGAAAGAGATGAATGGAGAAAATCGAATCGGGTTTTATGTGACCGTTAACTTTGGGCCGATCCAGAAACTCGTTTTCCTCGTATTATTTTGGGCAAAAGGTCACTTTTGGTCCTAACCTTTGTATTAATAGCAATGTTGCGAATACCGTACCGGACTTGATACCAGATTGAGGTCTGGAACGGTACTGTACCAGTACCGGTCAATACCGGGTACCGTTTCGGGCAATTTTTTATATTTATGA
>JAOTAY010000009.1:24520928-24570143 GCA_025629805.1 Erythroxylum baracoense | reverse complement strand
CCGTTTCCACATCAAAGTCATGGAGTCTACACCAACTTAATATTAACAATGCATTTTTCATGGTTATTTAGATGAAGAAGTTTTTATGGCATTACCAGAAGGATATGATAAGGCTAAACCAACTTAAGTTTGCCAATTAAGGAAATCATTATATGGACTCAAATAAGCCTCTAGACAATGGAACACAAAAATGACATCAAAATCGCAAGAGTATGGTTTTAAGCAATCGTGTCATGATAATTGTCTTTTTATCCTTTCTAAATCCAATACATTTCTAGCTTTGCTAGTGTATATAGACGATGTTCTGATTACAAGAAAAATCTAAAGGAGAGATTATAGCAGTAAAATCTTTTCTGGGTGATAAATTTTCCATCAAAGATCTTCAACATACAAAATAATTCCTTGGTTTAGAAATCACAAGATCTAAAAATGGTATTTATGTTAACTAAAGGAAATATTCTCTAAACTTGATTCAAGATGAAGGGTTGATGGGAAGTAAATGCTACACCATTAATGAAGAGGCATAAGATAAGTATTGATGATGGTCTAAAATTAGAAGATCCTTATTCATACCGATAGTTAGTGGGAAGATTACTCTATTTAGGATATACAAAACCTAATTTGGCTCATGCTACACTACAGCTTAGCCAATATGTTCATGATCCCAGGTAGTTTCATTTGAAAAATGCTTTGCATGTTTTGAGATACATCAAGAACAGTCGTTCCTTAGGACTGTATTTTCCAACAAATAATTACTTAAGACTAGAAGTTTTCTATGATACAGGTTGGGCTCCTGTATCGATAGCAAAAAATCATTAACAGGATACTGTATTTTTCTAGGAAATTCTCTGGTTAGCTAGAAAACAAAGAAGCAAACTATAGTGTCCAAATCTTTAGCTGAAGGAGAGTATAGATCCATGACATCAACGGTATGTGAATTGCAATGGATATCATATATCCTGAGAGACTTTCAAATTCCAGAATCAATTCTATACCTCTTCACTGTGACAATCAGGTTACATTACATATAACAGCCAATCTAGTTTTCCATGAAAGAACTAAACATCTAGATATTAATTGTCACATTGTGAGGGAATAATTCAAGCTAGGCTTCATTTCACTGGAAAAGATTTCTTCATCACAGAAATTAGCAGATTCTTTCACAAAGGTTCTCAGTGCTCCATTGTTTAATAAGTTAGTTTCCAAGTTAGGCCTTTATGATTGTTACCAAGCCTTAACTTGAGGAGGGGATGTTGAAATATGAAGTCTCATCAACATTTTTCCGCACCAACATTTTTTCGCACTCTCTCTTATGGGATTTAAGATTGTTATTCTTTGTTTTAGGTGTACATATTCTAGATCATTCTTCATGATGAGGTGTAAATAATGAGCGGTATTTTTTATTTTTATAAGAACACAATTTTCATGCTTAGTTTTGTATATATTGAATCTTTTGTACCCATTTTAACGTAATGAGAAAATCTTTCTCATCTACTACGTTTCTTCTTCTTCCCATTCTGCTTTCTTCTTCTTCTATGGTAGAAAGATTAATTGGTCCATTGTTTCCTCTTATTCATTATTTGTTCATTTTTCTTGGATATTTGACGTCCTACTCTGAAAAAGTTGACGATGAAGAAGAAGGTGTGAGGTAGGATCTTTTGCTGTGAAGTTGACGATGGTGTGTTGTTGGTTCGGTTGGGGTTATATGCTTGCGAAGTACTAAAAAAGATGAAGACAAACGTAATCAACTAACAAAATTACATGCTCAGTTTAAAACCACAGATATGATAAGGCAAGAGGTATATATGCACATTTGAGAAGTCAGTTACATGAGAAGGTACTGAGTCATTTTGTCATGCAAAAAAGTTTTTTCGTTGATTGTATCACATTCATACTTTTGACAGAAGGTTAACGTTGGAACTTATAGAATAATGACTTGACATTCAAAGGAGGAACTTCAATGACACTGTATAAACAATGTAAGCGAAAATGGAATTCTTGAAGACCCTGGAACTTGGCAAATTAGCTTCAGTTTTACACTAACACAGCTTTGATTTAGGTAATGTGGGAGAAAAACTAGAGCAAATGCAAAAGAGAGGAGAGGGGGAGAAAAACTAGAGCAGATGCAAATTAAATTCAGTTTTACATTAACAGAGCTTTGATTTAGCTTCAATGTTACTTGCATTATATGGAAACAATATGTCTTTTACCTCCAAAGTATACACATATATTGGATAGAAAGGACATAAAAAAACTATAAGTACATCAGCTAAGAATCGAGCTAGTCCACATAAAGGTTTTCAAAGGTGAAAACGGAGGAGAAGGACCGATAGGATAGGATAGTGAATGAAAAGACGAGGATTCACTCATAGACTCAGTCTAACCAAGAAAATGAGCTTCAACTCGAAGATAGCTCTTTAACCTCAAAGTTTCTTTACCATTATACGTCTTCTCTACCTCTGATTCTGCTAGTGGACCCATTACAATTTTGTTGGTTTTATTTTCTTGGCTTCTAACAAATTACTGAGGAGATTGTGATATTGATACGGTGCTTGGCTAGTGTTCAAATAAGCTGATGAACTAGGAGGAGGACATGTGGTAAGGGTAGATGGTTCCGTCATTGTGGATCTCGGTGATGGCTCCGGAGTACAATCGACTAATGCGTTGCCGGAAGGTGGTGAAGGAGTGGTCAGAGTAATGGTTGATGTTGTAGGTGTTGCAATTAGAGGTGTCTTTAAACTTTTAAAGTTTAATTAAAATGACGGGCTCTACATTTAATAAAAAATTATTTTATAAGTGCCAAGTCAGTCCTGACCTGACACTTAACATAAGAGTTTGAAGTTTCCGTTAATATGTGGTTACATTTTAACATTTTCTAAATGTTAAGATTAGAATTATTTACTATGAAATATTTGGGTCAAACTTGTCGATTGATGCAAAGCTTATGATCAAAGGTGACTCTTTTGCCTATTATTTTAGGTAAAAGTTAAAACTATGTTTTGTTCAACCAACCTTTAAAAGATAAAATTTTAAATAATAAGAAATTTTAAATTTTTAAAAAATATTTCTATATAATTACAAAAAATAAGTTAATCAATAAAATATTATTAAATAATGTAATTTTGTTTTTAAATTCGATTCAAATTAATCAAAATCAAATTTAAATTTTATATTAACTCGTTATTTTAATTATGTTTAATTATATATATTATTTATACCTTATTTATTTCACAATTACTTTTAAATATAGAATACAAATTTTTAACATAGAAAAACTATAAATAATCATTTATAATTTTAAACAACAACAATAAAAACAACAACACTTACTATGAATCCCGCTCGACCGTAGAGTCTGAGGAGGTTCAATAGTACACAGTCTTACCTCTACTTAGTAAAATCTTTTATAACATTAAAGATTATTATAAAAGAGATCTCCCTTCTAATATAAGAAACATTTGAAAAAATTAATTACTCTTTAAAATTTTTGAAAAATTCTTTTAGTTTTTAATTTTTTGAAAAAATTCAAAAACTTCTATTAAAAAATAACAAACGAAATACGCACGACATAAATATGAAAATATATTATTTACACTAATTAAATATTGATTACATAACATTCAATAAAAATTTTAAACTTTAGCTAAACTAATTAAATTATATTGAAATTGATAATTTACTATTATTATTTTAAATTATTAATTTAATTCGAGTTTAATTGATATCAATCAAATTAAGAGATAAATTAAATTGTCGTATTAATGAAATTTATTTAATATTTTTATTATCTGTATTTGTCATTATTTTTAACTAAAGTGTATGAAAATAAATTTTCAAGAAAATTTGAAAATTACAAAAATTTTGAAATTCTTTAAAATGTAGTTGTTTTTAAGAGATTGCACACCTTTTTTTTCTGTCGGAACGGATTAGTCTACTGTACATGCGCTCTCACTACTGTCGCACGCGTTGACCTCACATTTGCTTGATGATTTGAGGATAAGAAAATGAGCCAGTTGTTTCAGCCAATGGGCGTTACTTGTGTCAGTGTATAAAGATGACCTAAAAGGGATTGTGATTGGTTGTCGGTCGACCGCCGACGGAATACGATGTTGTCTTGTTTCTTCTTATCTCATCTTCAACGTACAAGAAAGAACTGACCTTTATACGTATCGGGCTAATTAATTCGT
Source organism: Erythroxylum baracoense (assembly GCA_025629805.1). NCBI lineage: Eukaryota > Viridiplantae > Streptophyta > Magnoliopsida > Malpighiales > Erythroxylaceae > Erythroxylum > Erythroxylum baracoense. Next base: position 24,565,956 of record JAOTAY010000009.1, on the reverse strand, counting down.
ATGCATCTCAATTGTACGTACTAAACTATCTCTTTTCATATAATCATTATATTACGAGTGTATCCAAATATCATGTAATTTAAAAGGACTCTCCAAAGTCTAAATAATTTCTTACTTAGAGTCATACATTTCTTGAACGTCTTCAAATAATTTTTTTTAAAAGAAATAATTCATAGCCATTATTCTTTATATTCGCACTAGGTAAATTTTCGAATTAATACAATAGCCTACAAATCACGTCAATCGAGTATTTCATACTAAGCAAGTCATGTACGATAGACTTGATCGAGAGAGTGTAGGTAGGGGATTTAAACACGTGACTTTTTAGTCCTATACCTCCCCCTACCCCACCAACTCGACCACTATCTAGAAGGCATGTTCAAATAATATAAATTGGATATAATAATGATTTTAATTGAGTTTATTATTTAAATTTGAATTCATATGTTTTTAATAATTTACTTAAAATTCTTAATCAATATTTTAAATTTCGTATTTTATAAGTTGAGAAACAGTTTATAAAACAGTCTCTCTATTAATTAAGGGCAAAAATGAATACTATTATACCTATCAAATCTCGCTTATTAGCGAATTTTTTATTGCATTGTTATTGTTATTGTTATTTTTATTGTTGTTGTATTAGGGTGAATCACTAAATTTTCGGTGTTAACGATTGTATATCGAAATATATAAATTATTAAATTAAATATATAAATTAAGAAAAGTTAAAGTGTTAACTGAAAATTATTTTTATATATTAATGTTTTTAATTATTATAATTAAAAGTTAAGTATTTTATGTTAATTTTAATAATTAGTCAAAATTTTGAAATATTATTTAATTGACTATATTTTAATTATATAAAAATAAAATTTTATTTTATATTAACAGATATTAATATTATATTATAAATTTCAATATAATATTTACATACTTTGATTTTATTCATAATTAAATTACTCAATTTAAGTTTTTTATTTCGTAAAACAGTTTCCTTTGTATTAATATCCTTAAAATATTACTCTTTGTTATGAATCACTTATTTGAGAAGTAGGATATCTCATTATTTAAAGTACTGGGTAAAGGATTCGAGTTCATCAACTTACTATATGGTCATATATACTCAAACGGTGTCGTGCCTTGTGCAAAATCAAATGGTCACCCTATAATTACATGTATACCAAAATCGGAATTAATTTTGTTATATTGTTTGGGGAGATGGCATTTGAATGTTGGTTCTAATTTAGGTGGTACGAATAAAATAATAAAAAATTACGACGCAATTAATAGGATCAACTGATGTTTTAAAACTCGGACCAAAAATTAAACTAATAAGACAAAAAAAATTGAGATTTAAAAAATTCAACTGATACTACGTCGTCATAAAATCTGTTAAAGATTGTATAAAATTAAATAAGTTAATATATGATTGAAAGATATTGTAATTATTTATTGAAATTTTAATTAAAAAACTATTAAATGAAAATTAATTGATTTATTTTAGTTTATAAGAAGTTATTGAATTAAAAATATCTACCAATTAATTAATAAACGGATTGATTTTTAACAATAAAGGTTATTAAAATAAATTAAATCAAAAGTTAAAAAATTGAACCGAAAATTTGACCAATTAAAAGTTTTACGATTGAATTTGTGGAAACCGTTGCGATTAATTTGTTAGTCACTTATAAATAAAATAAATTATATTATAAAAATTTTAAGTAACTTGTCAAGTTTAAATTAATTTATTTAAAAATCAAATAATCTAATTGAATTCATATGAATTTTTTTAGAATATGAGTTAAATTAAAATTGAAATTACATTTAAAATTAAGAAATATGTCTTGATAAACAAAATCATATTTTAAACTTTAGTTATTGAATTATTACTTAAATGTATAACATAATTCAAACAATGTAAACATTTTATTTTAAGGTAATATCTCCTTAAAGGAATTGATCAAAGCTATATCTTTTTTTTAATAGAGAAACTCGCAATCGCTATCTTTTATATACGCATTGGGTAAATTTTCGGATTGACGCAATAGGCTGCAAATTACGCAAATATGGTACTCCACATTAAGCAAACCATATACGGCAGGTTCGATCAAAAGAGTGTAAGTAGGAGGATTCGAACACAATACCTTTTGACTCTATATCTCTCACTCTACTAACTCGACTACTCATATGGGGCAATGAAAGCTATACCAAACTTTAGAAACTTCAATTATACGAAATCTTGGTTTCTGAAATATATAAATTTTAGATCAAAATGAATCACATAAAATATTTTAGATTTGTTTTAATATATAATATTGTTCCTGCTAAAGGGCACAAAAGATGTGGCGATCCATCTGGCTTACACTTTTCTAAATAGCTACGACAGCGTTTATCCAAAAGGTCCAAGTCAGGCCCAAGCTTGGAATAGATTATGAGAAATATAGTACTTCTAACTAATTTTTTAACATTTAAACTTACGAAGTTATACAGAAAAAAATAAGAAGTTAAAAATTTTAAAGGTTTAATTAGTAGTAGACTGTCATAAAATTTAAATAAAATTAAAAATTTTAAAATATGCTTGTCGAAGATTGTTCTTTTTTAAAAAATTTAAAGTTTAATTAAAAATGCAGTTAATAAATAGTAATCAATTTATTCTAACTTATAAAATTGATTATTCTATAAATTTTAATTAATAAATAAAAAATAAATTTTTAATAATAAATATTACTAAAATAAATCAAAAAAAGTTAATAATTGAATTTTACAAAAAATACATATTTTATTATTTTCTTATTTCAGATTATATCATAATTTTTACTTTTATAATATTTTTAATACGAGGGAGAGTGTTAGAACAACCTATAAAAATTATTCTTTTGTAATTATAATATCACAAATTCGAGTCATGAAAATATACTCTTTTCGCAAAATAGAGAAGAGAGTAGTAAGCAGGGAGTTTGTGCACAAAGTACATAAAAAATATTTTTATTATATATATATATTTTTTTTTAAAACAAGAGGAAGCAGCGTGTTATAGAAGCAAGTAATGGTTATCACAGGAGGCTCAGGACGGGAGCTTACAGCCCACGAGAGAGGAGCTGGTAATTGACAAGTATGATCAAAACATAGTCTTCAACAACAAATTAGTACTGTATGGGGTGTCGTGTCTTGAGGGTTATCCAATTTACTAGAAGTAAGACTTGACGGAGATGAAGTCTCAACAAGAACAAGAAAACTAGCAGACGTTAACATTTTTTTTAAGTCTAAGCTTTTTTTTTTTTTGGACGATATCATATTATATCTTAACCCTTAAATAATGATTATAAATCTTAACAAAAATAAATTTTTTTGCATATTTTAGTATATAATAATCTTTTTAATTTTTAATTTTTTTAGTTATTTAAAAACAGACTCTTTATTAGTTAAGAATAACGCTGAGTACTATTAGATCTCTTCAAATCTCGCGTGTTAGCGGGATTATACTGGGAGTTGTTATTGTTATTTATCATTAATTTTAAATTTTAAATATTATAACTAAATATGGATATAATGTTTAAAATAATTTTAAAAAATATTAATTAATTACATATTTAATTACAGGGTGGACATGTAGTGGACAGGGACATGCTAGCTGGTCTGATCTTTAACACACGACAAGCCATCCAAGAAAGAGACCCACCCACATGAAGAATATAGAGGAGATGGACATGTTGCTCCTGAGTCCTGATACAAGAGGCTTAGCTGGTTAAGCTTGGGAAAAAAAATCAATATTCTATCCGAATTTAAGGTTAAATTTGAGTTTATCTTTTAATTTAGACTTTAAGCTTCAGGTTGTTCAACGTGGTCTGAGTCTGACCCAAAGTTTTTAACAATAATATTATTTTTATAATTTAAATTAAAAATAAAGAAAAAAGTTGAAGTGAGTCGAACTCCGTCGAACTTTGCCCCGCTCAATTTGCATAGCCTTGTGTTTCAAATCTAGGCCAAAATTTTTGAACCAAGTTGAGACCGGATTTAACTCATCCTGACTCAGTCCAAATACAAACTCGACTTGACTCAACCTTAATTTTTCTAAATTTAAAATTCAAAATAACACCTTTTTTTTTATAAAATGGAGATTTAGAATAGGCTAAACTAGGCTTATTGTTAACTTTGGGCCAGGCCTGGACTCAGTATTTGTCATCTGCTTCATGGCCCGGGTCCATTTTTCTCCCCCCAGTTACACAATTCTTCAAGACTAGTAATGATGTCGAGTGTTTGGTGTCAACGAGTACTGTTTGCCTCATGTCGTAATGATTCAGTGCTGGCTTCGATAGTGACAAAGTCAAATTATATTTTCTATTTGTAATTATAAATTTTTTAATTTGTAATTATTAATTAAAATTACAATAAAATACATATAATATAAATATTATAAATTAATTAATCAAATATCAATAACATAAGAATCCAATTTAACTCTTAAATCTAATATAAAATAATTAAATTTAAATAAAATTAAAAAAACTTAGAATAATTATTAATAAATTATTAATTTAAATCAAATTTAATTAATTTAAATTAAAATTTAAAAATATATTAAATAATTAGAAGGGAAGAATCTTGCACGTACAAACGATAACAACAACACTCAGTATGAATCCCGAATCCCGCTTAAACACAGGTTTGGGGCAAGCAATCAAAAACCAGAAGGAATATTAAAAAATAAATATATATATGCTTTCTATAAGGATAATAAAGGAATTTGTTCAATTTTACATCTGATCTGAATTGAAAAGTGGATTTTATGTGAAAAAGGGTATGGATGAATGCAGATTATTGTTTCTTAGAATTGAAGATACAACAAACACCCTACACAATACCTATGGAAAAAGGGGTGACGATTGAAGACATTTAAATGAGACTTGAACTTGTTAGTCACCTAATGCTTCTTGGACTCGCTCTGCTATCTCCATCTAGTTTGCTCGCGAGCGTTCCTACTATTTTCGCCTAATTGTGCAGCGGCGGCGTGACTCTCTTGGTCGGAATCACGGTTTGAGCTTGAAGCTTCTCTTGCTAGACTCCGTTCCTGAAAACGTAAGGTGCAGAAAGAATTGGATAAAAGAGAGCAAATAAAGCTTTTGTTTACACTTCTCGTCAGAACAGAATGCTCGGTTTGAAAGAAATGGTACATACATCACGATACAGCAAGTCATCTGCCTCCAGCATGTGGATCACGTACCCCATTTTGGGCCGTTTTGTTGCGTCGGGATCGACACATTTGAGAGCAACCAGCAGAATGCGTTTTAGAGCTTTTGAAGCTGGCATTTCAGGCAACTTAGGATCAACCACTTCTTCTGATTTTCTATTACCAACCATGGCCTTTAGCCAATCTACCAGATGAACCTGCAATTATTCCCACACGCCAGTTTAAAGTTGGACACCATGTGGACTGATAAACAGAGAATACGAGCAAAACCGACCTCTCCCTTCGGTCGACTATAATCGACAGGGCTTCTTCCGGTTATTAACTCCATGATAAGGATGCCGAAACTATAAACATCGCTTTTTTCATTCAGCATCCCTGTACAAGCATATTCTGGTGCAACATATCTGAAGAATCCAATAAGCAAGAAGATAATTTTCTCAATCAATCATAATTCTGCAACAACAGTTTCAATGAATTTGTGTGCGCTATGGTGGAATCATCAAAACCGCCATGGACGGAATATAGAAAACTAAGATGATATGAATCAAACTCAAATCAAAGAGATGAACTCACCCAAATGTTCCCATCACACGAGTAGTAACATAACTACGCTCAGAACATAATAGCTTGGCAAGTCCAAAATCAGAGATCTTGCAGTTCCATTGGCGATCAAGAAGTATGTTGCTAGCTTTTACATCTCGATGCACAACCTTCGGTTCAAGACCCTCGTGAAGATAGGCCAATCTGCATATAAATCAAGTAGTAAACATATACTCGATCTGAAACAAAGAAGAAAGAACAAATTCATAACTTGCTAGACTTGCATATGTTGAAACAACATAAAATGAACATACCCTTTCGCTGTTCCTAGAATAATGTTCATTCGAATATCCCATGTCAGAGGACTGACTTCACCAACATCCCCATGAAGCCATTGGTCTAGATTGCCATTGTCAACATACTCATACACAAGCATCCTACAAAATCAGAGATTGGCCAAACAGTTTAACTAATCAACGAATCAACAAAACCAATCTCATGGATATACCAACCTGTAAGCTCCCTCAACACAGTATCCAAGCAGCCTCACAAGATTCTTGTGCCGAACTCGTCCAATTGCTTCCACTTCTACTTTGAACTCCTTCTCAGCTTGACCCCTGATGAGAAATGAGAGTTTTCATTAAATTCTCATCACAAACAAGTAAAAAGTGCAAAGTTTATTCTCAATCACCTGTTATTGAGCAAGTTCTTAACAGCGATTCGAGTACCATCACCAAGTACGCCATGATAAACAATGCCATAACCACCTTCGCCAATCACATTCGCTGCACAAAGCCCATCAGTAGCAGCTTCAAGCTCTCTGAGAGTATACCAACGTCCCCACCCAAGATGCGAGACTTCGGGCCCCACACTCCCGCTCCCGAACGACGCCGTCTCCCCGGCACTCGCGGTCCCTCTGCTTTCCCCACTCGATGCGCGGTCGGAGAACACCACCCGGTGCTCGATCTTGCCGATGTCGACCTGAATCTCCTGCACCGGAGCCGCCGCGTGGTTTTGATGGTTGTGGTGATCACGTGCGGCCGGCACGTGCATGATCTCCTGGATTTCCTTGGAGACCGGCGGTGTGGTGTCGACGTTGGCGTTGGCGTTGGCGTGCTTAACACTAACCGAAGCCTTCCCCTTTTTCCGGCGAGAAGTGACGCACAGTGAGATTAGGAACAAAGCCAACACTATGAACGAACCCAGTAAGATGCCGATCACTACCCATAACCGAAGCCCGAAGATTGACGTCCGTTTCGATAGCTCCGTGTTCACAAATGCGGCATCGTACGTAGTAGCCATTGTTCATTGGTTCGCCGGAGAACCAAATAAAATGTTGAGACAAAGAGAGAGAAAGAGTGAAAAAATAAAAGAATAAAAGAAAATCTGAAAGAGAGGAATCAAATGGAATATTATAACAGTGAGAGAGATAGTGATAGAGAGAGAGAGAGAGTGTGTGTGTGTGTGTGAATATGAGCTGTCACTTTGTCCCTCCCCCTCTCTCTCTCTCTCTTACGTACTCTGTAGTGTTGGAGAAGGAAAGCAGCGGGGCTGTCTGAGTGAGTTTGGTGTTAAGTGTCTTATTAAGCAAGACTGTTAGTTAGTCAATTGTTTCATATATGCATAAATATCTGTCGTATCAACTTAATTATGATAATAAAATAAAATGGGAGATATACAAATTTCACTTTATAACTTTATTTTTTTTAAAAATATTTTTTATTTTAAATTATTTAATAATATTAAAACTATAAAAATTTGTTTATTAAACAAATTATATTAGTGGAATTAGTTAATATTTTTTATTTAGTTTTATTATAAATTCGATTCTAAATTTTCTATTTTATTAAAATAAAATATATATTTTGTTTAATAATAAGATTGTTTGCACTAAAATAATATATAAACTTTTAAAATTATTTTCCAAAATTAATATTATTAAAATATTTCCATAATAATTCAAAATAATAAAGGTTAATTATAAAATTATAAATTTTACTTAATTTTATAATATTAATCTTAATTTTAAAAAGTGATGTTAAAATCTGATTAAATTCTTTATTAATGTGAATAATGTGATAAGCCATGTTAATTTAGTATTTTTGTTATATGATTATCACATATTATATATGTGTCACGTATATTTTTTATAACTTCGAGCTATTTTTATTAAAACCTGAAAATTGAATTATTTTAATGTTACTTTCTAAATTTCAAATATTGTCAATTGATTAAAGAATTTTTAATAATTAATCGAAATAAAAATAAGGGTTAATTATTTAAAAAACTTAAACTTTCGTCAATTTTTCAATTATAACTAGAATTTTAAAAAGTAATAATTAAATGTCTAAATTTTCAAGTTTTTCAATTATAACCCGAACTTCAAAAAGTAGCAATAAAATGCTCAAACTTTTAATTTTTTCAATTATAGCCCGATGTTACTGTTTCCGTCAAGTTTGCTGATGTGATTTATCACGCGTTTCAGAAATCTTAACAATTAATGTACGTCTGTCAAAATTAACACAACAAATGAAGATTAATGAAACAAAGTCGTTTAATCATATAACTAAAACATCGTTATTGTTAAAAAATGATCTAAATCAGATTACGCAGTCCTGACGATCTTACACTTTGATTTCAGTTTTTTCCTTCATTTTCAGTTTGTTCTTTCGACGCCTTCACTATTCGATTTTCATATTATGCAGTCCCGTTGTAACATACCACTTCCATAGAGCATATGCCGAACATCTAGAGAATATTTGAGAACATACCCTATAAGAATGGCATGTTAGATCAGTCACATAACTTATTATGGTATCACACATAACACAAGTATTCAAAAGATTAACTTTTCCCATTTCATTTGCAAACATAACTTACATCGTAACATTACACTTCATAATACATATATTTACATCACCAAAAACATTTGAGAGTTTACTACTCTTTTACAAAATGTTCTATGTGAAATGAGAAAAGTAAATAAACACAATCTACGAGACTTCTCAGATATCAGCTGACCAGACCTTTGAGTCATTCTTGTTCCCAAAATTTGACAGTAATAAACTTCTACTAGGTTGCCTTAGAGGCTAGGTCTCCCTTCTACCTAAAAATCAACGTTGCAATTTTGATGAATTTGCGAACTTAGTGAGTGAACCATCATCGATATGCTCACACAAGTCAAAACACAAACATCATAGGTATGAAACCAAATTCACAAGTATATCATATTATCCAATTTTGTATACCACAACACCTTTCATCACATTTTAACAAGTATAACAGGTACACAATATCGTATATCATTATATTAAAATAATTCAGTAATTCATTGCAACCATTCACACAATACATGTAAAGTTATATATGCAAATGCACATGTGACTCCACTTTCATTTTATTTTGTTATAATCGAGCATCTATTTACTGTCCCGTATCTGTTGTGGATACCAAACTCATTTCATTTACTGTACCGTACCCTTTGTAGATACTAGGCTTATTAATAACTGAATCTATGGCTCTTTGTGCACATCCTGAGCTTAAAGCTCTTTTTCACGTTTTGTCACTCCGGTCACAACTCCTTTATTTGATTATACATATTAATGTAATGGAACGCATCAATTCACATAATATGCTATCAATACTTTTCATTCAATATGCTCATGTCATTTATTACATTCTTCAAAGCTAAGTCTGGCATTTCACATTCAGTTGAGTATACGTTCAGTATTACATATATAATTTGAAAGCATTTCTAATACATTCCCGAATATCAAACTCCTCGGATCAACAATGTCCGGAATTATCACAATCACATAAGTAACAATTCCATAACTGAAATTTAAACAGAAACAAATCAATCATAGTGAGAAAACAACTAGGTTAACTCACAGTACGCTCCAGATAAGCTATTGCTTTGATGACCCAATAATGTCTAGCCGCTGATAATCAATTTGTGTTTTTTTAGTCATGCAATAAACACATATTTTACACATTACTAAGTTGATCAATCATATAAATATTCAATCATGCACATGTATACGTGTCATGTTTAATACATGCTCAACTGACTTTTCGGGTATGTATCCTTATTCATAAATCTTAGCCATTCATACATCATAGCTTGGATATAATTAGTGTGCAATTAGGTTTATACCTTAAGTAAACTTGATTATTCTAAATTCATCAACCATACATTCACCAACCCTTTTCTGGCATTATATATATTCACACAATTTCCTAATTCTCATTCATTCATTCCTAATATATTACTCATATCCTTTGGATCACATTTGTATTCATAAGAACACCTTTATTCCTTTAACAACTCATAACTTCCAGATTTAGATACATTGATAACAAAACAATTCATTCCTTAAGTTATAACATCAATTAACAACCTAAATTTATCAAATCCTTAACCAATTAATCAAGCAACTATCGGAGTTCATTTGAAGCCTCAGTCACATCCAAATGCACCAAAGTGAAGTGACTTATCCTTAGTTAATTCAACAATCACACAAAACAGAATTTTTTCACTTCAATCCTTCAATTTTTTTTCCAGATTCTAACACCTTTATACCAAATTCAAAACTTCTTCATAATAGTCTGTTAATTATACCTTAATTATACTCCAATTCCTTATCAAGTTCATCTCTAATTCCAACTCAAAATTATTCAATTGGTAGCTCATAGACTATTGATTTTCATGCACCAAAACAAAACAAAAACTATCATTCACTACCATACATGTAATCCTAGTTCTTTCCCATTTCAAGAACACTACACTAGCATCTTTCTTTAGCATAAATTTACTTTCATTATACTTCAAGTCCCAATCTAATTCATCCATATAACAACTTCAAGTCCCAATCTAATTCATCCATATAACAACCTATAACCCACGGTTTTTATACATTAAGAACAAAGCATAAAAGTATCCAAGTTCATCCATCATATTCCAGCACACTTCATCATCAACTTCATATACAATCCATCCCAATTCAATCATCATAATCTTTCTATTAAAACATGCCATAAAGATCAATACTTTACTTGCTTAGCTCAAGTTTCACCTCAATTCATCAAGTTAACCTAGCCCTCCATGTATGCAAGATCATCACAAATTCAAGGTGGGAATAAGTTGGTTTTCGGTAAGGATAAAAGACCACAATAAGAGCAACAACATTTGGTTCTTTACCTAACTTTATGAAGGGTAAAAGTATGGATTTGGTGTGGCAATTTAGCAAGACTTAAACCAAAATACAGAGATGTGAGATAGAAGCAAGTTTCGGTGGAAAGGAAAGAAGAAGATGGTGAATGTTCCAGCATAAACAATTTCTGCATTATCTTAATTCAAATAGGTGCAAGGTATCACCATGTTTCAATGACATATGTCACTAGGCATGCATTCCATTTGTCCCATATATAAGCTGCCAAATGTCACCAATATGCTAGGCTATTTGTCACTCAATCATTGCTGCCATTTGTCAATTAATTACTTATGCCAATTGTTACTAAATTTTTCATACCAAATGTCACTCATTTTTATAGTCTTAGTCATCTTAATTTTCCATGTGTCAACTTATCTTACCACTTGACATTTTTCCTAAGCTAAATGTATATTTTGATTCATCAATTTTTCAATTGTAACAATTAATTCCTAAGCAAAATTCAAGACATAAACAATACACAATTCACATCATGATCATTTTAAACATTTCATGCCCCGAAACATGTCAATTGAGTTCACATACAATCTTTGCAATGTTTCCTAAATCATGATTCATGTGTGTATGCAAATATTATGCATGTGAATGAAATGCATTTCATAAATTCTCAATGATATTACTCATGTACAATAGTCTAAGGTTCTAACCCTTAGTATGGAAACAGGCTATCACACTCGACGCCTTCACACTAAAGAATTAGAAGAACGAACTAAAAACAAAAAGTTTACTAGTGCAGTACGCTGTAATGCGAGAACAGTTTGGGACGTCAGAAGAACAAAAAGAAAACAAAGGACTGAGGGTGTCAAGAAAACAACAGCTAAAGTCGGACTATAATTGAAAAAAATTGAAAGTTTGAGCATTTTATTGCCATTTTTTAAAGTTTGGGCTAAAATTGAAAAAATTAAAATTTGGGGCATTTTATTGTAACTTTTTAAAGTTCAGACTATAATTGAAAATTTGATGAAAAATTAAAACTTTTTTTGGTAATTATCCCTAAAAATAATTATAAATGACACATCTCAAATTAATAATAAATTATATTATGCAAAGGAAAAATAGGGAAAAGAAAGGTAGTCAGGAGTATTTTCTTTTCTTGTCTCTGTTGGCAAAATCTTCTTCTTTCTTCTTTAATGATTAAGCCAATTATGTTAAAATACAGCAATGGTGCATTACTGTCAGCTTACCTGTAAAATCATGTGATCTTTGATAAGGAATCTTTTTTTATTTATTTATACAATATCTAGACAAAAGGCATTGCTTTGATGATGAAACACCACTCCACTTAGTGGAGAAGGAAATGCCTCAAATTCAAGCAAGAAAGAGCAGACAGAGAAATGAATTGACAAAAGCATCACAAACAAAACTAAAAAAGACATTATCTTGCTTGTATCTTTTCTTATCATTTTCCTTTTGATTCAAACAAGCAATCCGAAAAAAAAAAAAAACAAAGGACCATCTTTCCTTTGCTTTTGCCAGAGACCTACTTTGGATTGCATTTCAGGAAAGAATCTCCATTTCTGGAAAAAGAAAAAATTGTCTCTTTCCATATATCACAGCAAAATATGATTAAAAAAACCATTCAGAAAGTTTCCTGTTCTGTTTAACTCTTCATGTTCCTTTTGATGTTGGTCATCATTTCATTTCAGCTATTCTCTACTACCGTGAACTGAATTCTGATACAAGAAAGTGTACATGTATTATAAACTTGACAGAACCGCCATGCCAAAAAAGAGTGTACTAGACTGTGATGATCAATCAGATTGCTCCTCCTCCTTAGCCGTAATGGAATGAATCAAGTCTCAAGCACGGCGCAATAGGGATTTTCACATATCATTCAGTCTTCTTCTCCAGTTCATCAAGTGCTGCCAGTCTTTCAACGAGGGGAGGATGTGAATAGTGATATGCTGAGTACCATGGATCTGTGTTCATGCCTGATAAGTTCTCCTCCTGGAAAATCATCGATAAGCTCTGTGGTCAGAACGTATTCTCATAACAAAATCTCACATAAAAGGTTTGTTTTAGATTGTCAAGCAATAAAAGGTTGACTCCATATAGTTACCGTCTAGTGTAGCACCTAATCTATAGATGACAACTCTTAACAGTTTTGCTAGAGTCGAAGATAAAAACAAATACGAAAGTAAAACATTTTCCACAAAATATTAGTATTATAATATAATCGCCTACAATGATATGAATGTGATATCTTCAACAGTTGGGCTGAATAATTTAGAGAAGGTGAAATTATCGCTCCTTTTTTCAATTATTAGTTAAGAGAGTTGAAAAAACAAATCACTATTGGAGGATTCTTGAGATAATATAGACAAGATATTAGGAGAGTATAATTGAAGAGAATATAATTTCACATCTCATATGGTCCTACACTATTGTTCTATCAATCTTATTTTTTGACTTTTTAAGGGTACCTATTCAATTACTAACTTCGTGAATTGGATTGGTATGGAAAACAAGTGGCAGACCAATAAATCACTATTGGAGGATTCTGTCAATAATACAGACAAGACATTCGGAGAGTATAATTGAAGGAAATATAATGTCACATCTCATATGCTCCTACACTATTGTTCTATCAGTCTTTTTTTTTTACTTTTTAGGGGTACCTATTCAATTACTAACTTCGTGAGTTGGATTGGTATGGAAAACAAGTGGCAGGTCAATAAAAAACAAAGAGAAGTCAATGGATAAACTTATCATTTTTGTCTCTTTGTCTTTTGACATCTTTTTCTTTGCACTTTTGTTTTGGGTATGAGGCACCTTTTTTTAAGTCAAAAACCATGGTCTTGCACATTTTAAGCAGAAACTCTTTTTTAATCTTAATTTGTGACAATTAATTAGAAGGATTCGTAACAAAATGTCAAATGTATTATTAATTAAAGGAACTGAACAAACAAAATGGTTACAACAAGCCTCCAAACCATGAGGGTCAGAGAATACATTAATGGACTCCAGAATATGGTTATTTGCTTAAAACGAAGAGCTGGAGTCATTGAACTAACATACACTTTCTAGTTTTTAACTGCTTGCATTGACTGCGTAGCCATCAGCTGCGCCATGACGGTGGCATATTGCACAGCAGTGTGTTGTTAACTGTAATAATCTGAGAGACCAAACTCCGCAAAGTTTGGTTCTATGTGCATAAAATGGCCAGGTAACGATCTCTTAGAAACATCTTCCTGCCATATATCAAAGAAGTTTTCCATAACCAGCCTGGCTTTCTCCATTGATGACAGGGGAAGATACTCCACCTTCAAAGAATCAAGAAGAACTTCTATTAGCTTTTATCTTGGGCAACTAATCTATCATAGCAATCAAGTAGCACAGTAACACAAAAATCAATATCCTCTTTCCTGAAAATAATAGTACAATATATCATAGAAGTTGAAGAGTACAAGGGGCAGATTCAATAATCACATGTCAACCAAATTCAAACTGGATATTTGGGAATACATTGGATATCTAGAATTCAAATGACAGCACAAAGCTGAATGTGATCAATGGATGCCTATTCTCGAATCAAAATCCAATCATTCAAATGCCCCCAAGAAATTTATACTGAGATCAAATGTCCAAATATAAGGTAATTTAAGCAAAACCCACGTCAAAGATCTGATACAAGAACAATGAACTGTAAAAAACAGATCAAACCAAATAGTAGTATTGTCTTAATATTCAACATTCACTTTACCTCCATAATAATTCCTCTGATGTTCTCAGAGTGATTTGGAACAACCTTCCCCACTCTCAATTGAAAATCTCCAACTTGATACTGAAACCCCTGCACAACCACCATAGCGTTAAAGTTATAACACCATACATCAATAATCTACAAAACACCACGGCTAAAACAAAAATTTAGGTAGTCTAGAGGTTGGAAATCTCGAACTAAAGGGCAGCCCTGGATTTATAAGACTGGAGCTTCTCCATAATGGCCTGAATCGAAGAGTCAGCCTCCATTACTATCCTTTGAGTACGGATAATGAAGTAGTACTTGTTTGGTTGCTCCGGTAGGGATATCCCCCAAAAATCTCTCGGGAATTCACCAACTAGTGACTGCTCTGTTTTTCACAAAAAAATGACTGGCCATATAATGAACTTAGAAACAATTGAAATAAAGAAAAAAAGAAAGAAATTGAAAAGGAATATAAAGTGACCTCGCAGCATTGGTTTGTAGAGAGTAAGAGTAGCTTTCCACCTCCCTCCTTTCACGCCATTGATGCTCTCCACGCACTGCGACACTTCGTTCAGAATTTGAGTGTTCACTGTGGTTCCCGCATTAGGTTGCCAGTGCAACACCCTTTGGAGGATTACACCAAAAAGTTTCAAATTTTGAAAATTTAAGCATGTAACTAAAACAGGGTCGGATTCGATTTCTTAGGGTTCTGGTCTACTCACCATTTCAGCGGCATGGTCGGCAACTTCGCGGTTACTCTCGCCGAAACAGAGATTCGTACCTTCTAATTTGCGAAGGCTCCTGTAATAAAAGAAAAAAGTTGATTTCTTGCTACAGCGGCGTCGTTTTATAATATGGAAATTGGAAAGTCAATATTCAATATTAGGACTGAAGTTTTAGTGTAAATGCATCTTTTAGTTATTTATAAGTTTGGTCTTTTAGCATTTCTCTACAAATATTATCCAAAGCTTGCAGTTTTCTGGTGCCAAAGCTGGAATCTGACTATGATAATGAGCCATTAGAGATTAAACCTCAGTCGTTACATATGCAGGACACTATTGGACGAACCGGAGAAGTTATTTGCTTAATGGACAACCTCAGTCTCGTGTTACATGCTAATATAGAAACAATACTGAAAATGTTGTTTTCTGTTGAATTACTCACGTCTTGTCTGAACCTTCTTTCTTATACCTCTTGCCTCTCTTGATGTTTCCAAAATCATAAGCAACCACAATGCCCATTACTGGTTTCCTTCTTGAATTCTTATCACTGAAACAACTCTGGGCCCTGTGACTTCCCCTTGAGATCATTGAGTCCACAACTGTTTGGAGGTTTGAGAATGCAAGTGAAAAAAATGTTTTGTGCAACTGTCTTTTTACTGTTCATATTCTCGACTTTTGTTCAAAACGTGGGGTGATAACTGTCAGAAACAAGGCTTTTTCTTTTGGTGGATGCCTGACACAAGTCAGAACAGAGTCAGATTTCAGGATATGGGAAGGGGTTGAGAAGGCCAGAAAGTGTACAGTTGTGTTTTCTGCTTTTTCCACTGGCTATTTGATTCAGTGTGACTCAGTGTCCTTTTCCAAGTCAAGTCGTCAAAGCTCTTAGCTTCTTTACTAAACAAAGCAGGAAACTCCAGATCCACCCTCAAGCTCTCGGCAGAAGGTTTCAGAATCTTGATATAGAGACTAGTGCTCTGTTTTTGCATTTGGACTTTACCTGATCAGACTGGCTTGCTGGCTGACTCCTTTTTAGTGACCCAAGTGCCTCTTATGCGATGCCACAGGTTCAGAGACGAAAACTAGACTCTAGATATAGACAAAATGCAATAAAACTCTTCAGAAAAGTATTATTCTTTGTGTTTATTTCTTCGTGTATAAACCTGTAATGTCAATATAAGTTGTTTATGCTTATTCAAACCGTGATAAACCCGTGAACCTTCACTTTATAACCATTTACGTGGGTTTTTTTCTGGAGATCGAGCATTGTATGGTATTTGGCAACTTGTCATGGTATTAGTAACTTTAAATTCCATCAATTCCCTAGCTGGAACAACTTACACCGGCATAGTCCTCCAGAGTGGGAGATATTTTAGTGGGAAACAGAGCATAATTGAGAGATGCAAAAGAAAACAGAGACAAGGCAAAGAAGGTATGGGAATTCATTTTTGAATATAGTAATGGCAAAAGAATCCCAAAGAACCTACAAAATAGACAAATACCCATGTTCCTGATTTTTGAGGTTTGAAAACAATT
This sequence comes from Erythroxylum baracoense, assembly GCA_025629805.1. NCBI lineage: Eukaryota > Viridiplantae > Streptophyta > Magnoliopsida > Malpighiales > Erythroxylaceae > Erythroxylum > Erythroxylum baracoense. The sequence goes on along the minus strand of JAOTAY010000009.1, from coordinate 24,549,054 downwards.
TCAAAGTATCTTCGTGTCCTTGTGTTTCCACTTTTAAGTACAAGAAATAGTCATTAGAGGTCATGTTAACTCTTCGGTATATGTTCCAATTTTTTTGTTTTTGTTGAAAATATATGTTACAAACTTCCAATTCCCATATAGTGTCAATTTCTGTCAGATGACAGCAAGTGGTGGGGTACATCTGACCAACTTGAATTTGGTGCATCGAGGTGACAAATAAGCAAATCCTGGAGCCATTAGGTCCCCACCCTAACAATCACTAATAACCAACAGCTTAGGCAGGTGTCTGAAACTGAAAGTAAGAAAGGAGCAATCCCACAAGTTACTTGCATATCGATCAGTATGAATGCAACAAAAGAGAACAGATTTGACCCAGTCATGCAAGTGAACTTGGTGGAAGAGCATAACAACTAAAGCACACAGCAGTTGATCCCCCATTAAGCAACAAAACACACTTTGAAAATATTCAAATGGTGGTCCTTGCAGTTCCCTGGCCTAACAAAAAACAAGAAGCACCACCAAGTTAAGTACAATTTTGGCCTTGAAGCAGAGGAAGCTCATCACTGGAAAGTGGAAACTCAAGCATCTGCAGAAAAAGAAAAATCTTGTTAGCCCCTGGAAGTATTCTGTTTCTTTAGCAGGCATGAAAGTACTGAAGCAAGAAACAAGTTTAGTTTCACCTAATTAATTACCTTTGCGGGCTCTTGAACTAGAAATGGGAAATTCATGTGATGATGAGGGAATAGAGATTGATAGCCTGGTTTTTGTTATTGATGATTTATCGTCAAAATCAAGCCACGGGCTTTTGCTTTTAGGTGGCCATTCGTCGAAGAAACGGTGGACAATCTTTTGTTGCTGTTCTTCTCTCTCGTTGATCATAGGTGCTTGACATGTTATGTCACTTCCCTTGAGATAGTTACGCTGGTGCTGGTTCTCTTGTTTTGGGGTGTCACGATCACTCAAGCTTTGAAGCTGCAGATAGGAACACTCATTCTGGTAGCTCGAAAGGTTCCTCTGTTTCGATGAATAACATGAAGAGGAAGAGCTCATTGTCAGGGGAGTAAGTTGCCAAGCGTCATCCAAAGTTGAACCAGTTAAGTTTCTTAATGAACCAGAAGGTTCTGAGAGCAAAGCATGCTCATCAGCATCCTCTTTTAACCCGTAAGCATTCCTGTTTCTTCTTTTCCAACCAAAAAAAACGATTAATTAAATCAAACAAACGAACCAGAAGTCTATAAAACATGCGCGCAGAACCAAAAAAAAAAAAAGGAACCATAATTGTCACAGTCCTTCTCTATACCCACCTGTAATCAGTATTAGCCAAAGAACAGGAACCACCAGAATCCAGGATCAGGTGGGAAGATTTGTCATGAGGTGACATTCCAATCCCAGGAGGTTCAGTGTGAGAAGAGAGAAAATGATGGCCGAGATGTGTGTGATAGGCAGAGCAGTGAGGGTGGGTTTGGTGGTGGATTTCTGAGGACAGTAATGATAGTGAATGAGACGGTGAGGATAGTAATGTAGAAGAGTTCTTAACGATTGATGAGATAGGTGTTGGTGTCGATGGGTGGGTTGCGGTTATTTGTGTACCAACTTCCACAGGCTTTCTTGAACGGTTTTTGCCTCTGTGCATGTGCCTCTCACAGTACTTGGAATCTGGGTATGCTTCTTTTGAGCACCTCCATTTCTTTCCGTCTGTTCTTCGGCATCTCCCCGGTTCGGGGTCTATTTTCCTCCCAAGACCCATCTGAAAATAGTTCCATCCAACTGCAAACACATACAAAACCAACCGACCACATAACAAGTTACAAAAGAAACTCTTATAGCAAACTGAATAAGCATGTTGATTATGATTCAAGGAGAGGTGTTACTGTGTGGAGGTTGACGAGTGAAGACGCTTGAGGACATTACTGGAGAATCGGAGTAGCTTTTTTTGACGGTGATGAGGAGATCAGGAGGAACAGGAATTCCAGAAACCATATACTTAAAGATTAGAGCTTGGTGTTCAAGCTCTTGCCACTGACTTGCAGTGAAAGGAAAGCTGCTTCTTCCATTCATCATGATGGAAGAAGAAGGAGAAGGGGAAGTGACAAGAACTGCTTCGAGAGTAGAGCCAGCATGCAAAGGTTGCTCTTAATAATGACAACGCGTGAGACGAGGGGTTTGGAGACTAATGGAGTCAAGTATATTTATTTTAGGGACCATTGGCCTGCAGAATCTTCTGAACATGAACAGAACTAATGGTTCTGATTATAGAGCTGCCATGGCCATCTCTTTCTTTCTCTTTCTTTATGATCATATTATGAGTCACTGCAAGTTTCTCTTTCTCTTTTTGATTTCCTGTGGCCTGCAGAGCTGAGCTGAACCTGTGTGGCAGCTCTTGTCTCTGACAACTCTACGGAAACTCATAAACTAAAGAGTCTGCATTTACCTATTTAAACAACACAAATAGAGTACAGATTTAATATCTCCTTCTCTCCGATGAATATATTTAGGAGATTGTGTGAGAGATAGATAGTACTTGGTGACTGGCTGGTATATCTATCTATCTGAAACCATTGCTTTGGTCTGTGCCTGCCGCTGTGTGCTAATGAACATTGTACTGTTTGGCTTTTACTGCGACTAACTCTCTTACTTTCATCTGTTCCATTAACTCAGACCCCTTTCTCCTGGTACCCACCACCACTTACTACTAGACCTTTTCCTTCTATTTATAAAATAAAAATTTGGTATCTACAAGCGTTATGCTTTTTTTTTTTTGGCTTCTTTTTGGTAAAAACTTGAAGAACTATCGAGTGAAACCCTTCCGTTCTTTTCTTTTTCAGTAAAACTTTACTATCTTGTCTTCTCCCCTTTTCTTTTTGAGAAAAACTAGAGCATGCTCCTGTAGGATGCCTCAGGCTTTTCTATTTTTGCATTCTATCGCTTACGAGCTCAAACATAAACCATTAAAAGAATTGCCACTTAGAATTTGAGTTGAAATTCATTAGCACTATGTGACAGGCAAAAAAAGAAAAAGAAAGTTCAACAGTATTAGCTTATCTATCTTTAAAACATGCCAAGTTCTGAGTAGTTATCTTAGTTTGGAGAGTCGTCTACTGGCCATTAGTGTGCATCGTTCATGTTCTTCATTTGGTGCTGTTTAATTGGATTTGGGAAAAAGAATCCATTTATGTTAGCTTAAGAAGTGGGGAAACAGAGACAAATCAAATGTAAAAGCCCGCAGTTCAGATGATGTATCAGATAAAGAATACTTCAGATTTGTTCAGTTAGAGGGAGGAATGACTTTAGAACCGATGATAATTATCTTATGTATATTCCAGTTTCAATACTCCATAAAATCATTAAGAACCATAGTTTATCATATGCATGTATTCACGAAACCGTGTTTTGGTATGCATAGGAGTAAGAAAAGAAGTTTTGGTGGGCAGTTGTTGTTGTTGGGTTGCATTTACTTCTCAGGTTGGGACCATTCCTTTATATTGCAAGTTTGGCAGTGGCAGGAGCTGTACAAAGTAATGCATCTCCTGACAGATTCACAACACATGCAAACTACCTTTTTCCAGTGCCAATGCCCCACTTGAACAGAACATCCTCATCAGGTGCGTTTCTTCTTTAAATTCCCTTTTCAGAATTTCCCATTTAGCAAGCTTCTTTGCTTTATTTCCCTTCACTCCAGGATGAAGAGAACAAACAAAAACCTACGCATATCAACTTTAACGGGCTATTGAGATACCATTTGCCTATCACTTTCTTTTACCAGAAGCCACGTTAGATGTAATCATAAGAAAGACTCAAGGGTGATTTATTGATTTTGACACTTCTTACCCTCACTGGAAAATCTCCAGGATTAGAGAAATTGTTTAAGCATGCGCATGAAGCATTAGGGCAATAGCTTAATTGCAAAGCCCACCTCACTTCAGATACATTTGCTTCTCTTGTCTATTTCCCATAAATGTAGTCACCGAAGTAGGCGAACACTTGCCTTTGTGTGGCTTAGAATGCTCCATGTTAGGAAACCGAATCAGTTTGTCAAACTTTGGACTACAACACCCACCAACATGTTGTTGAGCCCATTAGAGCAGTACCATCAAGTACACCAACACGGATCAGTCACCAGACAGGACCTGACCGACCATCATTCGACTCTTGATCCGATATACATCTTTTTCTTCTGGCCACTACACAAATTGCAGGGGTAGAAAGTTCCTCATCTAGCTATTGTTGGCACTCGGAAGCTCTATAACAGTTCACTGCACCAATGTTAATGGAGTCTCAAACCACTGGAGAAAGTTGTAACGGTAAATCAGTAGCTCAGCTTGGAATGTGAAAGACCAAGTAGCAGAATGTGTAGGGAATGTTTATTGTGGATTCGTAAAACTTAATATTCCAGGATTCAGCTGCAGTATGAAGCCTCAACAGGGCTATGATAATACAGAACAGATAAATCTATTGCTTGGATTAAACAGTAACAATTTATAAAAGCTTATGTTTCAAAAGTTTGAACTTGGATAAGCAACTTTCATTTTGAAAAAATTGTGAAGAACATATTAAAAGCATTATAATCTACATTTTCTATAACAATATCACCTATATATCCACCAGCAGCAAAATCAGTTTTGAACCAGGCATGCCCGGTTTGTCCCATTTAATACCAGAGGGTATACTTGTTTGCCTTTAACCAACTATTTTTGTGTATACTGAACTTGTTCTTACGGTATACTAATATTACTTGTGATCATCTTCGAACAATAGTGTCACTCTTTCTGGAAGAAGGAAAGAACAAGATCTGTATGTACAGAGAAGAGCTGCGTGTCCACGAAATACTGTTTTGAATCAAGGGAAAGAAAATTCCAGTCAGCTTTCAGTTGACGGTTTTAGTCAAAAATAATGCATTTTCGCAATTTGCAATTCCTGACATGATTCAACTACAGGACCTATTAAGAAAGTCAAGAGTGTTAGCAGAAGCACACCTTCATAAATGGCCTGTCTCGGTTAGGGAATGAGTCTATGAAACTCTCCTTTAAAAGCAAAGATACCTAAAAATAAAGGGAAAAGAAGACAGTTTTTGTGACTTGATGATGCTATTAAAAATTGTTTAACAGTAAAACTTTGTTCATCTAACAAGAAGGAAATGTCACACGATCTAGCTCTGCAGTTAGTGTTGAGATGCATGTTCCCACAATTAAGATGTACTCTTATGACAACATGACTCAAGACATGTAGCCAGCCCATGTGCAGTTGCATCAAAACACTATTTCAGCCTAGTGCATACTGCCCATGCCCCCACCCGACATCCCACAAGCATTATGGGCATGATTTGTCGGTAACACATCCTATGACCATCAGGTGCTTGTAAGCAAATTTCCTAACTTCTGTATTCTGTTCAGCGTCATTTCAGCACGAATGGATCATTCATGAACATTATTTTCTTAAGCTCATTTTCATGTCTGATGTATACCAAGAATGATATTTAACTACTAAATGTAGTGCATAAGCAGGATAAATCTGCTTCTTATGCGAAAACCTGTAAATTGGCAACAAAGGACCTCTCTCTGGCAGATATGCAGGATACAACACGAGAAAAAAAGAAAGATCAGTTAAGAAAAAAGCAGACCTTATCATTATTGGATTGTACATTTGTGATTGTGTGTGACCGTAGGTTGGAGCAAAGGGAATCCAAGTAGCATCTCAACACTTCTAGAAAACCCTTGGCAGCTTGAACCTGAAATAGTTATACACGTGAGAGACATACTGACACCAAATATATATTCAAGCAAATAGTAAAAAGTTTTGTCAAAAATGCCATTCCCAACTCCCAAGTAATGGACATGGAAGGCATGACAGAAGAAGCTGGAAGAGCAGTTACAACGCAACACAGTTGCATGATTACAAAAGATGAATATGAACAAAATTCGAGAATAATCACATAGTCAAAGGAATTGCCATTTCTAAGAATAAATATAAACAATTTAGAGATTTCAGGACACAATTAGCCAGTTAGATCCTAGTACTAATTATAATCGTTCAGTTCCTTACTTCCTCTTTCATAATCTTAACTGGATAAATTGTTAAAGTATAGTTACTTAGCACTTCGGAAATTTGTATTAAAGTGTAAATGTGAAAAAGTTCATGAAGCTATGAGGTCCGTACACCATCACTGCAGATGACACTCCACATCCACCATAATCAATATGTCTATGTAACACAGCAAATGTAGTCCTGGCACTAACAGAATCTTTCTTGTGTCAACATGCCAAATGATATCAATTTAGCCATTCATCACAGCATTGTAGAACAACTATAGCTAGGCACACATACCACTAAAATTATATTTTTTTTTTGAGAAAATCATCATAAAATTAGAGTAAATATCAAATTTGTTTTCTGAACTTCAAGGCATTTTTCAATTGGATCACTAACCTTAATTTGTAAGGAGTTAATCATAATACATCCAAAGATAGAAAATCCACATCAAAGAAGAGCAGCAATTATAAAAGAAATAGAAAATATCAAGTGGAAGCAAACCTGTGCGTCTGTGCAATCATATATTGGTCTTTTCTTTGCCAAATAACTTTCTCCGACTAGCTTTGAGTGATAAGGACTTAAACATGAAAACAACTCCTTGTGTTTTGGCAATTGTGGAATACTTGGTGCTCTTACCTACCATATCATGAAACAAGAAATATCGTATAAAGTTACATCAAGTGAGTGTTCTGCAGAATAAGGGAACCAGAAGAAGTGCTAATATAGCTAGATAACAAATAAGAAGTCGCATGAAGATAGTTAAGACAATAGATCAAGCACAAAGGCCTAAGAGAAATGGAGACACAACTTCCAACGAGTGTAGTATGAATATATAGAAAGAAGTTGGCAATTGATGTAAGAATTTCACACAACTAAGAATTTTCCTTCTTAATTTAATTACAATTCTGAGATAAAAATCCATGTCATACATGGGGGAAGTCATCAGCAATATTGTAGTACAAGAAAATGACTCCCAGTTGAAGGGAAGGGAGTAAAGTGAGGGAGAAATACAAAGTAGAAAGAATTATATAGTAATTTGGTTTAACTGATACATACAATTGAAACAAAAACTACACATCCAAACTAAAAAAGAGAACCTGATTCTTGTCAGCATCAACCATAATGACGTTAGTTAACTTTGACTGCACCACACTTGTTTTGTTCTTTACACCCACCTAAAGGCACACAATTATATTGGTAAATAAAGCAAGTCATGTTATATCAATACGAAAAATATGAAAGTATGGCATATCTAATGTCCAATGATTCATATCTTTCCTCCTTCTGGTTTGAATACACACCGGGGGCCAATTGAACAGCAGTACTTGAGAATAATGAATACATACAGAACTGAAACTAGATACTCACTATGTAAGGAACAGGTGCATCCAAAAAGTCAAGCATGTCATCTGGCAAGATCTAAAAATAAAATAACCAATCAAGTCAGAGAACAGTAAGAGAAGAAAACAAATCAATAAGAAGCATAGGCTAGAAAAATCCAAACCGGCATTAGGAGGCTTTGCCATTGATAGGGACGAATTAGTGGAATAATCGACAAAACTAAAGCAGATAAAATGCCCTGTGTGACAAAAAATTAAAAAGGAATCAAATAAAGAAGTTAATTATGTTAGTAAATACACATAAAGATTCAAAAAGGGTTTGTTCAGGCAAACAGAATGCACTGGTAATAGATAACACTAAACCCAACAAAGATGGTCTCACATTGAAAATCAATGGTTCTAGGTGGCAAGGTCAAATACATGTTAAAATATCATGAAACAACAAATATGACCAACTCAAGCGGCTAATAGGTGCAGAATACTATCAAAGAGAATTTTTCTGATCCATACATGCGGTCAAATTACTCGAGCAGATTTGTGATAACTTCAAAAGCCAATGGACAACCATTAGGATCACACTTTATGCACCATGAAAACATACCAAATTTGAGCAAACAACCACAATTTGTTTCTCCAAAAGTGCTCCTGCGAATAATGTTAACACCTACAAGCACAGAAAATTAGCACCCAGGTTAATCTAGTGATGCTTAAATCAACATACACACTGAAGAAAAGCGTACTAAGCATATGATCCACCAAATAGAGGTAGACAGTACCAGTTTTTGCCTTTTTGGTCAACTAAGTGAAGCAAAACAGATGGAAGGAAGGAGTTCCAGATTTAATCATTTTCCAATTGCATTGCACAGTCATCAGTAATCAAACTAGTTCGACTTCAGAATGAGAGTATATGAGTTTGTAGGCAAATTTAGATCTATGCAGCAAAGAATATTCTTAATAATCAAACAATAAGATCAGGCATGTCAAGCATTCATAATGTATTCAAATTGGGACCAAATATTAAGGCTTTATAGCAAACAATTTCAAGAACACTGCCTGCATACATGCTCGAGTCGCAAGGTTCCACATATGCATGCAACAGCCCATGTTGACAATGAAATTGCTTCCTCCTCAACCATGAGAGCATTATGGGCCTGATAAACGAACAAGAATCATTACATAAGAGAACAATTTCAACAAGTATGACATAAATAATAAGCAATGCATAAAGAAATGAGTATCACACGACAGGAAAAGTCATAGCATCTGATCACATTAAGGAAGCATCTGATTCTATCTAGACACCAGTATACCAACCTCTGCAAATTCCAGGTTTGTACTGCATGATCTCAAATCAATAGTTGAGCCAGCAATGTGCAGAACTGTCTCATCAGGTCTATGATATTCTAAGGGAGGAAGGTGCTCCAGAGGTTGAAATCTAAGTGTTGAACCCCTGACAGGACAGTGTAGCTGGTAATACTCACACAATATCTGCAGTGATCCATGGTTGTTTGCCTAAAAAAAGAAAACAAAACTTAAAACTCAAAAAGTAGTCAATTGATAACCGTAACTGTCTAGAAGCATAAATAAATTTCCATATAAAAGCAGATTCAGACCTTAGCCCATTCGAGAATATCACTGTGGTCACTTGAATCTTCTTGACCAGAAAAGGATGCCTCCTCTGTTTCTATATCATCAACATCACTCCTGAAGTTCCTATCATCACTAGGAGAACCTTGAAAGCTGCATAAAGGGCAATTTTACAAACTAAATGACAAAAAGTTGCCTACATCCAAGTGTTCTGAATGACATGTACAACTCATGTATCCTGACATAATTAATGTATCAAAATACAAAGCAAATTAATTTCAAACATAGAACATTTTATCTATCAAAAAATTATAACCTCCAAAACTGTAAATCATTAATTAGCTAAAATTTCAACCAGGACATTACTGATATTGGTAGATTTCAGCAGATCAAGTCATGTCGGCCTTGTTGTCATTTTTTAGGACCAAAACAAGAGCTATCAATCATATTCTTAAAATTATGCTTCACTAAGCACAACATTCAAAATATATTGACCGAAGAAGGAGCCATGTAAACTCCACTATATAAACCATGTGCATTGATTTAACGCCTATATATACCTGCATGAAGATTCAGAACTTTCATACTGACAATAGCGCAAGAGAGGGAGAACAGCAATTGGTAAATGTTTGTCTCCTGTTTGTTTATTGGACACAAAATCATCAGTATCAACGTTGCAATCTTCGGTATTTACGGCACCAGATTCTCCTTTAGATGAAAGCATTTCTGTCACAGAATCAATTGGAACAACGACATTATCATTAATTCCTTTCTTCAACAAATGAATATTTGCCTGAACAAGTTGATCCTGCTGACTCCCATTGTCAGTAGCACCTCCAGGTGTAGAATCTGTTGAGCGTGATTCAGAAATTTCAACAGCTCCATCCACAATGTCCTGTGAACCTTTATAGTTAAATGATTCAGAATCCAAGTTGTTGCCTAATTTTTCTTCCTTTATATCCTCTAAGGCTTCTAGATCCAAAACACCAATATCTTTCGTCAACCGTTCCAGCCTTTCTTCTGTGAAGATACTACAAGAAAATTCCATAATCTCATAAATAACTACTTTATAAAGATTAATATCTAGATATTATTTATGCATTACCAATATATAAAATTGTAGGACATCCATTTTAAGTAGCTGACTTAATCAATCAACCGAGACTACATCTTATAAACTCCTACTGACTGGTGACCAGGGTAGAAATTAGAATTTGGCAAAAATGTTGTAAAGATATCATATGGATGTAGACCCACCCATTCAACACAGCAAAATGCAATTCAAAAAATGGAAGCCTTGATAGAATGCAGTAACATCTCTTTGTTGTTAGTACATGACGGCTCAAAGATGAGAAAGAAGACTGTTTATCTGAGATTCTGGACAGCAATCCGGATGGTTTCTGAACAATTTCTTCAACTAAAACACAGCACCCATACAGTGTTGAATTATCAGCAACCTACGTCACAGAATATCAGTCTTCCTCAAGTATACCACATATCAAGGAGATAAAATATGTCTTATCAAATTCAAAATCAGTGACACACGGATTACAGTGGTAATACCTTGAAATCAGGTTTTGTTCGAAACCAAATAAATGGAATATGCAAGAATAGAAAAAGAGGAGCATCATATATCCATTTTACCTGAAGTCGGAATACAAATGACAAATCACTTTGTTTAAGGTGCTCCTGCAAAATAAGCACCCAACGAATGAGTTACCCTGAGATGCCTTTGCAAGAAACTATGCATAAACAAACTTAAACCATAAAAACTTAATGAAAAGAGTACAAGGACTCCTCAAATTCCAGAACAAACCCATTAATAATATTTTTGTCAGCTGATTGCAAACCAAAAGAAGAATGTAACAAAACTTAAGAGGATATAGTCCAGATGAGGGCTAATTGGAGAAGAAAATTACCAACCAACCAATTTAGTTCAAAGCTAAATTTTAGCACATATCTAATATTTAATTTCTGTGATTAAGCAATACAATAGCAAAGAGATCCAAACTTAAATATATCCATGAAAAGGTCACAAAAATTAGGTGGACTCTTATAAGCTGAAAAGCGTGTCCTTGAGAGGTTCATGCGAGGGGATTGGTTACCCACTCCACCTCCACTTAACAGCTACCAGATCAGGGAATCAAATTCTCAAGAGGGTGAGAGGTGTTTGAGTTAACAGTCCCTAGTGGATCCCTGTAAATAAAAACTATCAAGTCCTTCTAAGAATTCACATCAAAATGAGATGCACCTGGCCTAGAAGAATTTCATTCATCTCACTCATTGAAGGAGTTCTCTCAACAGCACGAACCTGGAAAAGAATCTTAATAAGCATGTTTCTTACTCATACGAGAGTACGTCAATCAAAGTAATACATAAAAAGTTGCAAAATAAACATAAAAACCAAAAACTGAAAACCCAACCTCTAGTCCTCCAGGGAAGCAAAAAGATAAAAGATCCTTATATTTGAGAGGTAGCTCTTTTCCTGGAGGGTAAACAAATAGAACCTGAAAGTTAAACCAAGAATCATCACTGCTTGATAAACTAATACTGGGACAAGTATATTTTGAACATTTGGCACTAAAGGTCCTCACCTGAGGCTCAAGGATGGGCTCTATGCGAGCCTGATTCTGACAAGCAAATGCACTTTGCAATCTTCCAGAACCCTCAGACTTTTTACCTACATATTGCCTTTGAAGCGCCTGAAGATCACAATTAGGATGAAGTCCAACAACTACCATGCTTTCAAAAAGCTTTGACGGTTCCTTTAGAGACTTGTTGTCCTGAACACTCAAATAACATAGATGTTATGAAAACACTAGGATTTGAAGCTGCTACATTATCCAATGCAAAGAAAATGAACACAACAACCCCAGGAAAACAAGAAATTACTGCAGCGACACAAATTGCTAGCTTCCCATAAATCTAGGAGCTACAACCTATCAACTAAGCAAAGAATTCAAATTTACATGGAAATCAAGCACTAAATAAATAATCAAAATAGGATAGGGCAAAGGAAATTTTGAAAAGAAAAACCTCCACAATGGAGTGCTTTTAAAAATCATCCCTACACGCACAACTATTGCTTTCGTGTGAAACTAATTCACTTTACCTACCAAGTACTGTAATTGAAAGCTTGCCCATTGACGCTTCTGGCTCGTTAGAACTTCTGGATTGTAAGCTTCACTTTTCACTTCAAGAGGAGGGGAAGAAAAACCTTTTAACACTCTTGTAAGTTGACGCTGCAATTTCTGAAAGTGGGTATCACCCTGATCATCGTTCGGCGAGAACACTACAGAGGGCCGTGGTGATCGAGGAGCAGTTGCACCAGCAGCGACTGCAGCAACAGCTCTTGCAACATCTTCTGTAGTCTGCATGAAAAATTGAGCACTCCAACTAGGGATACTGGTCTCCTCAGTATTGGTCATCCTTGGAAAGCTCCTCTACAGCTGAATCATGTAACAAATAAGCTAAGGATTTCACACGCTAAATTCTTCATCTTCTGTGAAATCTAACACCCCAGTTGAGAAAAGAAAGTAAACACACAAAAATTGAAAGATTTTGCCACCATAAAACAAGAAGACATAATATAGCAAAAAGTTATAATCTGACAAAAAGTTTAATCTTTCTGTAGATCCCAACAATAAGCATGAAAGCAAATCCTTAAATATCAAAACCCCAATAGTTTTCTTCCAAAGATTCAACTTTTTCTCAGCAGACTAAATGTAATGCTCATATCTGAGCTGTTCTACCGTTATAGCTTCCTTCCATCAAACTTCGTCAGTCGTGCAAAAGCTCTAAAAAGAAGAAGTTAAGAAAACAAATACGAAAAAGAGCACATTTACATCTTGTAAAAAAAAAACGTTGATTTTAAGGAGCCAGGTAACCAGTCATATAAGTAAGAGAATGCGTGTCAAACACAACCAAGAAAATCTCAGGTTCTGATAGAAATGTTTTGAAAATGAAAAAAGAAAAGCTTCGAGCTTAACACGAAACAAAAATGGAAGAACAACGAATCACTAATTTAATAGGACATAAAAAGATAATTGCACAGAATCAGGAAAAGAAAAACTCACCTTGACGAAGCTATAAATTGAAAAAAAACAGAGAGATAGAAAAGAGACAGAGAGTTGCGTTTCAGGCGGCCATAACAAAGAAAGCTCGGGCCTTTCTTCTTGGCACGCAAAGCAGAAAGAGGGAGGGAGGTTACGAACAAAGTAAATTAAATAGGGTATTAATTAAATTAATGGAAAGTTAATTAGATCATTGTAAGAAGATGAAAGAGAAAGGGAAGTCAAAAGGAAAAAACGAAACAGGACACGAAACAATGAGGAAAGGAAAAAGGAGAAGCTTTTCTCCTCGTATTCGTCGATGTTGTTATTGTTGTTGGCTTGTGGGTGACTGGGTGTTCTCTTTTTTATGCTCTGCTTAAATTCCCATTTGGGTACACCACCTCAGAGTTTAAATCATTTTCCCAATAGAGAAGCAGGAACAGAGGCTGAGAGGCAACACAGAAAGAAACAAGAAAGAAAAAGAAAGATCATTGGACTCTTTCCTTTCTGTTTTTATCCCGAGAAAATCTATTTATACCCACTTCTAGTCTTCTTCGTTATACAATCAAATCCTCTTGTTTGGTGATAAACATCATTTATTGTTAATAATTTTATGTCCTTGTTACTTATTTCTAACAAAAAGAAAATGACATCGGTAGCTTGTGTTGTGGTCAGTTTTTGCGTTTTCGACTTACTTGTCTCTGCAAGCAGCAACTTCCTTTACTTTGGGTTTCACAGCAACCAAGGCAGGTTGCTTACATTGCTATGTAGTATGTACAAGAAGGTCTCTGTTTTTATTTCTTTACCCTTTTTCTTTTCCTAGCTATTTAATTATTTACCTTTTTCCATGCTGAAGCATTACTTTTCCACCCAGTATACATTATTCCCTTTTATCCTTATAATATAGAATGATGAGATTGAGAAGGGAGTGTTCTCTTTTCCTTTGTTTAGAACAGGGACCACTCAAGTTTATGCTTAACATCATTGCTCGATATGGAGAATCAGACCCTGTGGGGTATAAACACCAACACCTTTGCCTACTGTTTGCTAGCTACTTCTTCTTGGACGCCCATTACTTGGGAGTTTTAGCAAGCAGCCTTAAGTACTAAAAATATTTAGTTTGTCAATCTTTTTGCATATCTATCAGATATTGTTGATCTAACAAGAAACATTACGTTATGCAATTGATTCACGTTTGGAGCCAACAAGAATGCCTATTTTAATGTATCTCTATCACAACATAAACATTAGAATTGTGATTTGTCATAAGATTACTTAAAATGCGATTCAATTAGTTTTTCCATTCAATACTAATCTAAGGTATGATATTTCATTAAACTAAATTAGGAGATAATGTATGACTAACTTTCTTGCATTTCTTGGGGAAAGCGTGTTTCGGCCCAATCGTAACTCGTCAGTCGTCATCACATGGACGTTGATCACTCTTTTCAATGGAAGTTGCAACTATGTAATTTAATGTGCTTACGACAACCTTAGGAGATCAGAGCAAATTTAATATTAGATTAGACCTTCATGTGTTACACAACTGAGAACAGGAAAAGAATCTGACAGCACTCAAAATTTTGGGGTCAGTCTTGTCCAACATCTCTTCCCTGGTCAAGACTGTCTCTGATTTGAGCGCGTGATTATTGTGCTCAATTTCAACATGTTTTCATTCTGATGAACGACTAAGACCATGTAATGTAATCCTCCCCGTTCAGATTGTCCTACTTTCCTAGAGGAATCCTGCCCATTGAAAAATCACTAAAGAATGTGGTCAAATTTTGTACGGACCACAAAGTCCAAACTTGGCTGCTCACTCACCTTCTATAAACTTTCCTGCAAGATCTCTGTGACCCACGTCTGCGTTTGTGCCCTGGTTATATCTCCATCTCCTCACTGTTCGATCATCGCATCAGCAGTTTAGCTTCAGTTCTGGTAATCAACAATGGCTGAAACAAGAGAAGGGACCACACTTTTCTCTCCTTACCAGATGGGCAAGTTCAGCCTCTCTCACAGGTAAATTTACTTCATCAAGTTATTTCTTACTATTTCTGTTTCAAGCTCATAGTAGATTTGGATTTCTATTTGGGTTTTTAGTAGCGTTTTCAAACATAAAAGTCGCGAGCTTTTCCTCGGAGGTTGGACATTGTCCGAGATTTCCATCTTTGCAATGATTTGGTTTTATTACTGGATTGTCCTTTTACAAGGTTATGTGGTTGCGACAGGGTGGTGCTTGCTCCGATGACGAGATGCAGGGCGTTGAATGGGATTCCGACGGCGGCGTTGACAGAGTACTACACCCAGAGGTCCACTCCTGGCGGATTTCTCATTACCGAAGGCACTATGATCTCTCCAACTTCAGCAGGGTAAATTCGTCAATCTTCTCTAGCTTTTGAAGGGATATTTACCAACAATAATTGGCTGGTGACAGAATTTGAGTGCTCTTTGGGTCCTACGGCACGCATTGGTGGATGTCTTGTTAAGTCCAGCCAAGTCATCGTCGCCATTACTGTAGGCTCCATTTGTCATACTCCGATTTGTTAGCAACTTTGCCAGAAGTTCAAGCTATTGGTTGTGTATGGCAGCTTGGCAATGGTCTCATTTGATGTCTGAAGTCTTGACTTTTCAAGATATTGACCTGCAAAATGATTTTAGAATTTTGAGCTGCATAATCATGGAAGTTTATTGTTTTAGTGGCAGATACTCTGCATATGATATATATTTTTTAACTGTAGAAGAAAAGAGGTTGGAATTCGGAAGAAAATTGTGTGAAGCTAATTGCTTCAACGCATCTACCTGATAGAACAACTGTACCTTATTGTGATGAATCCCCACCCACCATAGATCTGTATCATTAGCAAGGACTTGTTCATAACAAAAATCTGACCTTCTGTTTAATGTCGAATTCAGGTTTCCTCACGTACCTGGTATTTACTCAGAAGAACAAGTGGAAGCTTGGAAGAAGGTAGTGGGTGCAGTTCATGCGAAAGGTAGCATCATTTTCTGTCAATTGTGGCATGTGGGCCGCGCATCTCATGAGGGTAAATTTGTTATCAATTTTTGATAAGAAAATTGGTTCCCTTTCAAACAAGTTTCCTCTTCCAATCTGATATATTGAGGCTAGAACTGATAAGTCTCTTATTTGATTTTGATGGATAAATTAGTGTATCAACCTGGTGGGGCTGCACCAATATCTTCAACAAGCAAGGCCATCTCAAACAGGTGGAGAATTCTGATGCCAGATGGAACTCACGCCACCTATCCTGAGCCTCGACGATTGAAAACCTCTGAAATTCCAGAAGTGGTGGAGCATTATCGCTGTGCAGCTCTTAATGCCATCCGAGCGGGTTAGTATATATGGTTTGACTCTTACTTTCTTTGTGTGTTACTGGCCTTGTAGTTTAATTTATAGAACTTGAATAAAGGGGAGATTGACTGATAAGCTAAATTACACGGGAAGATGCTTAGGCAGCTATATTTATTAACCAGAATGAAAAGTGTTTCTGCAGCTTATCTGTGTTCCATATTTCCGTAATTAAGGGACATGCTCACTTGATTTGCAGGTTTTGATGGAATTGAGATTCATGGAGCCCATGGTTACCTTATTGATCAGTTCCTCAAGGACGGGATCAATGACAGAACAGATGAGTATGGTGGATCGCTTGAAAACCGCTGCAGATTCTTGCTGCAAATTGTTCAAGCAGTAGCCACAGCCATCGGTGCAGATCGAGTTGCTGTCAGAACGTCACCAGCAATTGATCACCTTGATGCCACAGACTCTGATCCACTCAACTTGGGGCTAGCAGTCATTGAGAGACTTAACAAACTGCAGCTAAACTTAGGTGAAAAACTCACTTATCTCCATGTAACTCAGCCTCGCTACACGGCCTACGGCCAAACAGAATCAGGTAGACATGGTAGTGAAGACGAAGAAACTCAACTAATGAGGACATTGAGAAGGGCTTATCGGGGAACATTCATGTGTAGTGGTGGATACACTAAGGAGTTAGGTATGCAGGCTGTTTCTGATGGTGATGCAGATCTGGTCTCCTATGGCCGGCTTTTTATCTCTAACCCAGACTTGGTTTTGAGGCTTAAGGTCAATGCACCCTTAACTAGGTATAACAGGAGGACTTTCTATACACATGATCCTGTTGTTGGGTACACGGACTATCCTTTTCTGAGCAAATCAAGTGGCACTAAGGAGCAGCTATCACGCCTTTAATTTGGAAATCTGTTGGGATTATTACTGAAGCAGTATTAGATCTTGTATTGAATTAGAACTTGATTTCTAAAGTCAGTTTCCCTATTTGAAGAAGTTCTCTTGTTTCTAGGAGACTTGGTTATAAAAAAACCGTATCTTTGATGAGTACTGAATTAGACCATATACACGAGGAAAGAAAATCAAATTTTCATTCGATTAATTAGGTAATGTTCTCACAATAAGGTTAATAAATATATAATATAACCCACATAATATATTCATATCTTAAACATAATCAATAAAGATATTTTAAAAAAAAGAATTGATGTATCTGCTGTTGGGGTCTGCGCGGACTTACAGCAAATAGTTGTGGATCATAAATCTATGGGGTGACTGTGTGATCTTACTGTCAGAATGCGTCTAAAGCAAGGGTGGAGGTGGAGTCAGGTGACCCCCACTCTCTCACTCTCCTCGTACGGTTACCTTCTTTGAAGATTCGTCATCGTTCCAGTATGCATACTGTGGAGAAGCGCAGTAAAAAGTTATTCAGCTAGGTGTGACTTTTGGCAATCCAAAAGGGTCCAACTTTCAAAGGAGTCACAAAGGAAACGAGGGACTTCAAACCTTTCTTCTGATGTTTGGGACATATTCCAACAACCGTGGAAGATGGGGAATTCTCAACATCCACACATTGTCTAAGGGACACCATTTCAAGCGATCAAAAAGGTCGTTGGAGACTTTCGTTAGCTGTGTAAAGATGTCTCCTTTTGCCGAAGTTTCCTCCCCTTCCCATGTGCTCGTGGACCACTTTTTGACACAAGCTTAGTCCTATTTCGATCACTGCTCATGGACTTGGTTTGTCTTATCAGATTCACAGGTTCAAGCTAGAGCGATTACAATGCAGATTAGGAAATCCAGATTGGAATTGCCTGACTGATAATACAGATTAGATTGCAGGTTGTGACTTCTGAGGTAAATAAAGAATTTTAGTTCCAACTTCCAAGTGGAAATTCAAAGGCTGCATGGTAAAAGACGAACACAAATCAAGGGTTCTAGATATTCAACTAGAATTCTGCAGAAAACCCAAATAGCATATAGCAATAAAGGATCACACTTTTGGTTCGCAACTGGCATAGTTAATCTCAGGAAAATGAAAAGAAGAAATCTTCCGGTGACAAGTCTCCTGGGTTGTAATTTCAGTTACATCCTTAAGGACACGTGAATCATTAGCAATGACATAGATCAGAACGATATGATTCGATGAATCATAGAACAAATCTGTCCAGCTAGATGCTTTATCATTTCCTAGTCCCACCTACTCTGGTCCAACAACCTTATTCGCATGTTTGTTTGCATAACAAACTCAGACATAACCTAAACTCGTGCTTATGATGTTTGTTTGGAATATGAATTATTTCTAAAACAAGTGGAAGGACTATGCTTATGGATATAAATGGAAAACATTAGTTTTGGATAAAAGGGTTGCTTTTTTTATTTAACATCCTTAAAAAATGAAAATAATCGCTAACCTTTAAAAGATCAGAGAACAACGTACAAGAGAAAATCAGGGTCGAAACATACAGGTTGTCAAATGGAAAAGAAAGACAGAGACAGATGGGGACTTGGTCTCTGCTTGCTAGTTTTATGTGGGCTCCTGGAGAATATTTATAGCTGTTATTTTCTATCTTTGACAGCTGGTCTTGTTTGTTCATTCTATAAATACAATTTGTTTATCACAAAAATCCTCCGCACGGAAAGTCCCGCAATATTACACAATGAGTCTCTTTGGTATTGGCAGGTAATCCTTTTTCTCTGATCGTTTTTCCTATTTTTTCCGTTCTGGGTTGTTCATTTTCTGATAAGATTTTTTTCTCTCCACTAATCTGTATATCCTCAGTTTTTCTTGGGTATTTCTTTAGCCTCTATTTCGTTGTTAATAACAAGTTGGAAGACAATGCAATGGGAGATATGTTTGTGGATTTCTGATTTATGTTTCTGAGTTAGTATCATGATCATGATCACGATTCAGAAAAAAAAAAAAAACTGAAACCGAACAGAAAGGAAGAGAGGAATATAGAGAGACGTGAGAGGAGAAAGAGAACAGAATTTAGAGATAATGACGGAAAATATATTGATTTCCAGGACTGGACTGTACTTGAAAGCGATAACTACGTATACTTTTCTTAATTCCTGACTAAGCTTTTTTTTCTCCCCTTCCTGACAATCTGATGAAATGAAGAAATCAAAAGACGTTCCGGCCTAAAAAGAATGCTCCGTCAGGAAGTAAGGTTGGTTATCTTCCTTTCACTCTTATTATGAATCTTTTTGATTTTGTGTCCACATTGTTCCAGTTGATGCAATGCATCTTCTGAACTGGATCAGGGTGCTCAGCTTCAAAAACACATAGATTCAACCTTGGGAAGTGGAAACTTGAGGGAAGCTGTGAGATTGCCTCCTGGAGAAGACATAAATGAGTGGTTGGCTGTAAACAGTGAGATCCCAGTCATTTTCTCTTTGTTTCTTCACCCTTTCCTGTCTCAGTGCGGGATTGTCATTGTTAGTTATGCAAAATCTGAGGATTTGCAGTAACATCTTGTGTGTGTAAATTACAGCCGTGGACTTCTTCAATCAAGTTAACATTTTGTATGGTACTCTTTCTGAGTTCTGTACGTCCTCAATCTGTCCGACAATGTCTGCAGGACCAAAGTAATATCCTAAATCCATGAAATTTTCTCTTTAGAGATTTGATTGTAGAGTAGTGAACTGATGCTCGGAATTTCTCTCTGAGATCACGGTTACAATTCTTTGAGTTATCAGAACTCTGCAGAATTCTGATCTTATTACTTTTCCCTGTTCATCCTCAGCTTTTAGGAGACAGTTACTCAGGTTTTTTTGTTCTTTACAGGTACGAGTATAGATGGGCTGATGGTGTAGCCATTAAGAAGCCAATAGAAGTATCCGCACCGAAGTACGTTGAATATCTGATGGACTGGATCGAGTCTCAACTTGATGATGAAATGATATTCCCTCAGAGATTGGGTCTGTGTGCTTTTCTAATCACAGTAACTTTAGTTCTCTTCTTCCAAAGTGTTTTTAGAATCATCAAGCATTCTAACACTGAAACATTATGTAAACTGCAGGGGCACCATTTCCACCAAATTTCAAAGATGTAGTTAAGACGATCTTTAAGAGACTATTCAGGGTATATGCACACATCTACCACTCACACTTTCAGAAGATTGTGAATTTGCAGGAAGAAGCCCATCTTAATACTTGCTTCAAACATTTTGTTCTTTTCACATGGGTAAGTTGCTTTAAAAGTTATGATCCTGACAAAGTTTTGATCTTGACCATGCTTAATCTCTGTTAATTGTGAACTTCTTTAAAAGCTTATGGATTGTGAGTTGATGCAGGAATTTCGGTTAATCGATAAAGGGGAACTTGCGCCACTCTCCGACCTTGTCGATTCAATTCTGCAGTTATAGTGCTCTGAGAATCCCCTTGTTCTTCCAAAACTTCAATCTTCTTTTATGTTCACAGGTTATAAATCAGAATGGCTGCGGATGATTTTTGCTGGACTCACTTTCCTGTATATTTTTGGTGGACGAAATACCTAATATAAACTTTCTTTTCTGTTTATCTCTGCTCTTAAAATCGTTAGATTAAGACAAACTTTCCTGATCCAGGGAAAACCTTAAATCTGGTTCCCCTTGTCCTGCAACATTACTTTACTGTCGAACTTAACAGTGAATACCAAATTGAAATCTTTGTAGTTGATACGATTCCAGCTTTTTATTGAAATTACACGGCTGTGAATGAACCAAAAATAAAAATTGCCAATGTGTCGGATGCAATTACCAATTATTACAGCAAATTGCCAGTCAAAATTACAAATAGGTGGTATAAGCTACTCGATCTTCATATCTTTAAGACTTAGATTAATTCTGACCGATTAATTCTAACCTGTACGTATGGGTTCAGGCCGTATCGCACAACAAACAGGCTCAGATTTTTATGATTAACCCGGAACTTGATCGAGCTCAGTTTCCAGCTCGGACCTGTCAAAGGTTTGTCAACGTAAGATATTGTCATTCCTACATCTAGGGAAGTCTGAAACTGAGTTGAATAAATGAATGAAAGAGTACTAATTAGGACCACAAACAGTTTAGCAGTTGGAAGGAAACGCTGGACCGCACTTAAAGACTGTTTCAATTTTCGTTAGTAGTGGTACTACAACATTTATTAACATCCAGATACAAAATTTAATCAGTATACACTCCGCAATTTGGAGCTTAAGGTATGTGTATATCCCACCAGGAGATTCAGCACCTCAGAAGTCTCAACCGCTTTCAATTGAATCCACTTCCCGTGTGATTAGCTCAGTTTCGTAATGACCATAGAAGGAAAAAAGGTTACTTTATACTCGTCTATACTTCGTTGTACACGACCATCAGAGAACAGTCAGCGAAACTTCTATGCAGTGACTGGCATGTTAACCAGCAGCAACCGTAAATGGCAGTGACCCTGCTCCAACAATGGAGCTTTCTCCACACCAGTACTTTCCAACCCAAAAGCCACTTTTGGCCTGAATTCCCATAGTCGGCAATGAAGATAGTCACCTTCCAGTATAAAAATGTCTGGATCAATGACACCACCACACTTCTTTACAGGCAGTTGAGCTAGTATCATGAATTACCTACCTGCCAATTTAACTCTACTTTTCTTGAGTTGTTCCACAAATACATCCTGGAAGAGGATTTGCATAAAAACTCTCCTCAAATTTCGGAAACTCTCCTTGTTCTCGTAGATATGGCGCTCCATCTCGATCCTTGTGAAGTTTTTTTACTTTAGAACTAAACTTTTTCCAAGAAATTGTTCCTCCATCCAATTCATCCACAAGTTTTACAAATTTCATCCTGCATCAGTCACAATAGAGAATAAGTACAAGCCATGTAGAAAGGGTGAGAAATAGCTTGAAAAGCCTCATAAGTATCTTCATGTAGCTTGAACAGATCAGGATAGGAAGATACCTGTCTGGACTAATAGTCTTCTTAAAGTTCTCAAATCGCCTATGGCCCTGCACCGCCTTTGCCATATTTCCATCATAAGTATAAAGAAAAGCATCACTTTGAAGTGCAACCACATAGTCTATCCCTGCCAGCATGTTTTGATGATTCTGAAATGGATTCAACTCATCCTCTGTGGAAAGAGAGGAATGTGAGAAGATGTTAGGGAAGTCATCTACAAGATATTGCATGCTCCCTTTCCCATACGCCTCACCGGCTACCAAGTATATCCTGGTGCTAGAAGGGAAGCCCAGCCCTTTGAGCAAAAGTGACGTCTCCCTAGGGGTCAAAGGGCAACCACCAAGCAACCTTCTTTCTGTACCGTTTATTTCTTTCTCCTTCCAATGGCTGACCTCATAACGCATTTTGTGTAGCTCTTCATCTTCTTCTGCTGTCAAATTATGACTGCAGCCCGTAAATGCAAGCATATCTTTCTCATACCTGTATTAGGACAAAGAAAAGAATATAAACAGTTAGAAATACTGGAAATGTATCGGGTCCAACTCAAGAAAACTTCTTCTGTGCAAAACCATTAGTTTCTCCAATATTTTCAGAAGAAATTTAAGTAATCAAGTAACTTCATGTAATTGAACCATAATATTTTCGTCACTTTCATCACCTGGGAGACAAATTTGGCTGCTTATATTCCGTCATTTTAATAAAGCCTAAATAGCCACTGAAAGGTTCAATTCAGGTCCTGATTAATCACATCCTCAATCGTGCCATGTTACTTGCAAGGCCACATCAAAGGCTTCCAACTTTGAAATTACTCACTCTTTTTTAATTTGTTGGCATCAAGGCCATTTGAACAACTTTGAAACTTGTAATCATTCTTTAATCACAATACAGATGAAACACCATACTTTTTCATTATTCTCCAGCTTATCGTTAGAATTATAGAAAACAAAATCTGTCCATCTTCACCCCAATTAGTAGTTTCAAGTGAATAAGAAAAGAAGTATCCAATTTCAACCTCAGAAAGAGTTTACAAACAGAACTTGCCTCAAATGAAGAGCAAGGTAGGGGCTTCCATTTTCTCTCATTCTGGTCACCAAGGTGTTTCCATGTTCTTCTATTGATTCAGAATATTTGAGAGCTCTGTAATTAACTCGACATCTCAGCTTTTGCAGGGAGTCACGGATATCGTTGTTGGCAAGCCGAGAATCACTATGAGTAAAGTAGATAACTTTATGATGCTTCAACAAAGGCAAGATCTCTGTTTTATAGTAGCTAGTCTGTACAAACAAACTCCAGATCAATGAATTATCTTTAGACTGAGAAGGAAAAAAAAAAGAAGAGGCAGCAAGATATTGATGGGATAACCTTAGACCAAGATATTGGAGTTTTCATGAAAGGCTCAATAGCAGCATAGGCAGGTGGTAATGTTTCAACAATGAGGACATCATCCTTGAGTGTGTCGATGAAGTGCCGCCAATTGAAAAGATCCTTAAAGCCACTGCAGAAACATTTCAATATACTCAAGGGTCATTCCAAAAGCAATAATGTACATGACAGATTTCAGACATTGCAAAACAAGTATCTAAAATCAAACAAGTAAAACCACTTCAGCTATGGATAATTTAACTAACTCCAAATGAAAACATGACATCCCAATTGGAGAAGAGATGAATATACATAGCAAACAGAACTGCGTTTTCACAAGTTCTGGAGCTGTCTGTAACAGGGTTGCTGACATTACAGCTAAGTTGGAACGACTGAATGTCGACATTATTGAAAACAAGCTTCATTTTGTATTTGTAACAAGGGAATTGTTAATCAGTTTTCAGTACAGGTGATGGGAAAGTTAAGAATAAACAAACCTCTCATCAGCCCAATAGGAGGTGTGATCAAGAGAAGGAAGTACCAGTGTTGCCTTCGTAATTTTAGCTATAGCCACCATATCGCAGATCTGCAAGCTAAAACTTTATTACTTCAGACTATGGTCAATATCAACGAAAGATCAGTGAAAGAGACAACCAGATAGCAAGAAAGCCAGACCCCAAATCGCATCTGATTCAGGCCACCATTAGCATTTATGAGAATATAACCATTTGTCTTGGAACCTAGCTCTGCCAAGAAAAGAAAGAATGAAGACATAAAGAAACTCAGTTGTGTTCACAACAATTGAGAAGAAGAGAGAATATTAGAGAATATCCAAGTACCATACTTCTATGACCGCCTAATTCATCAATGCACTGTATGAAATTCTCGCTGTTGGGTTTGGACCAGACACCTGGTAACTGCAGAAAAAGGTGAAGTTCAGAAATTGAAGCCATGGAGTAGAATAAGCCTTCAGGTTAGTAAATCGTACGTTTTAGAGAATCTAGTTTAGGTTTCTATTCTAATGTTTCAATACTAAAATCAAGTTACATCAAGTTATATACAGTTTAAGCTCAAACTAAACTCACTTGAGCGACGCTCTTCCGGGGTCTAATTTCTGTTGCTACTGTTTTCAATGTTCGGTCCTTGTCATTTTCTCTATCCTCATAGCCATAATTATTAGAGTTTTGAGAAATATGGCCTTGTCCCAGTGTCTTTGAATTGATAAAACCCTGTATGAAAATAAAGAACTTCTGAGGAAAGATAAAGCTTATGACAATGAAATGCAACAGAAGACAAGCAAGGAAATCAGAGAGCAACCAAACAAAATATCAAGGAAAGAAAAGGCTGCTGTGGAGAGTTTTGCACGTCACATATAGCAGATTGAAAGCCATGCCAGGACAAGCAAACAACCCAAGATTCTAACTACGAGGTAAACTCCCTTTTCTTGTTTTCCGATGTACCATAAAAGATTCACGTTTGTTGAGAACTGCAGAAAATGAAAGTAGCCTATTGTGCAGACTATTATGTGGAATAAACCGTATTCATTGTACAGGTTAAAATTCCTAACTTCAATGCAGAATGTCCCCAAAAAAATTAACCTCGGGCTAGTTGCCGAATAGATTTTCTTCAGTCACCGACACACTTTGCACGCACATATGAACTAACCTTATCGGAGGCAGCGCTTTCAAGTACAGATCCAAACCAACCACTTGCACAAATCTTAAAAACACCCAAAAACAAACAAACCCCACAAAAAAGGAAGAACATCCAGTGCCCAAGTTTCTTCCTTTCTCTCAACCCCAAATCAATCACCGTCGATCCAAATCCACCCTTCTTGTTCGACAAACTCTTCACCACACCTCCATGAACTCTCTGACTCAGCAACTGGTTATGCCCCTGCTTCTCAAATTCACCACCATCAGATCTCGGCGAGTTCACGGGAAGATCAATCTCATGGTGCGTGCCCAAAACTACACCACCGCCATTACCACTGCTGTTAGCGTGCGCGTTGCCGTTGCCATTGCTATGAGCAGCACTGGCAGTATTGTTTCGCTTGAAAGAATGATTCCGACGAGTCATTTGACCCGAGTAACGAGGGCTATTAACTCGAGGAGAGACTCCATCATTAGTGTTGTGATTATGGTGGTGAGATTCAGAATGGTGACCCATCAACGCCTATATATAACCGCAGACACGATACAGTTAAAAGTTCGGGGCTAACGGTGATTTTGGATTGGGATGTGATGATGCCGATCGCCGTTAACAAACCAGAAAGTTGGAGAATTTAATGTCAGAGATTTGGTGTCTGTTCAGTTTTGTTGTCTGAATGGAGGGATGGTAAGCAGAGAGAAAAGTATGAAAGGAGGATCTGGGTACGATTGTGTTGTGGTGGATCTGATCTCACTCTATATTTATAGATTAGATAAATTACAAAACAAATTTTACCATTGATCATTCGGTTGCAGTAAGATTTGCGTATTCTGATCATCAATCAACAGTGACGGTTCCCATTCCATTCCCGTGTATGTGTCTCACAAAATATAGAATCGAAACCCCCTCAAACCAACCAATCATTTATTGTTCCTATATTCGTTATTTATTTTTTGTTGTCCGTGCTTTTTGTTTTGGTATACTTCCCTTTTTTTTTCATTTTTTTGACTTTACTAATAGAAGTTATTACCAAAAATGTATATGCTTGGTATTATTACTACAAATAGGTTAATATTATTATTTACAATTGGAAGCAAAAATTACGCTCAACACAAATTAATTATATTATTTAATCTCAATTTAATGGATAAAGTTCTATTTAATTAAAATTTTAAATTATAATAAAATCAAGTAAAAATTATAAATTTTAACACGAACTTGTTTAAAATTTTAACTTGTCTATTAAATTAAACTTTACGAATTAAAATTAGATTTATAAAGAATTTTTAATTCTATTTTAACGTTTATGGAACTTGTTGAAAGGCCTAACTCACATCTAAAAGTTAGCTTGAGAGAGAAGATTTGCACATTATTATAAAAGACTGAATTCACTCATACTTATCTGATATGGGATTATTGACACACCCGTCTCAACCCAAAGTAGAGTTGGATATCTGTTAGGCATATTGATAAAGGGACATAATCAAGTACTGCCCTAAACTATCAAGTTAAATAAGCTCTAATATTATGTTGAAAGGCCTAACTCACTCCTAAAAGTTAGCTTAAGAGAGGAATTTTGCACACTATTATAAATGACTGAATTCACTCATACTTGCCCCGATGTGAGATTATTGACAAAGCTTAAACCTAATCTAGGCATTATTAAACTTAAGTGTAGTGATAAATGATATAAATATCAATACTTTTTTTAATATAAATATTAATTTTCCTGCACTTTTGAATAAAAATAATATTATGAGAATATATATGAATCTTTTCTTATCAAAAAATAAAATATTTAATATGATTAACAACCTTCAATTATAAATTATAGCCTCACTGCCTCGCTTTGCCCTTAACTTGATGTTTAATAATTGAGATTTAATTTCTTTCAGCCACTAAAATTAAGAGTACTCCAAAATTCCTTTTATTTTGGTAAGTTCACACTTAAAATCTTATTTCTTACCAATTATTTAGTTTATATATATATATACATATATATATTTGTGTAATAGGTCGTTTGCAAACAATCCAAATTGTTAAAAAACTGAACCGTAAAAAGTTTAAAATGCCAAAATTTTCTATTCAATTTTTATCTTTTATATTGAATTGATTTAATAACTTTATTATTAAAAATAATTTAATTTATTAATTAATTAGTTAATTTTTATTAAATAATAATTTTTTTAAAAAACAAATAAATTAATTTTTATTTAACATTATTTTTAATTAAACTTTAAAATTTTCGATAAATAAAGGTAATATTTTTAATCATATTTTTAATTCTTTAATTTTTTTTTAATTTTTTTCAATTTTATGACATTATAATATCGGTTGATTCTTTTAAATCTTAAATATCTTATCTTATATATTTAATTTTCGATGTTTAATCCTACATTGGTTAAGTTATTTTAGACACAGAGTCAAATGAATCCTCGTTGCATCCGTTGGATTCTGTTTTAAAGAATTTGTTCACTAAGGCTGAAAAGACATTATTTGGAACATACACATACAAAGGTCAAACGTGAATAAGATTACGTTTATCCGTAACTGAAGTGGGTATGCTTGTTTAGTAGGTACAAAAGATAGATAATAAATATGAAATGAAATATTAAGTTTAGTAAGTTACTATTATTATCATTATAGAGTGATTATTTTGATTGCCTATTTTTTAATAATATCTCATTTCCCTCCTAATCTAGTAGAATGGGTATCATTGTTATGTAAGGGTGTGTTTGTTACAATTAATTAAAATATAATTATTAATTAATTAAAAATTATAATTAATTAATTACAATATAATTAATTAAAATATAATTCATTCATTAATTACAATATTGTAATTAATTAATTAATTAAAATATAATTAATTAC